>JADRCH010006848.1:124028-399001 GCA_019843965.1 Rhynchomys soricoides
AGACACAGACACAGACACAGACACAGACACAGACACAGACACAGACATAGAAAAAGACACTGACAGAGATACAGACACAGAGAGAGGCAGACACAGAGAGAGGCAGACGCAGACACACACACACACACAGCACACACAGAGAGAGAGAGAGAGAGAGAGAGAGAGAGAGAGAGAGAGAGACAGAGACAGAGACAGAGAGAGACAGAGAGAGAGAGAGACAGAGAGAGAGAGAAATTTCTGTGATCACGGTGTCTCTTCAGAGCAATAGAAACCATAATTAGGACCTTTCTCTAGGTGCCTCTCCTTCATGAGGGGGAATAAGTGCTTACATTTCTCATCATCTTAACACTTTAAATTCTATAAATATACAAACACCACCTTGCATTGTCTCATCCTCAATGGGAAGCATCAAGAAGAAAACAGCTGGCCAATCTCAATGAACATGGAATAGAAAATTGATAGTAGGGTAGACACCAAAGTATATAAAAGAAGAAGGGTATATGAGAAAAAAAATGCTATCTAAATAGTGCTTTTCCAGAAAGGAAGAAAATGGCTTAGCTTTCATTCCTAAACTGGAGTGGAGAAATATGAAAAACCTGTGAATTCTACCTACTTTTCTTCCCATCATCATTTAAGAATTCATCCTTTTCATATGCTATTCAATCTTCTACAGAGAGGCATCTGTGCTATAGTACCCCTAACTACCATTTTAGATAACAGTATTTTAGTTACTACAGTGTGCATTAATGTTTTAGCAGAGAGCACTAGGCTGACTTGAAATTGGTCACAAAAAGAAAGGAAGAAGGAAGGAAGGAAGGAAGGAAGGAAGGAAGGAAGGAAGAAAGAAAGGAAGGAAGGAAGGAAGGAAGAAAGAAAGAATAGTCTTGCTCTTCAAACATTCTAAGGAAAGACCAGATATTGGGCAAGAGAAATACAACTCTAACTTCATAGTAGACTCCCAAGAATATAGTATTTTGGCTAAATTAGGAAGTTAGGTAGGAAAGAAGTTTCCTGTGTCACTTAGAGTTGGAACCCAGAATGAGAAGATAAAGGAAGCGTGGACTACATGGTTTCAAGCTTTGGTAGCTAGTGATGAAGACACACTGAGGGAGAAGTGATGAGACATTACATCCTTGAAAAGTCATGCTTTGAAAAGCTGCAGTACAGACCAAGGGATGCAACTGCAAATCCCTGGCATGAACCCCTCAATCATTAAGACAGTGGACTGAAGATTAATGTTGCTGCTCTGAAAATTTTAGTTATGAGTAGACAAGCTAGTATAAGAATTAATACCACAAGAGAATGTTTCACTTGCAGCACCAAAAGTTCCTTAGCTTTCTAGCAGTGTATATGGGTTTTGCTTTAATTCTGAAACACTCCCCAGCCAGTGGCTTCTGAACTTTGAGTTTCAGAAGTTTGCAGAACTTTTGAGAGATGGAGTTGTTAGATCCTGGAATCCCAAGGAGGGAAGATTAGAGTGGGCAGGTGGGTGGGGGAATTCCCCCATAGTGGTAGGGGGAGGGGGAAGGGAATGGGGAGGTTCCAAAGGGGAGATCTGGAAAGGGGGAAACATTTGAAAAGTAAATAAAGTATGAAAAAAAAAAAAGAAGTGGTTCTTGCCATGCAGGCCTTCTGGTTTTGTTTATTTTCCTGTCTTTTATTGCTTTTATTTATTGGTGTTTGGGAAGGACACTTGTGGGACCCTAGGATTGAACTCAGGTTCACAGGCTTAGTGGCAAACACCTTTCTCTGCTGTGCTATTTGGCCAGCATAGGTTTTCAGTTTTTATAGCCTTGGCTCCAATTTCAGTCTGTTCTCTCCTTCCTGGCTGCTGAATATATCACCAACTACCTTACCCTTGTACCACCATGCTTATCCTTTGACCTATGAAAGAAAATCCACCCTTCCTCCCACTAGTTGCTTCTTGCTGGATACCTAGTCCCAAGAGTAGAAAAAGTAATGAATGCAATACACAAGGAGAAAATCACCATCAATGCCCTAACAGAACTTTGAGTTTTGTTGAGATTTTCCTGCAAATAGCTGTGATCTCAGCTGAGCCCTAACAAAGCCTTTCAACACCTTTCTGAGTTCCTGCCTTTCCTTCCTAGTATCTGCTTCTCTGAGTCACCTACCATTTGTTTTCTCAGACATGGACAGTTTGCTTTCCTGACTCCATTGCCCCTTAATAATAAAAGTGAGCATTAACCAGATAGTCTGCCTTACAAGTCAACAGGAAAGGGAAATAAGTCCATCTTCATCTCTCAAAAGAAAAAAATGTAATGCTTTCATATCAGAGTGGTAGTGGGGAGAGCAATAGAACATGAGTGTTGAGAAAGTGGAAGGGAGGGAGGGTGCTGGAGGTAGAAAGGTTCTGTAGGGATAGAAGGAAGGAAGGTAGGACACGGTTTGAGCCCTGAGGAGAATTGCCCAAATTAAGTATTATGAAATATCACAAGGAAAACTGTCACTTTGTAAAGTGATAATTTTTAAAAAGTACTAATCAATTTTCTTTGCTCTGTCTTTTTTTCAGGATTTTTAAAAACATTTTTAATGTACTAATTTCTTAAGATACATTTTAACTAAAATATAATTTTATCACTTCTCTTTCCTTTCCTTTTTCAGTCCCCTTTCATGTCCCTCAACTATTAAGCCGACCATCTATTTATTTTTGATCATAAATATGTATATATGTGCACAAATATATAATAACAGAACCTATTTGGCCCATGCTCTTTGTGAATATGTTTCAGGGATTACCGCTTTGTGTTAGGTAACTAATCAAGGGGCTCCTATTTGGGAGAGACTAATACTAACTCTTTCAGCAGTTGTTGGTCACCTGTGGTTTTTGGCTAGGTCTGGAACCTCAGAGGATGCCTCCCTTATGTGTTAGCATGCCTACTGACATTGCCACTGTTCAGGTCTTGTTATTCGGCCATTTCTAAGAAAGACAATATCATAGCAGACATTCTGGTGTTCTGGCTCTTAAATCTTTTCTACTCCTCCTCTGAGATGTTCCCTGAGACACATATGCAAGAACTGTTCTAAAGTTGTACCCACTGGGCCTGGGACCATTTATCATAAACCATTTATCACTGTACTATGTCCAGTTCTGGTTTCCTGTGATGGTCTCCATTTGCTGTAGAAAGACAAGTTAACAAAAATCATAGTACCAGGCATAAGAAACCTCCTTTTGAGTGGTTGGTCAGAGTAGCCCAAGTGACTCCAAAACAATATAGAATATTGTTGTTGCCCTTTGGATGTCTCTCTTTCTCAGAGGTTGAATGTCAGTCTGTATTCCTGAAAAACACACACACTGAGGACTCAGGACTCATATTATTCCAGATAGACCTAACTTATAAGCTTCCTTTTTGAGGTCTAGCTTCCATGGTACCAGAGAATACTCTGCAAGCTGCCAAATGGGAAAAGAAGTCAATATTCGTATCTATACTTATGAACCACAACAAGAGCCAGCATAGCAAGATAGCCATAAAGGTACAAGAGAGGTAATTCCACACAGGTGATAACCAACAACTGTGTGACAGGACCTAAGGCTCTCTTGACAGAAGAGGAATCATGTCTGATACTAGAAATCTACCCAGATCCCTGGGGCTAGTGAGGTCATGGATCTTAGAAGAGAATCTACTACTGCCAGACTGCTAGACCAGTATGATTCCTTAACGACATTCTAAAACTCATCCTTATACCCACAGATAAGTGGAGCTATTATATCTAGTATTTAAGAAAACAGTTTCTGCAATAAATGACACTTCCTAGTACATATTTTGATAATAACATATTGATTTAAATACACTTTCCCTTTTTTGGAAAGCTCTACATTTTCTTGTCTTTTACAGTTAGACAATATAGCTATATTTTAAGAAGAAAGGACTCATTTTTACCATGTTTGGTTCCCTGAGTATTTTGCCATGGGATCCAAACAAAATCCTAAGGATGAGTGAATAGCAAGTAATGTTGATGGTGCTGAAAGAGTGGACCAGCTAGAAAGCATTTTAGTGGCTTATTTACCTGAGGGATACCTATTCAGCTAGCTTTGCTGGATTTGACATTATATCACCTCTGTTTCAATCTTGAATTTACAACACAGCAGTTATTACTCTGTATCCTTCCTATTCACCTGGCTATCAAGGAATTGGTGAAACCTTTCTAAAGGGTCAAGTTATGAATATTGACAATGTAAGCAGAAACTGTCAATCTCAGTTTCCTCCTCTAGGACCTGCAGCGTGAGGTCCCTAACAGAGACCTCCTATGGAGATTGGCAAAACCTACCTCCCTTTTCACTGTGTAAGATAAACCTACCTCCTGAATTCACATGTATAAAGTAAATGTGCTGAGTTTTTACATTGCTGTTGCAGTTGGTGCGCTTCATCAGATCAAGCATGGACAACTGACCTCAGCTTTTCTGCACATGTCTATGTTTCTGTCAATGTTCATTACATCATTGCCCAGGTAAGTCTGCCTATGGGCCTTGCAGGATGTGGCAAATGTGAATTTCCTTGGGTGTGATGGCTGCTTCAAAGTGAATGGCAGATCTACACATTGAAAGAATGATACTAAGAAGGCAAGTAGCTCACCTTTACTCAGAACTTACATATCTCCTCTTGAGCTACTATAAAATTACTCACAAGAAGGGTGTCTTATACACAAAAAGTTACTCTACATTCATCTGGAAAGTCTAATGCCATGGTCAAGGTAAATATATGGCTATGTTCCAGTGAAGGCTTTCTTGTGGTTCTCCTCTGCTAGCTCACTGCACCACATGTTGGAATTAAGAGAAAGGAAGCCACATTCTTTATTTTATGGTCTTTTTAAGTACATAAATGCTATCTATGAGCCCTTCTTATGAACCAACAGAATCATAATTGCCTCTGAAGTATCTACACATGGTTTGTGTTTTTGTTTGTTTAGACAGGATCTCACTAGAAACTTGCTGATCTGGAACTCACTATGTAGTCCAGGCTGGTTGCCTTGGATTCACAAAGATCCATTTATCTGTGACTCAAGATCTCTGGTATTAGATGCGAGTGACATCACAACCCCAGGGTCTGATAATACCATCTCATCAGTGACTTGTGCATTAACTTTGGACTGTGAGAGATCATGAATACTCTGTCTATAATACTCCATAGCAGGGAACAAAACTGTCTCAGCTACCAGCGTTCTGGGGTCTGGGGAAAACATTGCCTTTGTACCCCATGGTATGCCAGTGTCTGAAGGTGCTTGCTGCTGTCAGGAGCCAGGAATTGATTCTTTGTCCATCCTCAATTCTTCTCCTCTGAGGCAGGGGAATACTGGTGGGTGAGATGATGATGCATGAGCGACAGACACCTGAGGACAACAGACAATTTGAAAGAGCACTGGAAGGAGTGCAGCTGTGTAAGGAGGACAGCTAGAGGGAGCACCATGTGACTCAACACCTCTGTGACTGTAAATCAAGGGCTGGGAGATGGATGTCTCTTCATATACAGTGGTGCAGATCACAGGCATCCCAACTCATGCTGGCTTTAGTTACTCCCCTGTTCTTATCTGGGTACGGTTCCTGCTAATCCCTGACACAGTACAGGGTGTTCAGGAAAGCACACATCCTATTGTTTACAGTAGTAGGCTCAATGCTGGCAACTGCAGAGCTGTCACCATGGCTACCGGGAGATGATTTTCTACTAGGAGAACAGTGACTCATACGCGAGTAGTGAATACTGTAGCTGTCAGTGGGGACATCATGTTTCATACGGGAACACTGACAGTCAAGGTTTGTCTTTGAGATCTGGATATTGCTGTCCAACTTACAAGCTGTCGTAGATTGATGTGCACAGAATAGTCAAGTATATACTGGACTGTGAGCAGGGTTGTACATATATGAGTGGAGGACCCCACGAAGATCTCAGGTTCTGGGGCATTAGTGATGCCTTTGGTAAATTAGGAACCCAGTGCTGGGACTGGATCACAGACCCTCCTAACAGACTGTAGTGAACACTTGCTGTTCATCCTTTGGACTGAAGTTGAGTATTCAGTGATGCTGCTGCATGCAGTAGAGCAAAAATATGCTCTATATTCTGGACAAGTGTTTCCAGTGAGATTGCAGGATGAAATGAAATTCTGGAAATGGGCACACAGGTTAGGGCCACTGCACAAATGCAGAGGATATAGAGAGGAGAACAGAATACCAATAGCTAAAGCAAGGGGAGTTAAACTGCAGTAGTATCAGTGACTGGAGATGTGAAGGGAGAGATGTTGTGTGGTAAGACTTTTCCTGGGAGACACCACATGCATCTGTACATCTTTACAGTCCAGATAGGAATCCTGTAACAGACCAAAGTAGGAATAGGGGCAAAGGCCAACCTGGCTTAGCTATGAATTTATTGGGGTTAGGTATGTGATTATGGATGAGGGGGTTACTTGAAAGATCAAAAATGACTAAAAGACACAGCTGCAATCACAAATCACAGTCCACCAGACTTCTCAGAGAAGGGGGAACCCAGAGAACACTTCCCAGCCTACAGGCAGCTCAAAGACTTGGAGACTGTCCTTTCCAAGTGACTTATTTGGTCTAAACATCATGCTATCAGCTTGGCTGATCTAGCTTCTTCCAGGCAGCAGGTGTCTTTTCAGTCTTCTTTGCTAGTAGATTGTCTGAAAGTGACTCACAGCAGTCTTTTTGATATACTTTCAGGAGGGAGGGAGAGGCCTATTGAATCCACTCACAGTACCCTTTGCAGCTTCTACAACCCCACTCCACCCCGACTTCCCATATCCTCCTCCAGCTATAACCTGGAGAGTACCCCAACCTCATCTAGGCCTTTTCTGCAACCTAACATGTTTATCTTGGTGCCTACAACCAGTGTACCAGCCTAGCCTGGCCTTACTGCCTTCACTCTGGAGGAGCATTAGGCTTGGACCAGGATTCTCTCTACCCACCCATCAAACCATAGGCCCCTCTTATATCATAGCCAATATTTACACTAAGATCCATCTACTTCTGAACACCCTTCAACCTTCACACAGAATGAACAACCTATGTACTACCACAGTGTCCTTTACCTATCTGAATTCATTCCACATAGCCATTTTCTCTAGCTAATCTAATATCTGTTACTCTCACCATGCTACACCCACCATACACTCTGAACTAACAAAGGAACTCCGCATGCCCAGATCTTACCTTAGACATATCAACAAATATAAAAGATCAACCCAGTGTCTTCTCTTTAAACCCAAAAGTCGGGAAACACTTATCTATGAGAATTATATAGGCAAACTCCAGCACACAGAAATTCAAAGAAGAATCCTAAAGTTTTTCAATGAATTCAAGGTGTTAAATAAGACAGGACACATAGAGAAAGCTCAATAACATCAAGGAGAAAAGGCTAAAGTTACATGCATCAAACTCAGGGATTCCCAATTTTATATTTTAAAAAAATCTACTAGGATTAAAGAGAGATTGACATCAATTCACTAATAGTAGGTTATTTTAATATCCATGTTCTCTAATAGACACATTAAGAGAACAAAAAAATTAGAGAAACATCAAAATTAATTGACAATATACATCAATGAACTTACAGGTATCTACAGAATATTCTATCCAAACACCAAGGAATGCATATTCTACACAGCAGCACATGGAAAGGTTTTCTAAGATACAACACATCTGGAGACATAAATCAGATCTTTACAAATTGAATAAGATTGGAATCAATCTTTTTATACGATCTGACCACAATGCAATTAAACTTAAAATCAATAGCAAACAAACAAACAAATAAAAGGAAAGGAAAATAAAACCCAAACTCCAGTAAATACACAAATACATGGGATTAAATAACTTTTTATTAAATGATGAATGAGTCAGAAAAGAAATCAAGAGGGAAATAAAAATATGAATAAAAATATTCCTGGAACTAAATGAATATGAAGACAGAACAAGATAAAAACTCTGGGAAACATTGGAAGCATCTGGGAAACATGAGGAAGAAGAAGGCACTCTTGCCTTGCCAGGGAACCAGGTAGGCTGACTGCAGGTCTTCACATCTCCCTCTGTTCCTGTAGACCAAATCCTCCAGGTTCATCCCCCACTCTGCAACACAACTCCCATGGCAGTCTTCCCTGACCCCAGCTGCTATGTCCTGTGGTTCCCACTTATCTTCCTTGTTATCCACTCTAACCCCACAATTTGCTTTATCTCAGCCTCTATCTGCAACAGCCACTATAGCAGCCTTACTGGGTTACTCTCTGCCCCCATGTAGTGACATTTATGAAATTTTGGTTCCTTTAATACACACAGAGATATTGTAAGAATATGTTTTCATTTTAATACCAGGTGTGGGATACATGGGTGGCTTAAAGTTGTCCAGAGCAGCTGACCATGATTTGCTTCATGCTCTAGCACATTCATGATTTTGGTGACTGTAGATAGTTTTGTGTTTGTGTGACATTTGGCATTCTGGGAATATAAATGCTAGAGCCCCCAAAAGTATGAGGGTGTCTGTTGGTTGCTGTTGGTTGTTGTTGGTTGCAGTTAGTTGAGGAGCCATGCACAAAGATGAAAGAACAACAAGAAGAAATTAGATATCCTGACAGAGAAGATCAAACTTTCCCCAAAGAACATGACACACCTATTCAGCAGGAAGTAGTGCAATGATAATGTTACCCCCTTTCCTTTCTATTCTTTTTTCTTTCTTATCTGCATTCAGGGGTTGAAAGGGTGAAGAAAGGTGGAAGAAAGTAGAACCCGCAAAATAGCCAATACCAGTTATACCCTCATTCAAAAAAGACTAAAATACAAATCCTAGCGGAATACTGTGCTCTGCTCCCTTCTGTGAACTCCCTCAGAAACCTAACCTATTCCCACCCTTAACTGTCAGCTTCCTGTAGCCAGAAGCACATTTTATGTGGAACCCCAAATGGCCACACCTTTTAGGTCCACAAAAATTGTGTTTCAAGTGACATTTAGCCATGACCTTCTCCTAAACTCCAGAGAGGAAACAGAAACCAAGGGCCAACCACTCACCCAACAAAACAAGATATCAGCTCATAGACCTATAACCTTCCCCAAACCAGATTCCTAGACATCAGAGTAGAAGCACAGCCAGAACAATATGCATCTTCCTATATAGATGAAATACGAGAAAAAGATCTTATAACAGCCTTTATGAATATGATAGAATGGCCTAAACAGGATTAATAAATCCCATAAAGAAATCCAAGAAAACACAAACAAACAGCTTAAGGAAATAAATAAAAGTGTTCAAGACCTGACAAAGAAAAAAAGAGATTCAATTAAAACATAAGGAAGTTCTGGAAATGATAAATTTAAGAAATGAAACAGGAACTACAAAATACAATGGAATACAAATGGTGGAAGAGAGAATCTCAAGAACTGAAGTACAATAGAGAAATCAATACTTCAGTCAAAGAAAATGTTAGTTCTATAAAAACCTGGAATGAAACTTCCAGGAAATCTGGGGTCCTATGAATAGACCAACTCTAATAATAATAGGAATAGAGGAAGGAGACAAAAGCCAGCTAAAGGCCCCAGAAAATATTTTAACAAAATCATAGGACAAAAATTCCCTAGCCTAAAGGAGGCTTACAGAACACCAAATAGACTAGAACAGCAAAGAAAGCTCCCTCAACACATAATAATGCACTAAATGTACAGAACAAAAAAAGAATATTAAGCACCAAGAGAAAAAGACTAAGTTACATATAAAAGCAGACTTTCCACCAGAAATACTAAAAGTCCAAAGGGCCTGGGCAGATGTGCTGCAGACTGAGACCAAAGGTGCCAGCCTAAGCTACTATCCCCAGCAAAACATTTGATTACCATAGAAAGAGAAAATAAAAAAACATGATAAAATCAAATTTAAATATTATAATCTACAAATCAAGTCCCATAGACAGTGCTAGAAGAAAGCCTCCAATCAAAAGAAGTTGACTATAACCATGAAATCATAGGGAGAAAATAATCTCAGACTAGCCAAATAAACGATAGAAATGAGAGAAGTTAAAGACTTTTTACAACCAAAGGAAAATGAATACACATTATATCTAATCATAGGCACAATGAGAATAGTTAAAAAATGTATAAACACTAAATTCCTACATAAAAACTAATTAATTAGTTATTTGATTACATTTAAAAAAAACAAACAAAAAACTGGAGATATCTCATACTAACAATTTAACAGCACACCTGAAAGCTCTAGAACAAAACAAAGAAATCAAACACCAAAGAAGCACAAGGTTAGACATAATGAAACTCAGGGCTGAAATCAATGAAGTACTAAGAAAGAAAACAATAGAATGTCAATGAAACAAACAATTGGTTCATTAAGAAAATCAGTAACATTACCAATCTCTATGAAAATTAACTAAAAAGTAGAGAGAATTAAATGAAGAAAATCAAAAATGAAAAGGAAGCAGATACTGAGAAAATCCAGGTGATCATAAGGACATGCTTAAAACACCTGTACCACAGGAAATTCAAGAAAATCTAAAAGTAGTAGATAATTTTTGTAGATACATACCACTTACCAATGTTAAATGTCATTTAATGTTGATAAATCAGATAAATGAAATCAGATAAACAATTTATAATGTCATATAACCCACAGTGAAATAGAAGCAGTCAACAAAAATCATGCAAAAAAAAAAAAAAGCACACACACAAAGCACACACACAAGAAGAAGGAGGAGGAGGAGGAACAGGAGGAGGGGGAGGGGAAGGGACAATAAAGGATGGGGAAGGGGAGAGAGAATGAAAAGAAAGAATGAAAGAATGAAAGAACAAAAGAAAGAAAGTGAGAAAAGCAAGCAAGCAAGCAAAAATTCAGCCAATCCAAGGCCAGACAGTTTTGCACAAAAGTCTACCAGACTTTCATAGAAGAGTTAATGCCAATACGTCTAAAATTATTCCATAAAATAGAAAGTGAAGGGACATGGCCCGATTCATTTTATAAAGTCACAGTTAGTTACCATGATACCCAAGCCACATAAAGGCTCAGCAAAGAAAGAGAATCACAAAGCAATTTTCCTCATGAACATTGATGCAAAATATACTCAATAAAACACTTGCAAACTGAATTTGAGGACACATCAAAAACATCATTCACCACGATCAAGCATACTTCATCTCAGAGATGCAGGGATGGTTCAAAATACGTAAACCTATTAATGCAATTTCCCATAGAAACACATTGAAAGACAAAACCATATGAACACCTCATTAGATGCTGGAAGGCCTTTGACAAAATTCTAACATGTCTTCATGATAAAAAGTCCTGAAAAGATTAAGGATACAAGAAATACACCTAAACATAACAAAGGCAGTTCATAGCAAGGCCACAGTCAACATCAACTTAATGGAGAAATACTCAAAGAAACAAGACAAGGTTGTCCACTCTCTCCAAAACACATTCTATATAGTACTTGGAGTCTTAGCTAGAGCAAAGACAACTAAAGGAGATGAAGGCAATACAAATTGGAAAAGAACAATTTAAAGTATCCCTATTCACAGATGATATGATAGGGTATATAAATGACCCAAAAATTCAACCAGGGAACTCCTACAGCTGATAAACGCTTTCAGAAAAGTGTATGAATACAAGATTAACTAAAAAAGAAAAAAAAACCAACAACCTTCCTATATACAAATGGCAAATGGACTAGGAAAATAACTAGGGAAACAAGACCTTTGACAATAGCCTCAAATAACACAAACCATCTTTGGGGTAATGCTAACCATGAAAGTAAAAGACTTATATTCATAAAAACATCAAGATATCAAAGGAAAGAATTGAAGAATGATATCGGAAGATGGAAAGATCTCACATGTTCATGGATCAGTAGAATTAACATGGTAAGAATGGCCATTCTACCAAAGCAATCTACAGATTCATTGCATTCCCCATCAAAATTCCAACTCAATTATTCACACATCTTGGAAGAACAAATTTCAGCTTCATATGAAAACACCAAAACTCCAGGATAGCTAAAACAATCCCAAACAACAGAGGAACTGCTGGAGGTATCATTATAACTGATTTCAAGTTGTACCACAGAGGAAGTTTTCTTGGGTACAGCAGAAGTATGGATTCTGTGTTTGCAACTAGAGTAATAAAAGCAACATTGTTTTAACACAAAACCACACAGATTTTCTGAACATGGGATCTAATTGTAGACACTTATGGACACCTTATTTTTGATAAAGAAATCAGAAATCCACACAGGGAAAAAGACAACTTTGGCAAATGGTGCAGGTCAAACTAGGTGGCTGCATGTACAAGAATGCAGATAGATCAGCTTAGCATCCTGCACAAAAGTCAAATACAATAAAATCAAAGACCTCAGCATAAAACCAGAGACACTGAACATTATAGAAGAGAAAGTGGTGAGTAGCCTTGAACTATTTGGCACAGACTTTCTGAACAGAGTACCTTTAGGGCAGGCACTAAAATAAAAAACTAATAAATGGGACCCTCATGAAACAAAAGGGCTTCTGTAAGGCAAACGACACTATCATTCCACCAAGGAGGTAGTCTACAGAATGGGAAAAATATTTTCATGAACTCCACATCTGATAGATGACTAATATACAAACTATATAAAGAACTCAAGATGTCAAGAAAAACAAATCATCCATCTTAAAAATGGGGTGTAGGTCTAAACAGAATTCTCCAATGAGGAAACTCAAATGGCTGAGAAACACTTAGAGAAATGTTCAACATCCTTGGCCAACTTAGAGAAATGTTTAACACCCTTAGCTATCTGGGAAATGCAAATCAAAACTGCTTTGAGATTCCATCTTACAACTGTCAGAATGGCTAAGATCATCTACACAAGTGACAGCTCATGCTGGAGAGGATGTGGATTAAGGGATGCACTCATCGCTGATGGGAGTGAAAACTTATACAGCTACTATGAAACTCTGTGTGATAGTTGCATTGGAAAATGGTAAATGATCTACCCTCAAATTGAGCTTTACCACTCTTGGGCACATACCCAAAGGATACTTCATCCAACCACAGAGACATTTGCTCAACTGTGCTCATTGCTGCTATGTTGATAAGAGCCAGAAACTAAAAACTTCCCTCAACAGAAGAATGGATAAAGACTGTCCAGTTTGCTTCATCCCACTCACACAGGTTTCTAGCAGCTTCTCTCTTTCAGGTCCACACTGAACACCAGTTCTCCCTGGATGATGATTTAACTGCCCTCCTTGTTAATGATGGTTCCAGCAAGGGCAAAACCTGGTTTGCTGGTTATGATGCTCCCAGGCTATCTTCCCCTCCATTCTGGGGTTGCCCTAGGCACCAGGACATCATCGTTGGTATGAGACAGAAGGACTCCTTTGTGGGTGCTGAGGCCCAGAGCAAGAGAGGCATCCTGACCCTGAAGTACCCATTGAACATGGCATTGTCACCAACTGGTTCAATATGGAGAAGATCTGGCACCAAACCTTCTAAAACAAACTGCCTGTGGCCCGCGAGGAGAACCTTATGCTGCTTAAGGCCAACTGTGAAAAGATGACCCACATCATGTTTGAGACTTACAAAACCAAAATCATGTAAGTAGCCATCCAGGTTGTGCTGTCCCTCTATGCCTCTGGTCGTACCACTGGGATTGTGATGGAGTCTAGAGATGCGGTCACATCCCATGTGCCCATCTATGAGGGCTCTCCTCTCTTTCATGCCATTCTATGTCGGAGCCTGGCTGGCTTGGTCCTGACAGATGATTTTGTAAAGTTCCTGATCAAGTATGGCTACAGTTCACCAACACAGCCGAGAGGGAAAACCTGCATAAATATCAGAGAGAAACTCTGCTATGTTGCTCTAGACTTCTAGCAAGAGATGGCCACTGCTGCGTCCTCTTCCTCCCTGGAGAAAGGCTACGAGCTGCCTGATGGCCAGGTCATCACTATTGGCAATGAGCTGTTCTGCTGCCCCAGGCTCTTTTCCAGACTTCCTTCTTGAACATGGAATCCTGTGGTATCCATGAAGCTACATTCAATTCCATCACAAAGTGTGACATTGACAACTGCAAAGCCTTCCATGCCAACACAGTGGTGTCTGGTGGCACCACCTTATACCTAGGTATTGCTGACCTGATGCTGAAGGAGGTCACTACTATGGCTCCTAGAACCATGAAGATCAAGATCTTTGCTCTTCCTGGGAGCAGGTACTTTGTGTGGATTGGTGGTTCCGTTTTGGCCTCACTGTCCACCTTCCAGCAGATATGGATCAGTAAGTAGGAGTAGGATGAGAACAGCCCCTCCATTGTGTACCACAAATGTTTCTAGGTGGACTCTAACTGAGCTGAGTTTGAAACCACCCTTTCTTTGATAAAACCTAACTTCAGCAGAAAGAGATAGGTAGATAGATAGATAGATAGATAGATAGATAGATAGATGGATAGATAGATAGACAGACAGATAGAGGGGGAATATGGCCATTGATTTGATTTTGTTTGTTCTGTTTGTTGTATTATTTAAATTTGTTTTTTAAAAAGTTTTTGTTTTGTTTTGGCACATTTGACTCAGGATTTAAAATCTGAAACAGTGAAGACCACAGCAGTTTGTTGGATCAAGTATCCCCTGAAGTTCTACAATGTGGCTGAGGAATTTAATTGTACATTTTAAAAACGCTTTTGTGATGTTAATAGTCATTCTAAGTATTCAGGTAATACATGAGTACAAGAAGTCCCTCATCCTCCCCAAAGCCACTCCCAATCCTGAAAGGGAGATGGCCATGTCCAGGCCCTAGGTCCACCAGGGAGATGACAGTACTGCTTCTCTGTAAATTATGTACTGCAGTTTTTTTTTCAAAAGAATTTTCCTTAATACTTTTTTATTTTTGTTTTTAATGTCTGAAAGTGCAGCCATCGTGGCCCTTGTCTCCCCTCATCACCACCCTCATACCCTGAAACTTAATGTATAAAGGCTTTGATCTCCCTGGGAGTGAATAGAGGTGTTAAGGCAGCTAAGGCTGGCTTGAGACACTTTTAATAAAAATGCACACATTACAAACAACAACAACAACACACACACACACAAGAATGGATAAAGAAAATTCTGTACACTTACACTATGGAGCATTAGTAATCTAAGAAAAACCTGACATCACAAGTTTGCAGGTAAATGGTAGAACTAGAAAAAAACCCATCTGGAGTAAGGTATCCCAGACTCAGAAAGACAAATACGGTGTGTATTCACCAGTATGTGATAATTAGCTGTTAAGTCAGTGATAAATAACAAACAATCCAAAGAAAGAATGAGGCTAGGTACAGCGTGAGTAAGAGGGACAGATAGATCTCCTTAGGAAAGAAAAAATAGAACAGATAGTTATTTTTAGATGGGGTGGGGCTTTGAACTGGAGGATCGAGTGAGGCAGAAGAGGGGAGAATGAGATGATGGAGGGAATATGGGGTTAAGGAGATAAACCTCAGGACCATTTGAGTGATAATATTGGAAACCTAATACAGCAGAAGCTTCCTAACTAATGTATACATATACGAAAGTGGTCTAAATAAAGTCTCCTTAATGATGGAGGAGTCAGAGATCCAACCTGCCCTCTCGTAACCAAAAGAGCCTTCAAGTATTGCGATTTGGTCACATCTGAGTTGTTGACCAAAGGGGTCCTATGGAAAGCCCCCAACAATCCAGGATGTTGCCAAGAACATAGGTTGCTCTCCACAGTCTGACAGCAAGGGTCCATTCTTCTAGACAACACCTACCCAATTCATTGAACATGGAGTTCATGAGCTAGTGCCTATATAGATTTTTCACCCCTACATTCTAGTGTCTTTAGTACAGGAAGGTACTCAGTAAGCTACCAAAAGAGAAACATAAACACTGGAGCAGCCATAAACTCTCAGATCTATGATGGCATCCTACATGCAAGATATGCTCAGACAATGGTAGTACAAAGATTATGTGAATAGCCAACCAATATCTGATTTAATTAAACATCATCCATGAGATGAAACCCATACCGTACACTGGTGGGTGAACAATAAGCAGAGACTAGAGATTCCAGGGCCTAGCAGAAAACCAAATAATACCCTCTGTTCTAGGAGAAGAGAGAGTGGGGGGGGGAGAAGGAAAAGAAAGAAAAGATAGAAAAGACAATAGTAAAATGACCCTTAATAACATTCTGTTATTCGTATAGATCAGTGCCTTTTTCAGCCATCATCAGAGAAGCATCAGATGGGAACAAATACAGAGACCCACAGCCAGATATTCCCCATAGAGTGAGACAATTTGAAACACTAAGCTTTAAATAAAATGTCTCCATCAAATCCATCCCCTTATGGCTTATGGAACCCCAAGGAAGAGAAGGCAAAAAGAGTGTAAGAACTGGAGGAGATGGAGGAGCCCAAGAAACAAGATGCTTTAAATCAACATGATCAAAGTTCATATGAACTCACAGATATGGAAGCAGCAAACACGGGGCTATGAATTGACACCAAGTCCCCTGCTCATATAATGGCTTCCAGTTTAGTGTTTTCATAGAATTGCTGAGTGTTAGAACCCATAGGTCTCCAATTCTTATGCATTCTATTAATCTCTTCTTCTTCAGTTTGTCTGTCTTGCCCAAATCCAACGTGATAGTATTTGTTTTATATTGTTAAAATTTATTTTGTCATATTAGATTATTATTCCTTAGAGCTCTGTTTAATTTTTATTGAGAGGCAGAAAGGGAGTAGATCTGGATGGGAGGGTGCTTAGGGAGTAACTTGGAGGAGTAGAGGGAGGGGAAACCATAATCAGGCTATATTATGTAATATTATACGATGTGAGGAAAAAATCTCTTTTCAATAAAGGAACAAAGAATAAATATAAATATTTTAACTGTATAAAATAGAACAAAGTAATGAGGATGTGCGATTGAATGGTGTATGTTATTAGTCAAATGATGCCTTATTTTTATCTGACACAGATGGTTCGAGAAGAAACCTCTACATTCAAATTTAAAAACACATCGAACTGTGTAATAGTGGAAACACCACAGAAGAAACTATGGAAAGAAAATTGGACGCATGATACTTTTTGTGGCTCATGTCAATGTCTAACTCATGAGTGACATTTTTCTCCTTACTTAAAACTTATTTAATTTTCTCTATGACATTTCTGTACGTGTATAAATAATATCAAGATTCCAGTAATTCCTCTAATCTTTCTAGTCTTGCTCCCACTTCTACCGACCCTTTTCTCCCCCCTAGATGGTTTGATTTCTTTGTGCTTGAGAACCCTAGAGTTTAACTGGGATTATCTGTAAGGCCATGAGTTAGAAACTCATCTTGGAAACCAGATGCAGGACACAGTTCAACGGATATATGGAAGACAATGACTGTCTCACACTCAGAATCCACCAATAGCTAATATTTCAGCAAAGTAGGGTAAAGCTGAATGGGTCCCTCCCTGGCCCATGATTTACTGTGGAGAGGTTTTAGTCATGTGTATACTTTGTGTATACTCACAGGTGATGTGAAATCATGACTGTCCTGGTTGCTCTGTAGTGACAAAACAGATTTCATAGCCCTTCTCCTCATCTTCCAGCTTTTACATTCTTTCTGCTCCTTTTTCTGTGAGGATCCATGAGGATTCATGCCTAAACAAGACATTAATACCATTGAACCTTCTCTTATTATTTTTCCTCACTGCTGTTTATTTCAAAAAGAGCTTCTCTGAATGAATCTTGGAGTAGCATTTTTCCATGGTTATCATACCGATACTTTTTTAAAAAAGATTTATTTTTATTTATATGAGTACGTTGTAGCTGTCTTCAGACACACTAGAATAGGGCATCGGATTCCATTACAGATGGTTGTGAGCCACCATGTGGTTGCTGGGAATTGAACTCAGGACCTGTGGAAGAGCAGTCAGTGCTCTTAACCACTGAGCCATCTCTCCAGCCCCAAATATAGATACTTACAAGTGAGCTTGACACCATGGCCGTTTATATAAACAACAGTAGTAAGTTCTCCTGTATTTCCAAAGTCATTTTCTATCCTCCTGTGGAACAGGCCTCAAATCCAATCAGAGATACACTGGCTACCCCTACAACAGTGATGTCACTATTGTGTCGGTGAGCACATCTTTCTTGGCAGATTGGTATTGTACATCATAAGGTTCGTGTCTGGGTAAGAGTGTTGATGCCATTACTCTGCCAGCATCTTGCATAGCACAGTCCAGTACTATGGAAGCTAACTAGTTGGAAGGAAGATTTCAGCTCCATTGCAGCTTAATTCCTCTACTTTTTGCAACCAACCTGTGGGTTGTCTTTTGTTGCAGGTTCTTATCAGATAGTTATGGTGGACAAACAGAAAGCATGGAAAGAGCCTGGATTGTATTCAAGGTTTCTGGGGCCTTGCTGAATAAAAATTCATATGGCAGTATCTCATACCTGGCCTTGGGATTTTGTTTCTTGCTTGGATTTCAGAAGCAGCATTACGTAGACATACAGGGAGCCTACCTTCTAAATCTGTCTTTTGAGACTTACATTGTTTTGAATTATACTATAAACAGTAAGGTTCCATATGGCTTTAAAAATATACCCTTAGCTTTAGTTAACCCCTCCTCCCCACCAGCTTTTCTACCCTACCTCTGCTTAAATTTTCCTCATAGGTAAAGCATTTATATGAATGATTGTACAAGTAATGGGCTTCTGCGAGAACAAATACGTTCACAAATTAAGTATTTCTGGGAAGCTATTAGAGAAGAAAGACTCAATATAAGAACCAATTAAAAAGAGGTGGCCCTTGAGTGGGGTAAAAGGCTCATGTTGCAACTATAAGCCAACACTGATACAATATCGGGATCGTAGTTCCTAATAACATTTAATGTGGTGAGACCTTCACTCTTCTCACATATTATTCTTGTGATGTCATCTAGGGATGACTAAAAGCAAACAAGTTAAGGAACACATCATTTTCACTACCTCTGAAACTATTATGAAGTGGAGATTTCTGATTTCTTTGGAAACTCAGGTACACCATATGAGGCTTTGCTGGGACAGAAAGGTATAACTATGTGTTGCTGAAGCAGTCACAGGAGAAAGGATGTTTTGCTGAAGCAGATGCACATGAAAGAAGTTTTTGCTAAGCCAGACACATGGGTGACAGGATGATTTGCTGAAACAAACACAGGTGAGAGAATGTTTTGAAGAAGCAGACAAAGGTTAGCAGATGGTTTGCTGAAACAGACATGTGAGAGGAGAGGTGGTGTTAAGAAAGAATATAAATATGGCCTCAGAGACAGTGGGAGGAGCATCTCGCATTGGTTCACCTTGCATTGGTTCACCTTGCTCTGCCTCACTACTCTTTGCTGACCAGGCTCTGGCACTTGTTTGCCAGCACAGAGGAATAAAAAGAAATATTTAAAAGTTTGACTTAGTTTTTTTTTTTTTCGAATTGCAATTTATTTACAGGAAGCACTCCCACAGATAGTTAATAGGTAAATGCAAACCAGTAAGACAAAATATAAACCATGCATGCATGTACATGTTAAACAAATAACTGGATTTATAAGGAACTTTTAGAAAAGAATATATTTTAAATCTATATATGAATAAGCAAAGCATACACAGAAAATTTTGACGTATGCATACAAATACTTGCAAGTAATTTTTACTTGTTGTTTATAGTAATCAAAAAGACTAATAATAAAATAAGCAATAACAATGTTTACTCTTTAGATTGCTAAAAGCTGTTGGTAAGTGATTATCTTGAGTACTACTGACATTTGAGTGCTTTATCATACTCCAGGGGCAGGAGTTGGAATATGTCCAATCTTAGAAACACATAAGGATGGTTTTGCTCTGGTTGTTCTCTTTAAAGAAAAGAAAATTCAGCTTACACTGTTGAGGAAATGGGTTCTCGACTTTGATCGAGGATATCTTAAGGAACATAGTGTGACCCATTTAGAAACAGTGGGAGAAAGGAGAGGTGAGGGGAAAGAAGGTGAAGGAGAATGGGAAAAGGAGAGGAAGAAGCAGGTTAGAAATAAAGGAGAGGAGGAGAAGACGAGCAGAGGAAGCAAATGGGGAGGATGGTGGGGCAAAGGTGCAAGGGAGGAGGGGGAGGAAAGTGGAAGAAGGAGGGAAAAGTAGGATTGATAGCATTTCATAGTTTTGAAAGGGCTGGCTATCTATCAGGGAGCGGGGCCTGTGCTGAGGCAGGGCACAAGTAGACAATGAAGAATGCCCTCCCTTCTCTGTGACATCAGAGTCCGTAGTAGTGAAACCCAGTGGAGACTCAGCAGGACTGGCAGACAACAGCAATGGAGCGACCAAGAAGCCTCTGCAAGAGTTTGTTCTAGGAGATTTCATCAATGGGGCTTTTAACTAGCAGGGTCTTGAGATGCAGGGATTCCAGTCTGGTCGAGCCACAGCCAGAAGCCATAGCCGGCCCAAGTTGCCCATCTGGCAGTCACAAGCGAAAACTCAGCAGTTCAGATGATTTGAGACCAAGCTCTGATATTCATGGACCTCAAAACCAAGGAATGATTCTACATCAAGCTCTCAACTACATCTACAGGAAAAGATTCAAGATCTCATCTAATTATGCATAGGAAAAAATTTTTTTGAACGGGAATGACAGTGACATTAAAATCCGTGCTCTGGGAAGAAGATGGTGTTTACACAAAGTATTTTTCTGTCAGTCAGGCTACTTTGCTAAAATGCTGAAAGGCACTTGGAGAGAATCACACAATAATGTTATTAAACTGGTCCTTAAGAACAAGGATATTGATGCCCAATCTCTGCATTTTGTGTTTGGTTCTTCGTCCATGGATGAGGATTTGTCAATAATACCCATGGAAGTCCCTCAAGTTTTGGAAGCAGCAAGCATGCTTCAGGTGAATCGAGTCATTCGGCAGTGTGAGGGGATCTTGACGACAACCATCAATAGGAACACTGCGTGCTCCTATTATTTGGCAGCAGAAAACTATAGATTAAAAGCTGCAAAGAATGGATGCTTTGAATGGCTTCTCTACAATTTGATGATACATCCAAGTGTGGCACTTTACAAGGAAGTAGATATGAAGTTGATGTATGTCCTTGCATCTTCTTCTGACTTAATAGTGATGCAAAAGGAGATTGATGTATATACCACACTGAAAAAAGGGATGTTCCTTTATTTTAATCCGTGCTGGAATGGAACCATGAAACAGCTTTTAGCTCATACCAACAACTGGCTTTACACCTACATGGGAAACATTGATAACATCAGTTTTCTTGAAAGTGAAGAAGGACTAATATTTCAACCAGTGTTTAAAAAGCTGAGGTTTCAGCACATCATCTATGACTTGGACTCTACACGTGTTCTTGAACAAGATCGTCTAATACCGTTGGGATGGTTTTCACCCATTTATAAACAACAGTGGCTGACTTTGCTGCAAGCACAAGAATATGGGGCAATTGGACCACAGGTCATCAATGCAGAAGAACTCGAAAAATCCACCATGAGGTGCGGTAAAAGGATCCCCAGAGATGGTAAATATACCTGGAAATGGTCATCTTGCAGATTTGGCTTTCCTTTACGTGTCACCTTTACCAGGCAGTATGTAAGTTTCATGCAAAGGCATCAGCAGTGTGATGGGTCTACCTGCCAAAACCATATCCGAAATGTCCTATTCAGAATAACTTTGGTGTGTTTTGATTGCAATAAGAAAGTAACTCTCAGTAAAACAAAAGGTTATGAAATCCTTACCTTTCAATATAAGGAGGAGCAAATTGTAATGAAATTGGATAGTGAAGTTCTAACCTTTCCTTTGTATATATTCGGCAACTTCGTGTTCGTAAACCTAGCAAATGCAGAAGACAAGTAATCTTGTCAATTATTATACCATACAAGCATTTTGCAAACATCAAATGACTCATTTAATCTGAAGGCTGTTTCATGAATACAGTGAAGAAGACTAACAACAAATTGAAAACTCTTGCGAGTCTGCTACCAACAGAAGTGATCCCTACCCATCACCACCTTATTTCCATGTACTTCTGAAGAAAACTTTTACTTTCGACAAAGTATGTGTCCAATCAAATCAAATGAACCCAGTTTTCTGATTTTCATTTACTGCTGAGAGTCAAGCTTTGAATGGAAATAAGGACTAAATTTGCAAGGAAAAACCTCTCAATGAACTTGTTAAATAGATTTGGCCCTAGCTAAAATTGAGACAAAAATAAAAATTAATCCATTGATAAAACTGTTGTGAACCACTGCATTCATTATGACAATATTATAAGATGTAAATCTTTGGCTAAAATGGAATGATTGAGATTAGTCACTGTTGGTGTAGGCTTTCAAATATCCAAAAAGTGTCAAGTTTGGGTTTGGATAACATTTACAGCTGATTATCTCTAACTATATATGCACCCAAACAGATATTTATCTTATAATTTCATATCTTGTCAAATCCTATATGAGCAAGTGAGTTATATATGTAATATATTGACATAGAAGTATATGTACGTTTGTAATGTATTTATCTATTGATGTAAATGTAAATACCAAGAATGCAATTTTTGAAAATGGTAAACAAGCCAGCAAATAAAAAATAGACCTTCATGACACCTATTATCTGGCTCTCAAGATATGAGCTTCTTCAGAGTATTCTGTTCACTTTCTCTGCCTTAGTTTCTTTTCCTGTTGCCGTGATTTAAAAATACAACTACCTTATGAAAGCACATTCGGGGCAGCAGTTTATTTTTTTCTCATACTTTGGGTCTCCAGGCTTTCATAGCAGGAGGTTGAAGCAGCTGGTCCCATCACACCTACAGTAGGAAGAGATGACCTTTATGCAAGTACTCAGCTAACTTTCTCCATTGTGTAGAGTTCAGGATCAGAGTCAAGGAATAGTGCCACCCAGGATAGGTAGGCCTTCCCAAGTCACTTTACATAATCAAGATAACCTCTAATGGGCATTCCCAGAGCCTGGACTTTTACATGATTGTAGATGCTGTCACAATTCTTCCTCTGGTCGGCATGATACTCAAACACATCACTTTTAAGCCATAACCTTCCAACCCTTGCTCTTCATAGGTTCACAACCATGGTATGGTTCAAAATTCACTTAATCCAACTTTAAAAGTCCCCATAAGTAGTGTCTGGTTCTGATCAATGTAATCAATGTGGCTGGTTCTGTGCCAATGCCATGCTGTTTTTACTACAGTATCTTTGTAATCTAACTTGAACTGGGAATGGAGTTCCCAGCAGTTCCTTTTTTACTTCAGGATTGTTTTAGCTATCCTGAGTCACGGTTTTTTCTTTTCTATATGATCCTGAGAGTTGTCCTTTCAAAGTCTTTACCATACTTCCCTTGGTTACTAGGTCTCATGTGCTCATGATGCCTCCTACGGTTACTATGCATCATCTGTGGTTACTAGTATTTACATGATCACCAGGCCTCATATGGGTATTCCAGTTACCCATCATTATTCCCATGAATGCCAGGTACTGAAAAAGCCTTTCAGTCCTCCCAGGCTAAGGAAGCTTGAAACATTTACCACCTCTGCAGTGCTTACCAACCCTCTCATACTTACCCAGTCTACCGAGGTACTAGGATCTACCTTATTGTGAGGCCTTCCATATTCTCTAGGCCCCCCTTGGTTAAGAGCACTCAGTTGCTTACCAGACCTCACATGATTATTAGGCCTCACTTGGTTACTAGGTCTCAAGTGATTTCTAGGCTTCCCATGGTTTTGAGAGCTTCCATGCATACTAAGCTTCTCATATTAAGCAGGCTTCCCATAAATCCTTGGCCTAACCTGCCATCTAAGACTCTTTTGGCTACCAGGTCTCTCATGCTTCCTGTGCATCTTATGTTTACCAGGCCTCCCACATTTATAGAACTCACATCCTTTCTAGTCCTTCCAAGGTTTCTAGGTCTTTCTTTGGTCCTAGGATTGCCATAGTTACTAGGCCTCCCCATTATTGCTTGGCTACTCATGCTCCCCAAGCCTCCTAAGCTTTTCAGGACTCCCAGGCTTTCCTGGGTCTTAAGTTAATCAGACCTCCCACTGGTTCTAGGTCTCCCATGCTTTCTAGAGATTGCACAGGTCCTAGGACTCCCGTGTTTACTAGGCCTTCCAAAGCTTGACAGGCTTCTCCTTTTCATTGGGCCTCCTACCTTTTCAGGGAGTCTCAGGCTAACAATTCGCTTGTGCTTATCATGTCCCCTGTCCATTCTAGGACTCCTGTGTTTCTGGGTCTACCTTGGGTTCTAGGACTCTCATGATTACTGGATTTCTCCATGATTGGATGCTTCTCATCCTTATCATGCCTGTTAATCTTTCAAGTTCTCCAAGGCTTAACAGGCATCTGATGTATCTTCAGACCTCCCATTCTTTCTAGGCCTCCAATGCTTTCCATGTTGTTTTGGGGGTTCTAGATTTCTGATGCTTAGTTGGTCTACCCATATTCACCAGGCTCCTAATGCTGATCAGGCCTCTTAAGCTTTCTAAGTCTCCAGCACTTACCAGGCTTCCCATGTTTATTGCTCCATCCATCCTTACAAGGCCTCCCATGCTTTCTAGTTCTTCCTTTGGTTCTAGGATGTCCATGTTTACTAGGCCTCCCCATATTCAGAGGCTTCTCATTCTTACCAGGAGTCTAAGATTTCCAGCCCCCAAGACTTACCAAGCCTCCCAGGTTTTTCAGACATCCCATCCTAACTATGCTTCCCAAGCTTTCCAGTTCTTTCTTGTTTCTAGGACTCCCATGCTTACTAGGACTCCCCAGGTTTGCCAGCCTACTCATACTTTGCAGGCCGCTTAAACATTCCAGGCCTCCCAGGTTTACCAGGCTTCCCATTTTTACCAGACCTCCCAGCTTTACTAGGCCTCTAATGCTGTGCAGGACCCCTATGCTTACTAGGCCTACCATGTTTACCAGGATTTACTTGGGTTCTAAGGTTACCAAGATTGCTGAGCCTCCCTATATTTGTCAGAGTTCCTTTGCTTACCATGACTCTTAATCTTGCCAGACCTCCCACATTTACCATGCCTCCCATGCTTCCAAGGCCTCTCATACTTACCAGATCTATCATGGTTACTAGGACTCAGTTTCTAACTAGACCTCACATCTTTACTATACTTCCCTCGGTTACTAGACCCCATGGGATTATTTTGCCCATTATGGTTACTAGGCCTTACCTGGTTACTAAGCCTCACTTGTTCACCCGTCTTCAAATGATTATTCCAATGCCATGACTACTAGTCCTCTAATGTACACCCAAGTCCTGAGAAGTTTAGGAGCCCTCCCATGTTTTAAGTGGCTTACTGTGCTATCTAGGTCTCTTAGGATTACCATGCCTCCCATGTTTAAATCTCCTGCTATACTTTCCAGGCCTACAAGTCTTAGAAAGCCTCAAACATTTTCCTGGCTCTCCTATGCTTACCAGGTCTCTCAAACTTACCAGATCTACCATGATTTCTGGGCCTTGGTTGCTAACTAGGCCTCACCTACTTGTAAGACCTTCTTGGTTAGTAGTACTCATATGCTTATTATACCTCCTGTGGTTACTAGATCTAACCTGGTTACTAGTCCTCATATGTTCACTAGGCCTCACATGGTTATGGCACTTTCCATGATTACTAGGCTTCCCATGAATGGCTGGTGCTGTCTAGTCTATGAGGTCTCTCATGTTTACTAGGACTATCATTCTATCTACTCCTCTTAAGTAAACTGGGTCTCCCATGCTTATCAGCTTAGGAGGACTGATAAGCAAGGGGACATGGTAAACATAAGAGGCCAAGATAGCATGATAGGCCCCTTAAACACTGGAAGCCTGCTACACTTCTCAGGACCTTGTATACATGGACGGCCTAGTAACCTTGGAAGGTGGAATAATCATGTGAGTGGTGGTGAACATATGAAACCTTCTAAACAGGTGAGGCATAGAAACCATAACAGGTATAATGAACCCATGAGGCCTAGGAACTAAGGTTAGTGTGGTGAAGATCTGAGGCTTTTCTAAAAACTGAAGCCTAGTATCCTTCATAGACCTGGTAAGTATGAGAGGCCCTGTAACCATAGGAGGCATGATAAATGTGGGAGGCCTGGCAAGATTAAGAGTCATGGTAAGCATAGAAAATCTGACAAACATAGGAAGGGTCAGCAACCTTGGTAACCTTAGAACCCAAGGAAGTCCTGGTAAACATGGTAGGCCTAGTAAGCATAGGGGTCCTGCACAGCATTAGAGGCCTAGTAAGGTTGGGACATCTGGAAACTTTAGGGAGGCTGATAAGTATTAGCAGGCTGGCAAGCATGGGAAGTCCTAGTAAGCATGAGAGTCCTAGGACCCCAGGAAGGCCTGGAAAGTTTGGGCAGCATAGTTAGGTTAGGATGTCTAAAAATCATGGGAGGCTTGGTAAGCCTGGGAGACCTGGAAAGCTTAGGAGGTCTGCTGAGGATCAGAAAACTCCAACCATTGGTAAGTCCAGTAATCATGAGTGTCCTTGAAGCCAAAGAAGATCTGGAAACATGGGTGACCTAGTAAGGATTGGATGTCTGATAATCATGAGATTCCTAGTTAGCTTGTGACTCCTGAGCAACAACTCAATAATTGTGAAAAGCTTGGCATGTTTTGGCATGCCTAATAAGCATTGGAGTGCTAGAACCCATTAAAGACCTGGGAAATACGGAAAGCCTTGTAACCGTAATTTTTTTTTTTTTTTTGCAACCTACTTTTAACAAGCGTTTAACTTCTCCTCTAGCCCATCAGCCATCAGAGGTAGAGGAAGATAAAAGTTATTAGGAAATGGAGGAAGTGGACATATTCAGTGATAGTTCTTTGGGGGCAAGCTTCATCTTCTTGGGCAGCAATTCAGTCCAATAGCAAACACCAAATATGATACAGTCTTCTAGGCAGTCAGACAACAGGCATGAACCAGCAGCTACAGTCCAGTAGAGTTAACATAGCAAACACGAATCAGCAGCAGTGGCACTACTTAGCAGAGACAGCCAGGCCTCAGCCAAATTGGTATTAGTCAGTCGGAGGGACCAGGAGGGATGCCAGGAAAAGTTCTCCAATGTGTCTTTCTCAGCTAAGTGAAGGTCAGATCATCAAAGACGCTAGACCAAGAGGGGTTTTGCTATGCAAGCAAGACAAGTTCAGGCTCCTTCACTATCTGTCTAGTCCTTTCTATACTCCCTCCAAACATCACGTGTCCTCCACGAGTCTTGCCTCAGCATGTGCATCCGTCTCAGCTAGCATCACTCTGCCAATCAGCCTGAGTCTAAGGAAGCAACAAGAAACTGCAGTATACCACCAGAAGCTTTTCAGTGCATTTCTCTCTATGGAGTCCCGACAAATGCAGCTCAACTATGCAATGAGAGGCAGACCAATACATGCGTGTAGTTAGCAAAGAATTCTTCATCATGTATCCTTTCACATGCTTGCTTTAGCAGAACATCCTTTCTCCTGTGTCTGCTTCAGCAAAAATTTCATTCACAAGTCTGCCTTAGCCTTTCACATGTGTCTGCTTCAGAAAAATGTTCCTTCACATGTTTGCCCCAGCAAAAGACCATCCAACTCAACTGACTTTCCAAAGAAGCATTAAGTTTCCACTCCAAGGCCTAGAAATAATGGGGGATATGATAAACATTGGAGGTCTAGAATGTGTAAGAGGCCTGGAAAGCTAAGAAGACCTAGAAATCATTAGCATCCTAGGAAGCATGGGGAGGCCTACTAACCATGGGAGTTCTACTACTAAAAAGACTTGGAAATCTTGGAAGGACTAGTAAGGATGTGAGATCTAGTAAGCATGGAAGGCCTGGCAAGCATAAGATGCATGGGAATCATGGGAGACCTGGTAATCCTAAGAGCTCTAGTGGCATGTTAGGCCAGGTATACATGGGAAGTCTGGTTAATATGAGAAGCTCAGTATACATGGAAGGTCTCATAACCTCAGGAGGCCTAAAAATGTCTTGAGACCTATTAGACAAATGATGCCTAGTAACCATGGGAGGCCTGGTAAGCAATTGAATCTTAATGACCAACGGAGGTCTGTAGATATGAAAGGTCTTGTAACCAGGTGGGTCCTAGTACCCTGGTAGTCTGGGTAAGTATGAAAGTGCTGGTACACATGGTGTTGGGGTCTGGGTATTGCCACACAAACCATAAACACAAATTTCAGTTAAGCAAGAATAGTTTATTGAGTACACACCATAATACTGGACATCCAGGACCACAAGAAGGAAAATCTCATGTGGCACCATTCTGTCTTCAGGTTCGAAACTAGGTTGGAAAGTTTGAAGGCAATCAGTGACATGGTACAACATTTTTGGCTATCTAGACAAAGTATTATCAGCCAACCTTTAAGCTTATTGGTCCTGAGTGAGGTAAGTGGGAGGGTGGACAGGTGGTAAACAGGGGAATTTCAGAACTTTGAAATATCAGGGTATGAGTGATTCAACCAAAACATTTTGGCTTATTAGTAGCATACTTCATTGTCAGCTATTGATAATTACTTCTGAGAAGTAGAGTCAGAGAACCTGACCTTAATTTCACATTATGGGCAAAATGGAGACTGAATACAAAATGGCTACAGTTATGTTAAAAGGAGCAGGTTTCAACATTCCCCCCTTGAGCTTGTACCTTAGAATGAAGTTGTTGATGCCAACCTTTAAAGAGTTAGAGTGAGTTCTTAAGACTGAGTTTAACAAATCAGATCCTTTTCCAGATGAAAGTCATGAGGGCATTGATAATACATGGCCCTCAGAATAGATCAATCTACCACCTCTGTGGTAGACCCACAGAGGGTCTACCAAGGCAGTAATCAGGGATGTTAACCAAGGAGACCAATTGAAGTACCTTTCAAAACAACTTATAACTTGTTGTCTCTCTTGTTCCCTAACTTCAACCAAAGTGTTCCTAATTACCCTCAGAATGATTGGCACAGAAATAGAATTGCTCCCTTACATGCATAATCCTCCTTCCTTGAGGAACAGCAAGTCTAATGCTCGATGATTTTGTAGGGCCACCTCAGCTAAAGAGTCCATCTGCTGTTCCAAAACTGAGTTGGCTCAATGTGAATGAACCAGAGCTTTGTCCACCTGTTCATTTAACAGCCTGAAATTTTACTAGAACAGCAGTTCCCATCGCTGCTGATCCTGCAATATCCATCCCACTCAACATGGCATTAAAATGAGTACATCTCTAGGAGCAAGAGCTAGGATACAGGCCCATGTGAACCCACCCTGCTGTCCCTCCATAATATGTTACTATATGAACAAGCACTATAATTCAGGCTTTTGACTTTTTTTTTTTTTCGAGGCAGGGTTTTTCTGTGTAGCCCTGGCTATCCTGGAACTCAGTCTGTAAACCAGGCTGGCCTCGAACTCAGAAATCTACCTGCCTCTGCCTCCCAAGTGCTGGGATTAAAGGCATGCGCCACCACTGCCCAGTAGGCTTTTGACTTTTTGTGAAATAAGTTACTGATAAACAAGAGGAAAGGCTAAGTGCCTTTAGGTGCCTCTAGGAGGTTAGTCTTCTATAGTGTAGCTTAAAGGGGCCTCGGAGACCTCAAAAGGAGGGAGCACAGTCTGAGAAAATGGGATATTCTTAAGAAACACCTGGGGGTGGTGATGTTCCACTCCAGGCTCTGGGAAGTTGCAGTACTTCTTTTGTCACAGAACTAGGTTTTGAGATTTATTCCATAGGTCCCATTGGGCCTAGGACCTCAGGTTTTGCCAGTTGTTGGATTGTTAAAGATGTTCTTGAGTCTTATCCTGTCACCATAAGCATGGAATCCCCAGGTACATCCAACTTCCCAATCAGAATAGAGGGGAAGGGTCCCAATATTTGAGAGTTAATACCAATGGATTACAAGTCTTAGTAATTTTACCTTTTGAATTATGAGTACTGATCTATATCAATATAAGGGTCATGATCCACTTTCATCCTGGGGCTCAGGTTTCACAACCTCAAGGCCATCTTCTATTTCTAAGGGGTAGAGGGGAAGATGACCATGGTTGGGGAGAGGCCTGTCAGTTGTGTAGTGGCACAGAAACAGATAGCTGGGTAGTTAACTTTGCTTTGAGGCTGAATCTTTGAATACTTTGTTGGAATTAACAATGTCTAAAACCCTGCTATTGGTGACCTGACATCTCTGGATGGTGACCATCATTCCAGAACCCTTACCTGATGCATAAAGACAGAGTCCCCAAGTCTTCCCTGTATCCCACACATTGGAAACAAGCTGAGTATAGCATTGATATGCCCACCAACTAGAGTCTGGCTGGCAGTGTTGGTCTTCAGCAGAGCTTGTACTGGGACAGGAATGTCAGAGGCAGGGTGACAGTACACAGAGCAAGCTATGGTAGTCAGTGAGATAACCAAATCTATGTCTGGGCAAATGAGGGTTGACTGCGATTTTTTGTGCCACTGAGGGTCCCTAAACTGGCTGGTTTTGTGTCAACTTGACACAAGCTGGAATTATCACAGAGAAAAGAGCTTCAGTTGAGAAAATGCTTCCATGAGATCCAGTGGTAAGGCATTTTCTCAATTAGTGATCAAGGGGGGAAGTCCCCTTGTGGATGGTGCCATCCCTGAGCTGGTAGTCTTGGGTTTTATAAGAGAGCAAGCTGAGCAAGCCATGGGAAGCAAGCCAGTAAGTAACATCCCTTCATGGCTTCTGCATCAGCTCCTACTTTCTGATCTGCTTGAGTTCCAGTCCTGACTTCTTTGGTGATGAACAGCAGCATGGAAGAGTAAGAGTAAGCTGAATAAACCCTTTCCTCCCCAACTTGCTTCTAGGTCATGATGTTTGTGCAGGAATAGAAATGCTGACTAAGACAGTCCCTTTCTGGCACTTTCAGACCAAAGGTGTTTATTGTATCATATATCCTTTGTCTAGGTGGGGAAAGGACTTTATTTTTTCCTCTTCCAGATGGTTCTAATGACCATTTCCATAAGGGCTATAATTGTTCTCAACAGGTGGCCTTATCCAAAACACATCCTCTGTTTTCCTGTACTATTCCTATATTATCTATGTTAATTTCAATGGGGTTTATTTTTTCCAGTTTTTCAGAGTAGCCCTCAACCCTCTGTAACTGAATATAATTATCCTTATCAGTTACCCAGGGAGCTAATGTTTCACCCCCATATAACACAAAAATACATATCTTGTCCCCCAAAATCAGGGACTGCATTGAAGGACAGGTATATCAAAGGTGATGGTGGGGGAACCACAGGCAGTGATGTGAATAATTAGGTCCCTTTCTGTATTTTTAATCAAAGTCCATATGTGTTATACTATACCATGTGTCTCAGCAGCCCAAGACAACACAAAAGAGAACACTAGCCCCCAGAGTCTTTTACCAGTCTGATTTTTAATTGGTCCTGTGAGTGTTGTCTGAGGACCCATCCCTAGTCCCAGTCCTGATGTTTCCATCCCATTTCATGTTGGGGTAGTCAGAATCACAAAATGGGATTCTTTTCAGCATGGGCCCAGGGGCTTTCCTTCTGACTTAGCATTTCAGCCTGTAAAGTATGACAATAGTCATCATAATTTGCTTCTGTAACTGCTTCCTGCTGACATTAGGATGTTGTCAAAGGGGTCCAGAAAGACTGAAACGCTAGTCAAAGGCTGGGCAATTGGGCATTTATCAGAAGCATCTGATTAGCTGATTTAGATGAAGGGAACAATCTTGTCGCTGGACTGGTTAACATCAGTTTTCAGCAGCTCCAGAGTTCATCCAGGGGATCCCTGGATGGAATCTGTTAAACAGGTGAAAATCTGCTGAGACAAATATAGACTATGGAGTAAAGTTAAAATTGTCTATTAATTGAGGAAAGGTAAGGAATTCCAAGACCAAGGGAAAAATTCCATTGTCAGGAACAGGCAGGTGTGCTTATCTAGAGTCCATTTGATCCGTGGCAGGTGGATACAAATCTTATGACTATTTGATTCCCTGAAACTTGTGTGAACTTTAGTAAAAAGTAGTTAAAGTTGTCTATAAGATAGGAGAAATAGACTTATGCTTTTGAGATCCAGTAAAAGCTATAGGCATGAGAAATTCTTTTTTTATTTTTTCTAGTTCAGAGAGATAGATATAACAATTGAATAGAAATTGTTTTAGCATGATAAGAAGAACTTTGAAGTCTACATTCAGAAGAAACCAAAGGGAATTTAAAATCTTGAGCTTGTGACTAATTATAAACTGCCAGTGTTCCATTAGCTTATCAGAACTCTATTGGTTAATGTTAAAATTCTGATTTTTGAAATCTTAGTATAACATGGGGGCAATATTTCCCCCTTTTTTCTATATATCTTAAATTATGTTTTGTACCTTTATAATTTGCATTTATATATCTTAAAACACCTTAGATTCTTAAACATCTTTTTATATCCTCCTACCTTAAATAAACTTTTTCTATTTAATTCTTTGCCATGAGACATAGGCAGCTCATTATGGAGAGCAGTCATTTAATATGGAGCCTATGGGCAAGACAAACCTGTTTGCCATTTTTAGTAAGAAACCTGTGGTATTAACTAGCTAATGAATTGACGAATGAACTAGCACAGTGGTGGGTTACCTTGAGGTAAGGAGCTAGTTGCCTGTTGTATTCTAGCTGTCAAGCTACAATTAACTTAGCTATCAGTGTGATCAAGGATCTGAAGAAGGATAAAGTAACAGAGACCGGTCCATAGTTTATTACTCAGACAGTTATCCCAGGCTCCTTTAGCTCCATGGCCCCGAGGGCTGAGGCAGTCTTCAGCATCAGGCCCAGAAGATGAAGAGACTCTTACCTGCGGGGGACGAACATGAGAGAGACTGAGCTTACCTTATCTTGGCAACATGTGGCAATCAATTCTCCAATGTTCTCTGTTTGTCCACAGTTCAGGCTGGGCCCTGGCAGCAGGCGAGTCATTGGAGCAGTTATGCGCCACAGTCCAGGTAGCGCCTTTTGTCAATGTGGCCATATTTTCTTAGAGACCGTGTGTGTGTGTGTGTGTGTGTGTGTGTGTGTGTGTGTGTGTGTGTCTGACTGGTAGTCTCTGTCTGTCATGGTAAATTTAAACATATTAAATGCAGCTCTCTGGCTGGTTTGAGGGCTAGTACCTACCTAACATATTTGACTTAAACAACCTTCATTTGTTCTTAGTTATCTGCTCTAAACTGTACCTTTCAAACATAAAACAGGAGACCAAATAAAGCTTTAATCTTGAAATGAACTGCATTGGTACTTAGCATGAATTTAAATCTATTTCTGAACATATTAAAGGATTTGATCATCTTCAAGTTGATCTATCAATCCTTGTTAGGCTTGAACCTTAAAATTATAGTTTTGAGTTGAAGCTCTTCTAGTATAGTAAATACATATAAATAAAATAACAGTTTCTTGTCTGACTCAATTTAAGCTGAAACCAGCATCAGGACAGGAAAAGGTTAACAAGTTGGGAAAAATTGCAAGCATCTTGGTTGAGAGAGCCTTATCTGCTCCTTGGGTTTCCTGGAGCCTTGCCAGAGCTCAGGCAAATTCGAGAGCCAGTGACTCTTAGCCTTTTTAATGCTGTAAACCTCTTAAAATTTCAAATTAACAAATTTCTTAATTTTCATTCCTGGTATCATTATCATAATTTACAGAGCAATATATACCCAACGTGATGAAAAGAAAAAGAAATATAAATATACTCAAGGAGGTATATATAATTGACATCATATTGCATAAATCAATTGCTGTATTTTTTGCAAACTGTGGCTATGATAGTCTTGAACAAGGAGGGTTTCCTGTTTAAGCTGCAGTAACTTTTCTGATTATAGACTATCATTCCTTCTGTGGCAGATTTTTCATGGTCCGTCTAATGCATTTGGAATGTCTTTCTCAAAGTAACCTACATATGTCCTGGCAACTCCTCATTCTCTCTCCTCCTAAGAACTGTAGCCCATTTGTTTCTGTTTTATTTTAAAACCTTCTGCTACCATATCCACTTTCCATCATCACCAGATCCACAGCCATCACCATAGGGATGCCTGAGCTTCTTCCACCAAAATTGTCTCCCTTCATGTGTCCATAATTTGATTGTTGTTGTCCACTATAACTTTCTAAAGTCACTATAATTTTAACCATCATTATAGTTACTTTAGTAAAACCATCATATATTAATAAAGACATTGTAATAAAACATTTAACAACTTTTAAGATGCCCCATAGCTTTACATATTTAACTATAATCTTTGAAAGTTCATTTTGCAATATCAAAATATAGTATCTTTTTAAAGAGTTAAGTCATAGAGCATATCCATAATTTTTAGAAGACAGAGCCAACTTTACACTTTAAACCATCCAGTGTCTCTAAAAATCAAAATCAAGTGCATTATTTTCACATTACAAATTTTGGCTGCCAGTTTTAGTGTACGAACACAGGAAGGTGCAGCTTTAATATCTCATTAAAGAAACATTTTTAAATTCCATATTTTTGAAGGCTGGTTTTTAGAACAGAAATTACATAAAAATATCATTCAATTCAAAAGTTTCTTCAAAGACCTGTTTCCCTGAATTGGCTTATACTGTATGTTGCTGCCCAGAACAGCTTCACCCCTGAGTTGTTTGATTTTAAGCCAAATTTTTTGTTACAGATATTACAGATTTTTTCTTTTATTGGATATTTTCTTTATTTACATTTCAAATGTTACCCCCTTTCCAGGTCTCCCCTCCAGAAAGCCATTATCCCATCCCCTTCCCCCTGTCTCTATGAGGGTGCTCCCCCACTCACCTACCCACTCCCACCTTCCCACTCTGGAATTCCCTTACACTGGGGCATCGAACCCCCACAGGACCAAGGGCTGCTCCTCCCACTGATGTCCAACAAGACCATCCTCTGACACATATGTAGCCAGCACCATGGGTCTCTCCATGTGTACTCTTTGGTTGGTGGTCCAGTCCCCAGAAGACCCAGGGATCTGGCCAGTTGACACTGTTGCTTCCCCCCACTCCCATGGAGCTGCAAACCCCTTAGCTCCTTCAGTCCCTTCTCCAACTTCTCCATCGGGGACCCTGCCCTCAGTCTAATGGTTGGCTGAGAGCATCCACCTCTGTATTTGTTAGGCTCTGATAAGAGACTCTCAGGAGTCAGCCATATCAGGCTCCAGTCAGTAAGCAATTCCAGCACTCACAATAGCATCCTGGTTTGGCGATTGTATATGGGATGGGTCCCCAGGTGGGGCAGTCTCTGGATGGCCTTTCCTTCAGCTTCTGCTCCATACTTTGTCTCCATATTTCCTCCTGTGAGTGTTTTGTTCCCCCTTCTAAGAAGCAATCAACAAATGGGACCTCATAAAATTGCAAAGCTTCTGTAAGGCAAAGGACTCTGTAAATAGGACAAAAGGGCAACCTACAGATTGGGAAAAGGTCTTTACCAATCTTACATCCAATGTATACATTGGCTAATATCCAATATATACAAAGAACTCAACAAGTTAGACTCCAGAGAACCAAATAACTCTATTAAGAAATGGGGAACACAATATGTAATAAAGACACATGTTCCACTATGTTCATAGCAGCCATTTTTATCATAGCCAGAAGCTGGAAACAATCCAGGTGTCCCTCAACAGAGGAATGGATACAGAAAATGTGGTACATTTATGCAATGGAATACTACTCAGCTATTAAAAACAATGACTTCATGAAATTCGCAGACAAATGGATGGAACTTGAAAATATCATCCTGAGTGAGGCAACGCAGTCACAAAAGAATGAACATGGTATGTACTCACTGTTAAGTGGTTATTAGCCCAAAAGTTTGAAATACCCAAGAGTCATTTCACAGCAACCATAGGGTGGAGTGTGAGGTCCCAGATGGAGGACTTGGAGAAGGGACTGAAGGAACTGAGGGAGTTTGCATCCCCAGGGAGGCAGCAACAGTGGCAACTGGACTGACCCTCTGATACTCCTGGAGACTGATCCACCAACCAAAGAATACACATGGAGGGACCCATGATGCTGACCACATATTGGCAGAGGAGGGTCTTGTTAGCCATCAGGGGGATCAGAGGCCCTTGGGCCTGAGGGTGTTAGATCCCCCAGTATAGGAGAATGCCAAGGAAGGAAGATGAGAGTGGGTGGGTGAGTGGGTGGGGGAATACCCCTATAGTGGCAGAGGGAGGGGGGAGGAAATGGGGAGGTTCCAAAGGGGGAGATCTGGAAAGGGAAACATTTGAAATGTAAATAAAGTATGAAAAATAAATTAAAAAAAAAAGAAATGGGGAACAGAGCTAAACAGAGAATTCTCAACTGAGGAAACTCGAAGGGCTGAGAAGTACCTAAAGAAATGTTCAACATCCTTAGTTATCATGGAAATGCAAATCAAAACAACCCTGAGATTCCACCTCACATCAGTCAGACTGGCTAAGATCAAAAACTCAGGTGACAGCATATGTTAGAGAGAATGTGGAGAAAGAGGAACACTCTTCCATTGTTGGTGAGATTGCAAGCTGGTACAACCACTCTGGTAATCAGTTTGGTGGACCCTCAGAAAAATGAACATAATACTACCTGAGGACCCAGCTATTCCACTCCTGGGCATACACCCAGAAGATGCTCCAACATGTAATAAAGACACATGCTCCACTTTGTTCATTGCAGCCATATTTATAATAGCCAGAAGCTGGAAACAACCCAGATGTCCCTCCACAGAGGAATGGATATAGAAAATGTGGTACATTTACACAATGGAATACTACTCAGCTATTAAAAACGATAGCTGAGATTTTACGAAATTCACAAATTTCACGAAATTCTTAGGCAAATGGATGGAACTTGAAAATATCATCCTGAGTGAGGCATCCCAGTCACAAAAGAACACACATGGTATGCAATCACTGATAAGTGGATATTAACCCAAAAACTCAGAATACCCAAGATACAATTCACAGACCATATGAAGCTCAAGATGAAGGAAGACCAAAGTGTTGATATTACAGATTTTTAACCATATACTGAGGACCTGCCTGCTTTTGGAAGGAGCTGAGTTTCCACACAGAATTGGATAAAGGCTAAAAGATTGATGGTCTCCAGCCTTGAAACTCTCTTTACTAAGGGCTTCTGGAAATGTAACACTCTCTTTTGCTTAATTTGTGACTGAAAACTACTGGCTCTGAACATCAACACATGCTATATAGTGTCAAGTAATTAGATAAAGGATTTCTTGCTAGCATTCCTTTCTTTTGCAAGCCAGCCAGGAGCCCCTCCCTGCTCAGGCTTAATAACCCTTTGTAGATCAGAAAGGAAAGAGTCACTCACACCGAAAACACACATAGTGAATGAAGTGTTACCATCAATACATCATAAATTATAAACCAATATATTATGACCACGACATACAGAATTATACATTTAAGATAAATCAGAAATAAAGATATAGTGGCCACATACATTTATACATTTAAAACAGACAGATAAAACTTGAACCTTGCTATCTGTTGAATCCAAATCTCATGAGCACAGAGATTTTTTTTTTATTAGCATCAGTTTTCTTACCTGTGACGTTACCACTGTCCCTGGCCTGCTGCCAGCTTGATCCAGGCAGAAGTCAGGGTTTCTCCAGAAGTGCTAGACTTCTAGCTGCAGGTACCAGATTATCTCAATTCAGCCACTTTTTCTTAAAAAAAAAAAAAAAATTCTTGAAATAAGCTAAGCCACGGGGTAAACAGCAGATGACATTTTATCCATTTCCCCTCCTCTAAATATGAAACACAGAGCAACAATCAAGTAACAAAATGAAACTGCAGACAGAAACTGGCAGACATGCATGGCAAGGACAAGGACAAACAATAGAGTTGGGGGAATGAGAGAGAGAGAGAGAGAGAGAGAGAGAGAGAGAGAGAGAGAGCCAGATGTCCCACCAAAAGGACCCAGAACCAGAACTAGGCATGCCCTCAGTGGGAATCAGAGAGGACAGGATATCTTCTGACCTCCTCTTGACCCTAGGATATTTTGCTGCATCCAGCCCTCCTCCTTTGGGTTTCTAAGAGTCTAGAACAATCCAGAAACAAAGCCAAAACAAGAAAAACTACTGCAGAGGTAGAGGAAACTTCCCTCTTCACAGAAGGAGACTATTTGGTTCATTAACAATAACTGAGGAGTGTTCCAGGGTAAGGGGTATTGATTGCCAGCCAATACACCCAATGTTGGGGTCTGGGAATTGCCATACAAAACATACAAACACCAATCTCAAGCAAGAATAGTCTATTGAACACACACAATAATACTACACATCCAGGACTACAAGAAGGAAAAACCTAATTGTGCTGCCAGTTTGTCCTCAGGGCAGGCTTTTTATAGGAAAAAACAGTTTTGAAATCTCAAAGGCAATCAGTGATATGGTACTACATTTTTGGCTATCTAGACAAAGTATTATCAGCCAACCTTTAAGCTGATTGGTCCTGAGTAAAGTAAGAGGGAGGATGGACAGGTAGTGAACAGGGGAATTTTAGAACATTGAGATAACAGGGTACAAGTGATTCAACCATAACTTTTTGGCTTATTAGTAGCCTTCTTCACTGTCAGCTATTGATAATTACTTCTGGGAAGCAGAGCCTGAGAATCTGAATTTAATTTCACCATATTAGCAAAATGGAGACTGAATACAAAATAGCTAAAGTTATGTTAAAAAGAGCAGGTCTCAACACATGGGATATTTGGTAAATGTTTGTGGCCTGCTAAGCCTGGGAGGACTGGAAAGCTCAGGAGTCCTGGTAAGCTTTGAAGGCCTGGTTCACCTAAGAGGTGTAGATAGCATGATAGGCCTGATAAACATGAGGCCTGGTAAATATGTCAGGACATGGCATTAATGGAAGGCCTACTAAGCATGGAAAGTGGAATAACCATGTGAGGCCTAGTGAACATGTGAGGCCTAGTAACCATAGGAGACATGATAAGCATATGAAACCTAGTAACCAATAGAAGTCTGAGAAGTATGTGATGTCTAGTTACCAACTGATGCCTAGCAACCATTGTAGACCTAGTAAGTATGAGAGGTCAAGTAGGCCTTGGCAATTTGATGACTATGTCAGGCCTGCTGAGTCTGAGAGGTCTGAAAAGCTTCAGAGGCCTGATAAGCATGGGGGGATATCATAAGCGTAAGAGGCCTAGATAGTATCATAAGCCTCTTAAACATTGGAGGCCCGGAATAATTGTCAGCACCTGGTAACCATGGAAGGTGAAATAACCATATGTTGCCTAGTGAACATGAGAGGCATAGTGAACATTTAAGGCCTAGTAACTAAGGGAAGTGTGGCAAATATGTGAGGCCTAGTTAGCAACTAAGGCCAAGTAATGAGGGGAGGTCTGAAGAATATGTAAGGCCTTATAACAAAGTGTGGCCTAGTACCCTGGTAGCTCTGGTAAGTATGAGATGCCTGGTAAACATGGGATATTGGGCAAATGTTTAAGGCCTGCTGAACCTGGAAGGCTTGGAAACTTTAGGAGGCCTAGTTAGCACGGAAGTCCTACAACCACAGAAAGACCTGAAAAGTATGGGAGGCCTAATAAAGATGGAAGATATGATAACCACAAGAGGCCTGGTAAGCATGAGGGGCCTGTAGAACTTAGGAGGCCCTATTGCACAAGAAGTCTGGAAAATTGGGGAAGCTTAGTAAGCATGGGAGTGCTAGTACCCATAGAACCTGGAGAGCATGGGGGACCTAAAAAGAAGTGGAGCTCCTATAACCATAGACAGCTTGGTATGCTTGGAAGGCCTGGAAAGCTTGGGTGGCCAAGAAAGCATGAGCAGCCTGGCAAGCATGGGGAGACCAACTAAACATGGGAAACCTAGAATCAAAGAAAGATCTGGAAATCTTGGGAGGACTAATAAGGATTTGAGGTCTGATAAACATGGGAAGCCTGGTAAGCATAAAATGCATGGGAAGCATGGGAGACCTGGCAAGTATAAGCGTCTTAGATGGCCTGTTATGAAAGGTATACATGGGAATACTGGTTAATATAAGAAGCTTAGTATGCAAGGAAGGCCTAATAATCATAGGAGGCCTAGAAACCCTTGAGGACTAGAAGCCAAGGGAGGCCTTGTAAACTTTGGAGGCCTGGTAAGCTAATGGGGACTTGTCATAAAGGGAGACCTGGAGAATATGGAAGGGCTTCATAACCAAGTGGTGCCTAACACCATGGTAGGCCTGATAAGTATGAGAGGCCTCGTAAGCATGGGAGATTTGGTAAATGTTTGATACCTGCTAAGCCTGGGAGGCCTAGAAAGCTTAGGAGGCCTGGTAAGCATGGGAGGCCTGGTTTGCTTAAGAGGACTCGATAGAGTGATAGTCCTGGGAAACATGAGAGGCCTGGTAACCTTGTCAGGACCTGGCATTCATGAGAGGCCTAGTAATCTTGGGAGGTGCAATAACAAGGTGAGGCCTAGTGAACATTTGAAGACTAGTAACCAGGTGAAGCTTAGTAACCAGGTAAAGCCTAGTAACCATAGTAGGCATAATAAGTCCATGAGGTCTAGTAACCAAGGCAAATGTGGTAACCATGTGAGGCCTAGTGACCATGTTAGACCTGATAAGTATGAGAACCTTTGGAAGCATGGGAGACTTGATAAATATGGGAACTTGACAAGTTTAGGAGACCTGGTAATGTTGGCATAAATTTTTCTAAACCTACTTTAATAAGTGTTCAACCTCCCATCTAGCTCACCACCCAGCAGAGGTAGTGGAAAAGAAAGGTTATTAGAACACAGGGAAAGTGGACCAATTTAGAAATAGTTCTTTGTGGCAATTCCAATCTTCACTGATATCAGTTCAGTCCACTAGCAAATACTAAAAAGGAATCAGCAGCTGCAGACCAGTCTACTTGGCAGACACCACACAGGAATCAGCAAAAGAAATTCAATCTAGAAGAAACCAAAATACTGACCAACTGGCCAAGTTCTCTGTGAAAGTTGTAAAAAGCCACAAGAAACTCAGGAGAAGATCTTTGGCAAGTTTATTTCTATGAAGACACCACAAGCGAAGCTTAGCAACTCAATGTAAGACAAATCAATACATGCATGTAGTCAGGAAAGACTAGGTAGGCAGAACAAAGAAAACAAATGATTGAGCTCTCACTGTATGTGGGGTCATATTTATATTCCTTCTAAATATCACGCATCCTTTTATGCGTTTGCTATAGTACAATATCCTTTCACTTGTGGCTGTTTCTGCAAAACATTCTTTCTCCTGTCTGCTTCAGCAAAACATTCTTGCAAGTGTCTTGTTTAGCAAAACATTCTTTCAGGTTGTATGTCCCAGCAAATTATCATTTGGCATAACTGACTTTCCAAAGAAACCAGAAGTTTTTACATTATGTTAAACATGAGAAACCTGACAGACATGTGGAGACTCAGTAGTCATGGTAACCTTAGGCTCCAAGAAGACCTAGAAAACATGGTAGGTTTAGTAAGCATAAGCTCCTGCTTCATGTGGGAGGCCTAGTAAGGCTGGGACATTTGGTCAACATGGGAAGACTGGTAAACCTGTGAGGCCTGGAAAGCTTAAGAGGTCTGATAAGTATTAGTAGGCTAGGAAGCATGGGAAGTGATAATAAGCATGGGAGCCCTAAAACCCATGGAAGATCTGTAAAGCTTGGGAAGCATAGTTAAGATGGTAGGTCCGAAAAACAGAAGTCTTTGTAAGCCTGGGAAGCTTGGAAAGCTTAGGAGTCCTGGTATAAATGAGAAGCCTCCAATCATGGGGAGGCCTAGTATGATGGTTTGTATATGCTTGGCACAGGGACTGGCAGTATTAAGAGGTGTGGCCTTGTAGTAGGTGTGTCACTGTGGGCATGGGCGTTTTGACCCCAGTGCTAGCTGCCTGGATGCTAGTCTTGCCATAGAAGCCTTCAAATGAAAATATTAAACTCTCAGCTCTGCCTGCACCATGTCTGCCTGGATGCTGTCATGCTCCTGTCTTGATGACAATGATCTGAACCTCTGAACCTGTAAGCCAACACTAATTAAATGTCCTTATAAGAGTTGCCTTGGTCACGGTGTCTGCTCATAGCAGTAAAACCATAACTGAAGACACCTAGTAAATACGTGAGTACTACAACCTAAGAAATACTTGGATAGCATGGGAGGCCTTGTAATGATAGGCATTACATAAACATGGGAGGCATTGTAAGCCTTGAATACCTGACAAACATTAGTAGCCTTGCAGTTGTGGACAGGCCTAATAAACACTGGAGTCCTAAAACCCAAGGACAACCTATAAAGATGGGAGACCTAAAAAGGATGGAATGTCTGATAGATATTGGAGGCCTGCTATGCCTGAGAGGCCTGGAAAGCATGAGTACCCTGGCTAGAATGGGGAGGCATACTAACCATGGGAGTCCTAGAAACAAAGAAAGACTTGAAAATCTTGAAAGGACTAGCAAGGATATAAGATACATGGGAAACATGGGAGACCTGGTAAGCATAAATTCCTAGATGGAATGCTAGACCAGGTATACATGTGTTACCTTGTTAATATGAGAAGCATAGCATGCAAGGAGAGTGTCATAACCATAGAAGGCCTGGAATCCATTTGAGGCCTAATAAGCAAGTGAGGCCTAGTAAGCAAGTGAGGCCTGGTAAGCAACTGAGTCCTAGTGTCTTAGTTAGGGTTCTACTACTGTGAACAGACACCATGACCAAGGCAACTCTTATAAGGACAACATTTAATTAGGGGTTAGCTTACAGTTTCCGTCAGGTTCATCAAGGTGGGAGCAGGGCAGCATCCAGGCAGGCATGGTATAGGCAAAGCTAAGAGTTCTACATCTTCATCTGAAGGTTGTTAGTAGAAAACTGGCTTCCAGGAAGCTAGGATGAGGGTCTTAAAACCCACACCCACAGGAACATACCTACTCCAACAAGGCCACACCTACTCCAATGCTGGAGCCCACCTGCAGGAGTTGAACAGTCCCTGAGGAGAGATTGAGGATTAAGGATAGGAACGGCAGAAAGAAAACTCAAAGGCAAGAGATGGATTTGGGAGAATTGTCACTGAATACTGCAGCAACCCCAAGCTTATTTTGCATAGCCTTTTTATACCTCACAGTGCTGTGAGAAGCAAAACTACAAGCTAGAAGAGACAATTGCTAACACGTATGCAGGATATCTGTTCTTATCCAGAGGCCTCCTTGTTCCTTCCACCAAAGTCAATAAAACATTCAGACCATCACCTTGAGCCTCAAGTCTATTTCCTCCTAAAATTCCATGTGTCAACAGGCCCAGAAATCTGCCAGTAGACCTTGACCTGCCTTAACTCTACCTAGCAGGCAGACATTTACTCTCCTTTTACTCTACTTTAGAGAAGCAGGCAAATGGCTCCTGAAATCTCTCTTTTTTATTTTATACTAGCCAAAGCTGTCTTAACTACTAGCACACAAAACCTGTGTCTGTCTTAGGTGTCCCCTCAGGAAGTGTGGACCTTACCTGTCATCAGTACATGAACACTAGCATCCATGCTCGGTCTTAGGTTGATCTACCTATGAGAGAATCTTATCCGTCTTTGACTGCCAGATTGTACAATGAGGGATGTAACACATTAGGTAACAGTTTTGAGCTGTATATGATTGGAATCTTCACAGATGTTCAGAAAGGAATAGAGGGCATACATAACCACAAATAGTAACAGGCATAATCCTATAACTATTAGACCACCCAAGGCAAGTACTGAAAAGGCCAAATGAGTAAACAAAGACCATAGAGGCATGGTCTTTCTTAATTGCTCGAACCAATCAGAGGCAGCTTTTGCACCATTGAATTGCAGTGGTTTAGCATCTTTTAGATTCAAAATTTCTTGATGTGATTAAATTAAATCCAAGGAAATGTTAGCATAATGCCAGATACCCTTAAATGCAAACATACCCAGTCCCAACCTTGTTTACTTTCTTATATACTTTATGGGTACACAAATCCACTGGTAGTCTACGTGACATTGTAAATGTGATCTCACCTTCATATTTCCTTAATACTGTATTATTTCATATAACACATTAAACTTTTGTTCTAGCTAGTTATATCTTCTTGCATTCCTAAAGCTAAGGTAACATTCTTAGACGAATCATTAACAAATTGAGCCATTTGAACAGATTGAGACAAGGCTATAGCTGCTATAGCAGTGTATTAGTAGATATAATAGATATTATAGCAATAATTTTAGCAATGATTAATCCTATTGTGATGGCTATTCCTGATTGTCAACTTGATTACATCTGGAATGAACTACAATCCAGAAATGAATGACACACCTGTGATCCAGACCTTGAGGCTGGAAGATAGGTTTCTGACCTGGATCTTGACATGGAGATCTTGAGGCATAGTGGCCATGAAAAAATCTTAGGCCCAGGCAAGGTAGTACATGCCTTTAATTCCAGGAGACTGAAACAAGCAGATCTCTAAGCTGAAGGTCAGCCTGGGACAAAACAAGTTTTAGATCCAGGTGTCGTGGTACACAACTTAGTCTGAGCCACACCTTCTGCTGCAGGCCTACATAAGGACACTGGAAGAAGGAAGATTAACTCTTCTTCAACTGCTTGTACTTATTTGCCAGCACATCTGTTGGAACCTACTTCTACAAAAGACCAGCTGGAACAACTAGCCTCGTGGGACTGAGCAACTACTAGATTCTTGAACTTCCAATTCACAGCTGTCCATTGTTGGATTAGTTGGACTACAGGCTGAAATCATTACAATAAATTCTCTTAATATATAGAGGCATTCCATAAGTTCTGTGACTCTAAAGAACCGTAAGACAGCTATCATTCTCTTAGGTCTACTCAAAGCTTTGTCAACTTCATACAACACTGGTAAGCCTCTATCTGCATACTAAGGTCCTGAAACATTAACTGGAAGCATAATTAATGAAGGTTGATGAAGTACCATAACCTGGGCACTGTCTGGCAATAGACCCACACAATTGGTAACAGTGCAATTATCACAGGTTATAATATTATCACAATTATCACATTAAACAAATATCTAGACATAGAAACATTCATTTGCCCAATAATCAATACATGAGGCAAGGATACACAAGGTATCACAAAACCTGACAAGGGAAATGGGATTGGTTTTGGTGTAGATGTTGTGCTCCCTCATGTATATAATGATCCTTGTCCTTTCACTCTGAACGCCCCCCCCCCCCATAGGCAAAGCAGGCTTCCAGATATAAGTCTTTGGTGATGTTGAGCCATATCACCAATGTTCTGTAGACAGTTCTTTTTGTTGTTGTTTTTGTTTTTTTTTTCTTTTTGTTTTTTTTTTTGCCAGTCATCTTAGTTTGTTTAAGGACTCTCCTCAAGTTGACATCAGGATGTGGCTCATCAGCATCAGCATCAACATCCTAGGTATGGTCAATTGCTTTTTCCACACTGTGAACCAAACACTCAAGGAACCACCTGGTATGGTAATTTGAGCATCCTGTAGAAAAACACAAACATGTCCTCATCCCACTATTAATACTGGATCAGGACCATGCCATATGCCAATAAGCAGGTCCTTGTATTTAACCTGGGCATAAGCATGCTACGTTATAAGATGCCACAGACACTCAGTAGCAGAGTCCCTTGGCATACAAGGTCAAAAATTTTAAAATAAACTTTTTTTGTGGTAAAGGAGTTACAACTCCCCCTTTTTTATTTTGTGTAACTGATTTTTTAGCGCTTCATGGGCTTGTTCCACAATTCTCTGTCCTTGTGGGTTGTTTGGAATACCTGTTTTATGAATAATGGACAGTTGGGCTCGGAAGCACTGGAAAGCTTGACTTATATACCTGTACCTGTTACTGATCTTAATCATGTTAGGTTGTCTTTCCATGGCAAAGCATTTTAATTAATGAAAGATAACATGCTTAGTGGCTTTCCCTGTTTGGTCAGTGGCCATAATGAAACCTGGAAAAGTATCTATGGAAACATCTCAACCTACCAAATTCAGATTATGTGTATAACATCCATTTGCCACAACTGATTAGGAACTAGACCTCTAGGATTAACCTACCATAATGAGGTACTGAATAATGTTAAGGACAGGAGAATGTTGGCGATCAGTTTGTCATGCAGCTTCCCTGGATATGTGAAATGTGTTAAGCTTTGACTATTTTGATGATGCAAAGCATATGATTGTTGCATGAGCTCAACTTGTGAAAGACCTATCATTTGAGTGGCTTTATCTATGATAGCATTACCTTCTGCAAGAGGCCTTGGGAGTACTAAATGAGCTCAAATACACCTTACATAACATGGTTGGGTGAGTGCTTGGAGACATCATTGTATTTGAGAAAAAAATCTTGAATTTGGTTGTTAGTTGTATCAATGTAAGCCACCATTTCTAAAACTTGTAAAGCTTTGGCAATATAATGACTATCAGTGTACAAATTAAAGGGACAGGCATCCAACTTTTGAAATAAAGCTACAACAGCTCTGAGCCCTAAAACTGGAGCTGTAGCTGAGGGAGTAAAAATTTTATATGCATGGGGATGTGGGGACATGAGGAGATGTGAAATTATTCATTTTATAATTTTAACTCATATTTTATAGATTTAACTAATATTTAATTCACATTTTAACATATAATTTATTCTTAAACATAATTTTCATATAAAGTATATAATTTATGTTTAATGTGCATAATTTATACTAAACATATATAATCTATATTTACTCTGTATAGTTTACATTTAATGTATAATTTATATTTAGTGTTGATAATTTATATATACATATACATGTATAAAAATGTATGTACTTATCAAGGACAGTCATCTTCAGAGTGTGTGTGTTGGTGTGTGTTTCAATGTATATAAATTCTAACTTGTATGATATATGTCAGTTTATGTAATTTATATGCATTTTAATGTATACAATGTATATAGTAATACAGTGGGGCCACTTTACACCACTGCCATTACATTTTCTTCTGGGGGGAGTTCAGCCCAGCTATGATGCTTGGGATTTTCCTAGCTCTCAACCTTAGAATACACTCTGATGGTTCCAAAAACTTCCCTCGAGCTTTCTGTACTTGCACAAACAATGAAGTGGAATCATTTTGCAATTGCTGCACTTCCTCTGAAACTCACCTATCTTTGGAAGGAATTTCAGGCTCTGCCAAGGCAACAAGTGGCAAAGAACTCTCTTTTCCATGATATCTAGCAGCTTCCTTCTCTACCTGCTCAGCCTCTCCCACTTCTAGGGTCTCCTGCTCATATGAGGATAAGGTGGTAGCACAAATGCTGTCTCAGTATATACAGGCTCAGGTTAGGAGCAAATGGCTTAGTTTCACTTTCTCCCTCCTTCATTGAAGCATTCTTGAATGGGGACTGCTTCCCTGAAACTCACTTCTGTCTCTCATGTCTAGGATCTAAACTATCCTTAATCAAGGTCCAGAGACTAAAGGTATCTACAGGCATTATACCTGATCCATGCACATCATAATAGTCTTGAAGTTTTTCTCCAACCTTCTTCCAGTTTGCTAAATTTATTGTACCTTCGACAGGAAACCAAGGACAAACCTTCCCAGCAAATATAAAAAAAAAAAAATGTAATAGCTGTACCGTACTTTAGTCCTGTAAATGTGAAGCTTATACTTAAGTATTTGCATGAAAAATATGTGACTGTTTCCATTTCCCATTTTTCCTTTGCTTTTTACTTTTTCTGAGCTCCCTTACTTTTTCCAAGCTCCCATTTCTGAACTTTTCTATGACTTTTATTCCTGAGAAATGATGACTTCACTTTACTTTTCCTAGTGCTTAGTATTTCTGCTCTATCGTTCACTTGATCCCTAACACTCAGAACCCCACAGGTCAGGCATCTATGCCTGAGACCCCTGCAGGAGTGGCATATTCCTTGTGGGGGAGTTAGTGGTTTTTTTTGATACTTTATTTATATTTCATATGTTTACCCCTTTCCAGATCTCCCCTTTGGAACCTCCCTATTCCCTCCTGGGAGCTAGTATTAAAGGTAAGAAAGGTAGAAAAAAGACACAGAGGCAAGAAATAGATTTGGGAGGATTGTCACTGAATACTGCAGCAACCCCAATTTATTTTGCATAACCTTTTTATACCCCACATTGCTGTGAGAAGCAAAACTATAAGCTACCAGAAAAAATTGCTGACATATACACAGGGTATCTGTTCTTATCCAGAGGCCTCCCTATTCCTTCTACCAAGATCAATAAAACCTTCAGACCCTCCTCTTGAGCCTCAAGTCTATCTCCTCCTAACATTCCATGTGTCAACAGGCCCAGAAATCTGCCAGCAGACCCTGACCTGCCTTAACTCTACCTAGCAGGCAGACATTTACTTCTACTTTTACTCTACGTCAGAGGAGCAAGCAAATGGATCCTGACACTCTAACAAGGCCATACCTCCTAAGAGTGCCACTCCCTGGGCCAAGAATATACAAACCATCTCACTCCACTCCCTGGCCCTCATAGGCTTGTTCAAATAAATGAGTCTATGGGGCCATACCTAAACATAGCATAATGCAAAGTATGTTAGCAGCTTTCCTCTGAAGATAGTCCACAGCTCTTGAATCTGGAACATCTTGGGATCTCCAAGCCAACTTCAGTGTTACAGCTTCTTGATTCTATGTCTAGGATCCACACATAATCTTTTAGGCTCTTCCAAAGGGCTTGGGTCATATCTCCAGCTCTGCCCTCTATAGCACTCTAGACTGTGATTGACTCCACTCCATTGCTGCTTCTGTTCTCGGTGATCATCCTATGGTACTGGCATCTCTAGTATGCTGGGGTCTTCTGCTGCATCTAGGCTTCACTAATAGATTATCATAGGCACTCTTCATGATGCTAAGCCTCAACTATTTTACATTACCCCTTCAGTCCTGGGCCATCAACTACAACTGAGGCTTCACTTCACCAATGGCCTTCCATGGCCTTTCACAGTTCCAAGCCTCAGCTGTTCTTCATGACATCTTCATGCTTCAAAACCAGTACCACCTGGGTGACTATTACATATTACCAAGTGTAGCTGCAGCATGAGGTACAACCTTGGCTCTCTCTGGAACACACCTTCTTTGTGCTCTCAGAAAACACTTCCCAGATTTCACCTCAGTGATGCTTGTCTCTTCTTAATCATTGATAATTACTTAGCTCCAGCTAACCAGCATCTATTGTCGAAGCAGTCCATTCTATTCTGGACTCTAAAGCCAGAACCACATGGCTGAAGCATCTGAGTTCTGTTTCTTGCTGGGGCTGGAACACGGTCTCTTTGTTCTGACATTATCACTAGCTTTCTGTTTTCCAATTCCTTTACTGCATAAGATTGGCTGTTCTGGAATTTGTTCTGTAGATTAACCTTGAATTCAGAGATCTTCATAGCTGTGGTGGTTTGTATATGCTCAGCCCAAGGAGTGGCACGGTTAGGAAGTAAAGTCTTGTTGGAGTAGGTGTGCCACTGTAGGTGTGGGCTTTAAGACCCTCATCCTAGCTGCCTGGAAGTCAGTCTTTCACTAGTAGCCTTCAGATGAAGATGTAGTACTCTCAGCTCTGCCCGCACCATGCCTGCCATGTTCCTGCCTTGATGATAATGGACTGAACCTCTGAACATGTAAGCCAGTCCCAATTAAGATTTGCTTTGGTAATGGTGTCTGTTCACATCAGTAAAACCCTAAGATAGAAATTGGTACCAGGGACTGGGTGTTGCTGTGATAGGCCTGACAATGCTTTTGTTTGGAAGAATGTGGATTTGGGGACTTTGGATTTGGAAAGCAGTGGAATGCTGTAAATGGCGCTATCCTAGGAGGAATATGGAAGACTTTGCTACTGAGAGTGATTTGAATTGTGTCTATCTGGCTCAAGAACTTTCAGTGGAGAAATTTAATATATAGCCTAGAGACTGTTTTGTGGTATTTTAGTGAATAATGTGGCTGCTTTTTGTCCTGGTCTGAAGAGTCTACCCAAGTATAAGGTAAAGAGCTTTATATTAATTGTATTGACAAAGGAAGTCTCAGAAACACCCAGCATAGACTTTGCTCTCTGGTTAAGTCTCATGAAGAGTATTTTAAACAAGCACAGCAAGCTGAGAAAGGAAAAATAAAAATTATATGGTTCAAGTATTAAAGGGGCACCAGGAAGTGAAATGGGTTCTAGGAGATAACAGATTAGGAAAAAGGGACACTTTGAAAAGTGATTATAATGTTTATTATTAAGTTATAAAAGGTACTTATGAAAACTCTCTAAGGAAAAAGGGGAAAGCAGAAAGATACTAAGCAGGGCAAGGGAAAATTTTTCTCACATTCTTTGTAGCAATAAACTTCTATTGAACCAGGAGAAGTAAATAACGTTCACAGAAGGCAAAACTTTTACATAAGCAAATATGCATAAACTCACATAAATTCATATACAGATTCATGCATGTGCATTTATGCCCTGGCCTCCAGGGGTTCAGCAGGAACCTGGAGATGGGGCAAAAGAATGGAGTACAAGAGACAAGGAGAAGGAGAGCAAGTCATGTAATCTGATCAAGCTCTTGAGGTTTATTTCGGACAGCATCTTAAAAAGACAGGCAAGGGGAAAGGATACACATGGCCCAAGGCCAACCCACTATCATAACTGGTTTTCAGGAAATACCAGACATTCTTTCAATTCCTGGGACCCAAGCAATTCCTGGGACCGGATTCCTTTCCTTTCCTAACCTTGCTCTTTAACTGACTAGGCTTCACAGAACAGCAGGTAATTTCATGGGTTTGGTTCTCAACATCTCATGGGTTTGGCTCCTGACAACTCCTCCCTTTTAACAATTTTATGAGGCCAGTGAGTAGCTAGGGATGGTCGCACTATGAAGATGAATGGGCATTAACCAGAGGGGAGAAGTATTGACACCTGGTCCACTGAGCGAACACTTTGTATGTCATCGGTGTCTTTTGGGGAGGAGAGGTTAGCCTTTGTCAATTTCTGTAGGTGTCCTCACAGAGTATGATCAAAGGAAGGGCAGACACCAACCTCTATGCAATCAGGATTGCTTCATAGGGGACTCAGAAATGGACATTTGGATCCTTCCCCTGGGGTACTTAGTCTTGCACCCCTTGCAGGTGCCCACACCAAGACAGGTGAGAATAAATCTGAGTTTTATGCAGCTCCCAAGGGAGACATATCATTGTAGGGCTCAGCCAGGCCTCTATCAGCCAAATCAAGTTTATGATATTGAATTTGCAGAGGTTTGGATGCCAGAGAGTTAATCTATTGTTCTAAATGCCTATCTAAATCCTCTTGAATACTCAGAACATTAGTAACATTTTTTGCTAAATGATTAACAAAGGTAGCTGTCTTAACTTCTTGTGTCAAAGCAATTGTAGAAGCAGTGGTGCTAGCTATTAAATGTAATTAAAGCTGCTATATCAGTGATAATCAAGCCCACTACCCTTTTGCTTCTGTTTAAAGTCTGACTCACTTCTTTCAGTACTTGCAAGCCTTTTTCAGAATACCAAGGTCCTGTAATACTCACAGGCAATAAAACAAAAGTTAGCTGATAGACCACCACAACAAACATGCCAGATTTCAGCACACTAACACAATTAAAAAGTGTATGATCAATGCAACTTACATTAAATAATGTGGAAGAAAAAGTAAATTTAACCTGACCAATTAGTAAAAGATTAGGAGCCTTAACACATGCACTAACACTTGTTCAAAGTTCAGATCCTGTCCCAACTTTATCACTTGCTAACATCATAGAGAACTGCAGCTAACTTCCAAATATGTCTCTGAAAATGTCCAGAACAAGCCTTCCCAATGAAGACAGTCATTTCCAATATTGGATTGATTTCTATACCAGTCCATGATTGAGTCAGAATAACTGGTCTCATTATAAGGACATCTCTATTAATTAATTTTTTAAAGGCAGTTTCCACAGTCTCCATGTTCTCATTCTCACAGGGGCTAAAAGCTTGAGGCAAAGCAGCTTGTCCAATCTGGGATATAGGCAAGCAAAGGTAGGTCAGGAACAGATGTCCAATACAGCTTTCTTGTCACCATTGTCAGGGCACTCAGCAAGCTCATGGTCAGCTTCATTGTTTGATTGTTCCAGCATCAACATGTCTCACCAATCACTCTGGTAGTTAGTATGCTCCTTTAGCATCCTGTAGAAAAAACACAAACATGCCCTTTTCCCCATATTAAATACCTGATTGGGATCATGCCATATGCCTGTAAGTGGATCCTTCCATTTTACCTAGGCATAAGTATGCCTAGTTGTAGGGTGCCATAGACACTTAGAAGAGAATTCCTTGACATCCAAATTTTAAAATAAAGGGTATTATTTAAATAATTTTGTGGTGTACAGGGATATAACTCCCCCCTTTTGTTTTATGAAGATATTATTTTTAAGTTCCACAATACCTTGTCCTTGAGAATTACAAGGAATCCAAATAATATGGAAATATTAAATTATTGACAGAAAGTCTCAAATGCATGACTGTAATAGCCATTTCCATTATCTGTTTTAATCTGATTGGGAACACCAAGCATAGAAAAACAATGCAGGCAATGATAATTATATTTTTAGTTGCTTCTCCTGTTAAAGCAGTTGCAACCAGAAAGCCTGAAAAGGTGTCAATAGTCACACGTACATATTTTAACTTTCCAAAATCAGAAATATGAGTAACATCCATTTGCCATAATTGATTAGGTATAAGTCCTCGAGGATTAACACCATTATGTGATACAGGTAGGAACTGAGGACATTCAGAACAAGTCTTTAAAATTTGACTTGCACATTCTCTAGAAATACCAAATTTTTGTCTCAAGCTATTACTATTTTGATGCTGTAAAGAATGAGATTGTTTGGCCAATTGTTCCTGTGTAAGGCCTATAACCTTCTTGGTATGTCCGCTCCTAGCCAGCAGGTCCAGGCGAGAGGAGAGAACCCAGTCCAGCCGAGTCTATCCGGGGCTGAGTGGGATGGCAAGTGTCAGTGGCCAAAAAGAAACACACCAGGCCGGGAGTCTTGTCAAAGCAGGAACTCAACTTTAATGTAGCAATCTCTCTCGCTTATATAGAGAAGGCAAAGGGGGTGGGCACTTAGGTATGGGGAGAGATGATGTAGGAGGCGGGGAAGGGGAAGGTGTGACTGATAGGGCCAATGGCATAGCTCCATATCAGCAATGACAGAGTAGAGGGAGGGCCAAACAGGTCTTGCTGAGTCACTCTTATGCAGAAGTGACTGAGACAGGTCTCAGAACTCGAGCCAGGCTCGGGTTTGTCCCCAAAGGCCCAAACCAGGGTCAGAATGGGGCCCAAGACTACCATTTCCTGGGACCTCACCCTCTCACCCTCGGGACAGTGGGAGGAGGAGAACACCCCCAGTGCCATGCCATCGGGGTCCAGTTCTGAGCCCTGCCCCAGAGCTGCTGCAGTCACTACTGTGAACCCGGGGCCCCTTCCACCCCACTCCTATGGCTGGGTCAGCCCCAGGCTGCATGTCGTGCTCCCCAATATGGGCCAGGGAGATGCACCCCACGGCCATCAGTGGCCCCTGCTCCGCTAAAGAGGAAGCCAGGGCACTCTTCTCCCTGTGCCATTGACAGCTTGAAACCTGGGGCCTGTGGACAGGCTGCCTCGGGCCCTGCTACCCCCCAGACGAGGTGCAGAGGGCCATCACCATAGAGATGGCCCCAGTTCTAGTGGCACCACTCCGCTCATGAACTGCGGCACAGCCCCGTGGGTGAGTAGCATAGCCACTTGAGATGTGGCTGTGCAGCTTGTGATATGGTGGTGAGAGGCGCCACGAACACAGAGGTCCAACATTGGTATACAAATCTACTGTGGCAATGCCCTCACTAAGGGGTCCGGGCAATCCAGTATGAGCTCTTAAATGTCCTACAAACTAAAGAACTGTATGTTCTCTTAAACTGAGTTGTATTTGCATAAATAATTGCAAAATTTAAGAATTAGCAGTATCTAAGAAAGGAACAGTTTCAAGTAATTGTAAACCATGAGCTATATATTGGCTATCAGTATATAAATTAAAAGCTTGATTTTTTAGCATTTTAAAAACAGCAGCTACAGCGTGTAGTTCAATTATTTGTGCTGAAGCAGGGGAAAACTCAAGAGGATGAACATGTGATCCAATCACATATGCTGCCTTCCCATTAGATGAGCCATCTGTAAATACAGTAAGCGCATTTTCTATGGGCTGCATGCGTAAATTTACAGGAAATACAAAAGCATGCATAGTGGCAAAATGCAACAACTTATCTTTTGGATAATGATTATCAATTTTCCCTGAAAAGTTTGCACATACAATAGGCCAAATATCAGTATTTTTGCAATAACCAATTTAATTGCTGTATGGAATAAGAAATAAATATTTCATCAGGTTCTTTCCCAAAATAGTTTCTTGATTCTATTTTATAATTCTGTATTAACATAGCAACAGCTTCATAATAGGGTGTTAAAACTTTACTTGGAGATGAAGAAAGATGAATCTACGTTAATGGTCTCTTTTGCCAAAGAACTGCTGTGGGCACGTGAGTTGTAGCAAGTATACAAACAGCCAACAATTGATCATAGGCTATATAATGTATCTGTTATTGGCTAATAGCTTCCTCTACTTTCTGCAAAGCTATTAGTCCCTCATCAGTTAATTGTTGAGGGGAATTAGGATTTGCATCTCCCTTGAGAATATCAAACAGAAGTTTAAGTTCTCCTGTGGTAAGTTTAAGATGAGGTCTTAGCCAATTAATATCTCCCAACAACTTTTTAAAACTTTTTAAAAGTAATATAGGGCTATTAGCCATTCTTTGAGGCAAAAATTTCCAATGATATTGTTTCATGGGTTCTTTAAAATTACAAGCAAGCTCACTAAATGCAAACCTCCTACAATCACCAGGATGCAAAGAAACAGTATTAAAAACAATTCTCTAAGTCCATAATAATTCTAAAAGCATTTCCTGGAATGGCAGCTAGAGTAGACAGCCAGTCTGTAATGCCTTTGCAAGTTCCATAGCCTATCAACCCTTTGCAAATCTTGTAGCAATCTCCACCTGCTGGATTTTTTCTTAATTACAAATATGTGTGAGTTAGAATCTTGGGACTGTGATTGAACTACAAACTGCAGCCAATGGAACACTGGCAGTTTAACTTTAATTTTTAAATTTCCCTTGCAACACCAGAGCACAACAACAACTTTGGAAAGCAAAACTCAACCTCCAACAAACAATCCAGTCTCTCCAAAAATCAAGTGATTCACCCCCATGCTACAAAGTTTGGCTGCCAGTTCCTGCACATGAACGCATGATGGTGCAGCCTCTAATACCTCACCAAAGAGACACTACCCTAAATCCTATCTTTTATAAGTCTGGTTTCTAGGATAAGAATTACATAAAATATTACCCAATTTAAACATATCTTTAGAGACCTGTTTCCCTGGGTTGGCTCATGCCACGTGTTGCTGTCTAGAATGACTCCAACCCTCAGTTACCAGTTTTAAACCAACTTTCTGTTACCAAAGTTACAATTTTTTTAATCATACCCAATAACTTATAAGCCAATAATCTATAACCAAGACATGCACAACATTTTTATACTTTTAAAACCAGTCAGAAACAAAAATGAAGTGGCTATACATTTACTTACTTAGACCAGACTGAATTTTACTTTTTCTAGTTGTAATTTCAAGAGAGGAGCACCTTGTAACCTACTGAACCCAATAATCACAATCACAGAGATTTTTCTAGGATAAACAGCCATAAGCTCCCTTACCATAGAAGCCGAGAAGCTGCTGGCCCCATTAAGAGCACCTTGTGCAGACAATCAGCCCCTGGCTGGGCTTCTCAGGCTGTGCAGGGCTCCGAAGGCCAATTGAGACTGCTCTTTTCTTTTCTTTTCCCTTTTTTTCCCTTTCGAACATGAAACACAGAGCAACATTTAAGCAATGAAACAGAAACTCAAACATAAACTGACAGACACAGATTGGTGCACCAAGAACATACAATACACAGAGAGGAAAGAGAATTAGATGTCCCAAAGGGACTCAGATATCCTACCTAAGAGACCCAGAACTAGAACTAAGCCTTTCTCCTGGAGGAGCCAGAGAGGACGCAGGATGTCTCCTGATCTCCTCCTGTTCCTAGGAGAGCTCTGAAACAGCTTACATTCATTTTTTTTCCCTGGATAGTCGGGGAGGACTGCATTTCTCAAACTCATTCTCTCATGTCTAGGGTGTAAACTATCTCTAGTCAGGGTCCAAAGACTAAAAGCACTTATGAGAATTACCTTCACTTCTTTAGATTTTAGCATAACTCTAAACACATACATAAAACACATTTTACCATTACCTTGTCCTTCTACAAAATTTATTCACCACTGGCTCATTTTTTTCATCAATACTTTCTTCTTGAGGAAACCAAGGACAGACATCAATTAACAAATTCAAAGAACTTAATAAGATCCTTTTTTTTTAACCCAAGTTCCTCGTGTCTTGAGGGACTCCTTGAGACCCTGTAAGAATAAGTCATACTTACTCAATGTGTGTCCCTTATTTGCATTGCTCTATCTTACCTCAACAAATCAAACTCACAGACGGGCGACTCTGCGGCGATCACAATGTGAATCTTCTCTCATGACTTTGGGGAAGCAGTGATCCTATGGGTGGGAGGACATCCCTGGGAGAGCAACGTTCAGTTGGACCCCTGTACCTAGGCCCCACATTGGGTGCCAATTGCCCCGGCCTGTGGGGGCTCAGTGGGAACCTGGGGAGGGGGCAAAAGAATGGGGGACAAGAGACACAAGGAAAGAGAGCAAGTAGTGCATTTCGATCAAGCTCTCGAGGTTTATTTCAGGACAGCAGCTTAAAAAGACAGCAAGCAGAAAGACTGCACATGGCCTAAGGCCAACCCACTATCATAACTGGTTTTCTTTCAATTCCTGGGACTCGAGCAATTCCTGAGACCAGAGACTGCAAACGCTCTGTCTTTTACTAACCTTGCACTTTAATTGACTAGGATTCACAGAACAACGGGTAATTTCATGGGTTTGGCTCTCGGCATCACACAGGTTTGGCTCCTGAAACATTTGTGCATTTCCATTCAAACCAGTTGGGTCTAACTTGTAGACATTCTCACAATTATATACTTAGACAGACAGACAGACAGACACACACACACACACACACACACACACACACACACTTACATACACATTTGGAGTAAAAGACCAAGCAGCAGTGCACAAAGAACTCACTCATTCTGGAGGAAAAATAAGCTCCAATCTTTATTCCATAGAGAAAGAAAAGGCTTCTACTCTTTTAATGTTAAATGAATTAAACCCAAGTGGATGCTGGGAAGTGTTAGCTGATGAAAGCATGATAAGCTGTCTCCTGAGAGACTCAGGCAGAGCCTGACAAATACAGAGGCAGATGCTCATAGCCAACTATTGGACTGAGTGCGGAGTCCTAGATGGAGTAGTTGGAGAAGTGACTGAAGGGGCTGAGGGAGTTTGCAGCCCCATGGAGAGAGCAACTGTGTCAACTGGGCAGATCCCCTGGAGCTCCTGGAGGCTGGAACACCAACCGAAGAATACACATGGAGGGACCCATGGTGCTGGCTGCATATGTGGCAAAGGATGGCCTTGTTGGACATCAATGGGAGGATAGGCCCTTGGACCTGAGGGTGTTTGATGCCCCAGTGTAGGGGAATGCTAGGGAGGGATGATGGGAGTTGGTGGGTGGGTAGGGGAGCACCCTCATCTAGGCAGGAGGAGAAGGGGAAGGGATAGGGGGTTTCCAAATGGAAAAACATTTGGAACGTAAATAAAGTAATATAAATAAATAAATAAATAAATAAATAAAGCTTTGTTCCTTTTAATAAGACTAAACCTGCCTTATTATTAAGAAAGAACCTGTTTTGTCCCATGATAAGGAGAAGCCTGCTTGCTCCTTCTGCTCTCTCTTAAGTTCTGTTCAGATCTGACTAAATAAAATTCTGTCTAAAAAATTCTCCTCAGCTCAGTTCTGACACTTCTCTTTGTCCTCAGCACTTATACATCTTTTCAGAATACATGATCCCATGGTAAAATGTTCATCACAGGTTCATATATAAAATTCAAATCATAAACTGAAATATAAATCTACAACAGAGAATGTTTACATTCATATCCATTAGAAGTAATTATCTGACTAAATGTTCATCACCTGTCATAGCTCCACATAGTCATTGAAAGTTAAAAACCATACCTAAGGGGACAGGAGCCTTTCGGTTTCCATCTGTGGCTGGGGATCTCAACTTGTGTCACAGGGCTCTGTACCCAAATAGCGCTGGGAGAAAGCTAGCTTTCCAGGAGTGTGGACAAGCCTGTGAGTAGAGGTAGGACCAGCACCACTGCTCAGCGGGACCCACCTGGAACCCTCAGTATACAGGGACCAAGGGGCAGCCTGGGACAGGATCCTCGAGGTTTCCATCTGTGGATGGGGACCTCAGCCTGTGCCATATGGCTCCATACCCAAATACTGCAGGGAAAGAGCTAGCCTCCCTGGAGTGTGGACAAGCCTGTGAGTGGGAGTAAGGCTAGCACCACTGCTCAGCGAGACCCACACGGAACCTTTAGGACACTGGGACTGAGGAGTTGTCTTCCAGTTTCCTCCTGTTGCATGGGAGCTGATCCTGTGACACAGGGCTCCATAAACAAATAGTGCCAGGAGAGAGCAGGTATCCCAGGAGTGCCAAAACACCTTCAAGCACAGGCAAGACCACCACTTCTGTTCAACTTCCTGGATCAAGAGGAACCCTTGCAGAGCCATCAGGACACAGGAAACAAGGGACGGGATCCTTCATGTTTCTGTCTGCACCCCAGAGCTGACCCTGCACCACAGCTCTCCAAACCCAAATTCCTCTCAAAGAGAGCTGGTCTCAAAGGGGTACTGATGCAGAGGCTTGCAGGAGGGACAAGAAATAGTCAGAGAGAGCAAGACCAGCTAACACCAGCAATAACCAGATGGCAAAAGGCAAGGACAAGAACATAAGGAACAGAAACCAAGGCAACTTAGCATCATCAGAACCCAGTTGTCCTGCCACAGCCAGCCCTGGATTCCCCAACACACCAGAAAAGCAAGAATCAGGTTTAAAATCACATCTCATGATGATGAAGAAGACGTTAAGAAGGAAATAATTCCCTTGAAGAAATACAAGAGAACAGAGGTAAAAACTAGAAACCCTTAAAGAGAAAACACAAAAATCCCTTAAAGAATTACAGAAAAATACAATCAAACAGGCGAAGGAAATTAACAAAACTATCCAGGATCTAAGAATGGAAATAGAAATGATAAAGAAATCACAAAGGGAGACAACCCTGGAGATAGAAATCCCATGAAAGCGATCAGGAGTCATAGATGCAAGCATCACCAACAGCATACAAGAGATAGAAGAGAGAATCTCAGGTGCAGAAGATACCATAGAAAACATTGACACAACAGTCAAAGAAAATTCAAAAAGCAAAAAGTTACTAACTAAAACCTCCAGGAAATCCAAGACACAATGAGAAGACCAAACCTAAAGATAATGGGTATAGAAGAAAGTGAAGATTCTCAACTTAAAGGACCTGTAAATATCTTCAACAAAATTATAGAAGAAAACTTCCCTAACCTAAAGAAAGAGATAAACATAAACATTCTAGAAGCCTACAGAACTCCAAATAGATTGGACCAGAAAGGAAATGGCTCCAGTCACATAATAATCAAAACACCAAATGCACAAAACAAGGAAAGAATATTAAAAGCAGTAAGGGAAAAAGGTCAAGTAACATATAAGGACAGACCTATCAGAATTACACCAGACTTCTCACCAGAGACAATGAAAGCTAGAAGATCCTGGGCAGATCTCATACAGACCATAAGAGAACACAAGTGCAAGCCCAGGCTGCTATACCCAGCAAAACTTTCAATTACCATAGACGGTGAAACCAAAATATTCTATGGCAAAACCTAATGTACACAATATCTTTCCACAAAGTAGGCCCTACAAAGGATAATAGAGGGAAAATGCCAACACATGGAGGAAAACTATACCCTAGGAAAAGCAAGAAAGTAATTTTTCAACAAACCCAAATGAAGACAGCCACACAAACATAAAAACAACATCAAAAATAGCAGGAAACAACAATCGCTATTCCTTAATATCTCTTAACATCAATGGACTCAGTTCCTCATCAATAGACTAACAGACTGGATACATAAACAGGACCCAGCATTTTGAAGCATGCAGGAAACACACCTCAGAGTAAAGGGCTGGAAAACAATTTTCCAAGCAAATGATCCCAAGAAACAAGCAGTAATAGCTATTCAAATACTGAATAAAATCAACTTTCGACCAAAAGTTATCAAAAAGGATAGGGAAGGACACTTCATCCTCATCAAAAAAAAAAAAAAAATCTACCAAGAAGAACGCTCAATTCTGAACATCTATATTCCAAATGCAAGGACACACACATTTATAAAAGAAATTTTACTAAAGCTCAAAGCACACATTGCACCTCACACAATAATATTCAACACCCCACTCTCATCAATAGACTGATATTGGAAACAAACTTAACAGAGACACAGTGAAACGAACAGAAATTATGGACCAAATGGATATAACAGATACCTATAGAATATTTCATACTAAACCAAAAGAATATACCTGCTTTTCAGTACCTCATGGCACCTTCTCCAAAACTGACCATATAATTGGTCACAAAACAAATCTCAACAGATATAAGAAGGTTGAAATAAGCCAATGACTCCTATCAGATCACTACGGATTAAGGCTGGTCTCCAATGGCTACAAAAACAACCGAAAGCCCACATACACATGGAAGTTCTACTCAATGCTCTACTCAATGATAACTTGGTCAAGGAAGAAATAAAGAAAGAAATTAAAAACTTCCTAGAGTTTAATGACAATGAAAGGACATCAAACCCAAACTTATGGGACACAATGAAAGCAGTGTTAAGAGGATAACTCATAGTTCTGAGTGCACCCCCCAAAGAAACTGGAGAAAGCATATACTAGCAGCTTAACAGCACACTTGAAAGCTCTAGAACAAAAAGAAGCTAATACACCCTACAGGAGTAGAAGGCAAGAAATAATCAAACTCAGGTCTGAAATCAACCAAGTAGAAACAAAAAGAACTATACAAGGAATCAACAAAACCAGGAGCTGGTTCTTTGAGAAAATCAACAAGATAGATAAACCCTTACCCAGACTAACCAGAGGGCACAGAGACAGTATCCAAATTAACAAAATCAGAAATTAAAAGGGAACTATAACAACAGATTCTGAGGAAATTAAAAAAAAAAAAAAACATCAGATCCTACTACAAAAGCCTATACTCAACAAAATTGGAAAATCTGGAGGAAATGGACAAGTTTCTAGACATATACCAAATACCAAAGTTAAGTCAGGCTCATACAATCCATCTAAACAGTCCCATAACCCCTAAAGAAATAGAAGCAGTCATTAAAAGTCTCCCAACCAAAAAAAGCCCAGGACCAGATGGGTTTAGTGCAGAATTCTATAGGACTTTCAAAGAAGACCTAATACCAACACTCTTTGAACTATTTCACAAAATAGATACGGAAGGAAAACTACCTAATTCATTCTATGAGGCCACAGTTACACTGATACCAAAACTTCACAAAGACCCAACAACTAAAGAAAACATCAGACCTATTACCCTTATGAATATCGATGCAAAAATACTCAATAAAATTCTTGCAAACTGAATCCAAGAACACATCATAATGATCATTCACCATGATCAAGTAGGCTTCATCCCAGGGATGCAGGGATGGTTCAATACCCAGAAATCCATCAATGTAATCCACTACATAAACAAACTCAAAGAAAAAAGCCACATGGTCATTTCATTAGATGCTGAAAAAGCATTTGACAAAATTCAACATCTCTTCATGATAAAAGTCTTGGAAAGATCGGGAATTTAAGGCCCATAGCTAAACTTAATAAAAGCAATATACAGCAAACCAGTAGCCAACATCAAACTAAATGGGGAGAAACTTGAATCATTCCCCCCATAATCAGGAACTAGACAAGGCTTTCGACTCTCTCCCTATCTATTCAATATAGTACTTGAAGTTCTAGATAGATCAATTAGACCAATGGCCTATGCTCTAAGATCAAGAATTGACAAATGAAACCTAATAAAATTGCAAAGTTTCTGTAAGGCAAGGGACAGTGTCATTAGGACAGTACGGAAACAAACATATTGAGAAAATATCTTTTCCTATCCTACATCTGATAGAGGGCTAATATCCAACATATACAAAGAACTCAAGAAGTTTGACTCCTGAAGACCAAATAACCCTATCAAAAAATGGGGAACAGTGCTAAACAGAGAATTCTCAACTGAGGAACCTTGAATGGGTGAGAAATACCTAAAGAAATGTTCAACATCCTTAGTCATCAGGGAAATACAAATCAAAACAACCCTGAGATTCCCCCTCACACCAGTCAGAATGGCTAAGATCAAAAACTCAGGTGACAGCAGATGCTGGTGAAGATGTGGAGAAAGAGGAACACTCCTCCATTGCTGGGGGGATTGCAAGCTGGTACAACCACTCTGGTAATCAGTTTGGAGGACCCTCAGAAAAATGAACATAATACTACCTGAGGACCCAGCTATTCCACTCCTGGGCATATACCCAGAAGATGCTTCAATATGTAATAATGACACATGTTCCACTCTGTTCATAGCAGTCATATTTATAATAGCCAGAAGCTGGAAACAACCCAGATATCCCTCTACAAAGGAATGAATACAGAAAATGTGGTACATTTACACAATGGAATACTACTCAGCTATTGAAAACAATGACTTCATGAAATTCACAGACAAATGGATGGAACTTGAAAATATCATCCTGAGCGAGGTAACACAGTCACAAAAGAATGAACACAGTATGTACTCACTGTTAAGTAGTTATTAGCCCACAAGTTCGAAATACCCAAGAGTCCCTTCACAGCAACAGTAGGGTTGAGTGTGAGGTCCCCGATGGAAGACTTGGAGAAGGGACTGAAGGAGCTGAGGAAGTTTGCATCCCCAGGGAGGCAGCAACAGTGGCAACTGGCCTGTCCACCGATACTCCTGGAGACTGATCCACCAACCAAAGAATACACATGGAGGGACCCATGGTGCTGGCCACATATGTGGCAGAGGAGGGTCTTGTTAGCCATCAGGGGGAAGAGAGGCCCTTGGGCCTGAGGGTGTTAGATCCTCCAGTATAGGAGAATTCCAAGGAGGGAAGATGAGAGTGGGTGGGTGGGTGGGTTGGTGAGGGAATTCCCCCATAGTGGCAGAGGGAGGGGGGAGGAAATGGGGAAGGTCCAAACGGGAGAGCTGGAAAGGGGACAACATCTGAAATGTAAATAAAGTATGAAAAAAAAAAGGATGTTATGAATCACACAAAAAAAGAAAGAAAGAAAGAAAATATCATCCTGAGTGAGATAACTCCATCGCAAAAGAATACACTCTGTATGTACTCACTGATAAGCAGATATTAGCCCAAAAGTTCAGAACACCATGATTCAATTCATAGCAACTGTTGAACTGAGCATGGGGTCCCAGATGGAAGAATTGGAGAATGGAGTGAAGGAACAGAAGGAGTTTGCAGCCCCATGAGGAGGGAGCAACAGTGTCAACTGGCCAGACCTCCTTCCTACCCCCCTCCACCACCAGTGCTCCCAGAGACTGGACCATCAACCAAAGAATGCATATGGAGGCAACCACAGTGCTGGCCACATATATGGCAGAGGAAGGCCTTGTTGGTTATCAGGGGGAGGAGAGGCCTTTGCACCTGAGGGTGTTAGATGACACAGTATAGGAGAATGCCAGGGAGGGAAGACTGGAGTGGGTGGGTGGGTGGGGGAATACCCTCAAAGAGGCAGGGGAAGGGGGATGGGATAGGGGGTTTCCAAAGAGGAGACCTGGAAAGGGGAAAGCATTTGAAATGCAAATAAAGTATTAAATAAAAACAAAAAAAAAGATTTCTTGGATAACAAAAGATGTGCAGATGCCACAGCCAGGGACTATCCTCTGAGGAAAGATGAAAACAGGGAGTGGAACACGCCCAAGAGAAAGAAGTTTTTTGCAGTCAACCAAGACTAAAAAGTAGTTGGAGATCTGAAGACTGCTTTGACATCAGAACTGGAGATCGAGAGTTTGGAGATTACCCAGCTGTTTTCCTGTCTTGTTTGGGGATTACAGTTAAATGATCTGATGAATCTCGGAAGAGATCTGGTAAGTATGAGAGGCCTTGGAAGCATGGGAGTCATGGTAAATGTGGGAGGTCTGGCAAGATTAAGAATCATGGTAAGCAAAGGAACTCTGACAAATATAGGGAGGCTCAGCAATCTTGGTAACCTTAGAACCCAAGTAAATCCTGGTAAACATGTTAGGCCTAGTAAGCATAGGGGTCCTGCACAGCATTAGAGGCCTAGTAAAGCTGGGAGGTCTGGCAAAAATGGGAAGCCTGGTAAACCTGGGAGGCCTGGAATGTTTAAGCGGCCTGCAAAGTATGAGTAGGCTGGCAAACCTGGGGAGTCCTAGTAAGCATGGGAGTCCTAGAAACAAGAAAGAACTGGAAAGCTTGGGAAGCATAGTTAGGATGGGATGTCTGAAAAACCTGGGAGGCTTGGTAAGTCTTGGGGGCTGGAAATCTTAGACTCCTGGTAAGAATGAGAAGCCTCTGAATATGGGGAGGCCTAGTAAACATGGACATCCTAGAACCAAAGGAAGACCTAGAAAGCATGGGAGGCCTTGTAAGGATGGATGGAGCAATAAACATGGGAAGCCTGGTAAGTGCTGGAGACCTAGAAAGCTTAAGAGGCCTGATCAGCATTAGGAGCCTGGTGAATATGGGTAGACCAACTAAGCATCAGAAATCTAGAACCCCCAAAACAACATGGAAAGCATTGGAGGCCTAGAAAGAATGGGAGGTCTGAAGATACATCAGATGCCTGTTAAGCCTTGGAGAACTTGAAAGATTAACAGGCATGATAAGGATGAGAAGCATCCAATCATGGAGAAATCCAGTAATCATGAGAGTCCTAGAACCCAAGGTAGACCCAGAAACACAGGAGTCCTAGAATGGACAGGGGACATGATAAGCACAAGCGAATTGTTAGCCTGAGACTCCCTGAAAAGGTAGGAGGCCCAATGAAAAGGAGAAGCCTGTCAAGCTTTGGAAGGCCTAGTAAACATGGGAGTCCTAGGACCTGTGCAATCTCTAGAAAGCATGGGAGACCTAGAACCAGTGGGAGGTCTGATTAACTTAAGACCCAGGAAAGCCTGGGAGTCCTGAAAAGCTTAGGAGGCTTGGGGAGCATGAGTAGCCAAGCAATAATGGGGAGGCCTAGTAACTATGGCAATCCTAGGACCAAAGAAAGACCTAGAAACCTTGGAAGGACTAGAAAGGATGTGAGTTCTATAAATGTGGGAAGCCTGGTAAGCATAAGATGCACAGGAAGCATGAGAGACCTGGTAGCCAAAAGAGTCTTAGATGGCAGGTTAGGCCAAGGATTTATGGGAAGCCTGCTTAATATGAGAAGCTTAGTATGCATGGAAGCTCTCAAAACCATGGGAAGCCTAGAAACCACTTGAGACCTAGTAACCAAGTGAGGCCTAATAATCATGTGAGGTCTGGTAAGCAACTGAGTGCTCTTAACCAAGGGGGGCCTAGAGAATATGGAAGGCCTCACAATAAGGTAGATCCTAGTACCTCGGTAGACTGGGTAAGTATGAGAGGGTTGGTAAGCACTGCAGAGGTGGTAAATGTTTCAAGCTTCCTTAGCCTGGGAGGACTGAAAGGCTTTTTCAGTACCTGGCATTCATGGGAATAATGATGGGTAACTGGAATACCCATATGAGGCCTGGTGATCATGTAAATACTAGTAACCACAGATGATGCATAGTAACCGTAGGAGGCATCATGAGCACATGAGGCCTAGTAACCAAGGGAAGTATGGTAAAGACTTTGAAAGGACAACTCTCAGGATCATAAAGAAAAGAAAAAAAACCGTAACTCAGGATAGCTAAAACAATCCTGAAGTAAAAAAGGAACTGCTGGGAACTCCATTCCCAGTTCAAGTTAGATTACAAAGATACTGTAGTAAAAACAGCATGGCATTGGCACAGAACCAGCCACATTGATCACATTGATCAGAACCAGACACTACTTATGGGGACTTTTAAAGTTGGATTAAGTGAATTTTGAACCATACCATGGTTGTGAACCTATGAAGAGCAAGGGTTGGAAGGTTATGGCTTAAAAGTGATGTGTTTGAGTATCATGCCGACCAGAGGAAGAATTGTGACAGCATCTACAATCATGTAAAAGTCCAGGCTCTGGGAATGCCCATTAGAGGTTATCTTGATTATGTAAAGTGACTTGGGAAGGCCTACCTATCCTGGGTGGCACTATTCCTTGACTCTGATCCTGAACTCTACACAATGGAGAAAGTTAGCTGAGTACTTGCATAAAGGTCATCTCTTCCTACTGTAGGTGTGATGGGACCAGCTGCTTCAACCTCCTGCTATGAAAGCCTGGAGACCCAAAGTATGAGAAAAAAATAAACTGCTGCCCCGAATGTGCTTTCATAAGGTAGTTGTATTTTTAAATCACGGCAACAGGAAAAGAAACTAAGGCAGAGAAAGTGAACAGGATACTCTGAAGCAGCTCATATCTTGAGAGCCAGATAATAGGTATCATGAAGGTCTATTTTTTATTTGCTGGCTTGTTTATCATTTTCAAAAATTGCATTCTCGGTATTTACACTTACATCAATAGATAAATACATTACAAAAGTACTTATACTTCTATGTCAATATATTACATATATAACTCACTTGCTCATATAGGATTTGACAAGATATGAAATTATAAGATAAATATCTGTTTGGGTGCATATATAGTTAGAGATAATCAGCTGTAAATGTTATCCAAACCCAAACTTGACACTTTTTGGATATTTGAAAGCCTACACCAACAGTGACTAATCTCAATCATTCCATTTTAGCCAAAGATTTACATCTTATAATTTGTCATAATGAATGCAGTGGTTCACAACAGTTTTATCAATGGATTAATTTTTATTTTTGTCTCAATTTTAGCTAGGGCCAAATCTATTTAACAAGTTCATTGAGAGGTTTTTCCTTGCAAATTTAGTCCTTATTTCCATTCAAAGCTTGACTCTCAGCAGTAAATGAAAATCAGAAAACTGGGTTCATTTGATTTGATTGGACACATACTTTGTCGAAAGTAAAAGTTTTCTTCAGAAGTACATGGAAATAAGGTGGTGATGGGTAGGGATCACTTCTGTTGGTAGCAGACTCGCAAGAGTTTTCAATTTGTTGTTAGTCTTCTTCACTGTATTCATGAAACAGCCTTCAGATTAAATGAGTCATTTGATGTTTGCAAAATGCTTGTATGGTATAATAATTGACAAGATTACTTGTCTTCTGCATTTGCTAGGTTTACGAACACGAAGTTGCCGAATATATACAAAGGAAAGGTTAGAACTTCACTCTCCAATTTCATTACAATTTGCTCCTCCTTATATTGAAAGGTAAGGATTTCATAACCTTTTGTTTTACTGAGAGTTACTTTCTTATTGCAATCAAAACACACCAAAGTTATTCTGAATAGGACATTTCGGATATGGTTTTGGCAGGCAGACCCATCACACTGCTGATGCCTTTGCCTGAAACTTACATACTGCCTGGTAAAGGTGACACGTAAAGGAAAGCCAAATCTGCAAGATGACCATTTCCAGGTATATTTACCATCTTTGGAGATCCTTTTACCTCACCTCATGATGGATTTTTCGAGTTCTTCTGCATTGATGACCTGTGGTCCAATTGCCCCATATTCTTGTGCTTGCAGCAAAGTCAGCCACTGTTGTTTATAAATGGGTGACAACCATCCCAATGGTATTAGACGATCTTGTTCAAGAACACGTGTAGAGTCCAAGTCACAGATGATGTGCTGAAACCTCAGCTTTTTAAACACTGGTTGAAATATTAGTCCTTCTTCACTTTCAAGAAAACTGATGTTATCAATGTTTCCCATGTAGGTGTAAAGCCAGTTGTTGGTATGAGCTAAAAGCTGTTTCATGGTTCCATTCCAGCACGGATTAAAATAAAAGAACATCCGTTTTTTCAGTGTGGTATATACATCAATCTCCTTTTGCATCACTATTAAGTCAGAAGAAGATGCAAGGACATACATCAACTTCATATCTACTTCCTTGTAAAGTGCCACACTTGGATGTATCATCAAATTGTAAAGAAGCCATTCAAAGCATCCGGTCTTTGCAGCTTTTAATCTATAGTTTTCTGCTGCCAAATAATAGGAGCACGCAGTGTTCCTATTGATGGTTGTCTTCATGATCCCCTCACACTGCCGAATGAATCGATTCACCTGAAGCATGCTTGCTGCTTCCAAAACTTGAGGGACTTCCATGGGTATTATTGACAAATCCTCATCCATGGACGAAGAACCAAACACAAAATGCAGAGATTGGGCATCAATATCCTTGTTCTTAAGGACCAGTTTAATAACATTATTGTGTGATTCTTTCCAAGTGCCTTTCAGCATTTCAGCAAAGTAGCCTGACTGACACAAAAATACTTTGTGTAAACACCATCTTCTTCCCAGAGCACGGATTTTAATGTCACTGTCGTTCCCGTTCAAAAATAAATTTTCATATGCATAATTAGATGAGATCTTGAATCTTTTCCTGTAGATGTAGTTGAGAGCTTCATGTCGAATCATTCCTTGGTTTTGAGGTCCATGAATATCAGAGCTTGGTCTCAAATCATCTGAACTGCTCAGTTTTGGCTTGCGACTGCCAGATAGGAAACTTGGGATGGCTATGGCTTCTGGCTGTGGCTCTACTGGACTGGAATCCCTGCATCTCAAGACCCTGCTAGTTAAAAGCCCCATTGATGAAATCTCCTAGAACAAACTCTTGCAGAGGCTTCTTGGTCGCTCCATTGCTGTTGTCTGCCAGTCCTGCTGAGTCTCCACTGGGTTTCACTACTACAGACTCTGATGTCACAGAGAAGGGAGGGCATTCTTCATTGTCTACTTGTGCCCTGCCTCAGCACAGGCCCCGCTCCCTGATAGATAGCCAGCCCTTTCAAAACTATGAAATGCTATCAATCCTACTTTTCCCTCCTTCTTCCACTTTCCTCCCCCTCCTCCCTTGCACCTTTGCCCCACCATCCTCCCCATTTGCTTCCTCTGCTCGTCTTCTCCTCCTCTCCTTTATTTCTAACCTGCTTCTTCCTCTCCTTTTCCCATTCTCCTCCACCATCTTTCCCCTCACCTCTCCTTTCTCCCACTGTTTCTAAATGGGTCACACTATGTTCCTTAAGATATCCTCGATCAAAGTCGAGAACCCATTTCCTCAACAGTGTAAGCTGAATTTTCTTTTCTTTAAAGAGAACAACCAGAGCAAAACCATCCTCATGTGTTTCTAAGATTGGACATATTCCAACTCCTGCCCCTGGAGTATGATAAAGCACTCAAATGTCAGTAGTACTCAAGATAATCACTTACCAACAGCTTTTAGCAATCTCAAGAGTAAACATTGTTATTGCTTATTTTATTATTAGTCTTTTTGATTACTATAAACAACAAATAAAAATTACTTGCAAGTATTTGTATGCATACGCCAAAATTTTCTGTGTATGCTTTGCTTAATCATATATAGATTTAAAATATATTCTTTTCTAAAAGTTCCTTATAAATCCAGTTATTTGTTTAACATGTACATGCATGCATGGTTTATATTTTGTCTTACTGGTTTGCATTTACCTATTAACTATCTGTGGGAGTCCTTCCTGTTAATAAATTGCAATTTGAAAAAAAAAAAACTAAGTCAAACTTTTAAATATTTCTTTTTAATCCTCAGTGCTGGCAAACAAGTGCCAGAGCCTGGTCAGCAAAGAGTAGTGAGGCAGAGCAAGGTGAACCAATGCAAGGTGAACCAATGCGAGATGCTCCTCCCACTGTCTCTGAGGCCATATTTATATTCTTTCTTAACACCACCTCTCCTCTCACATGTCTGTTTCAGCAAACCATCTGCTAACCTTTGTCTGCTTCTTCAAAACATTCTCTCACCTGTGTTTGCTTCAGCAAATAATCCTGTCACCCATGTGTCTGCCTTAGCAAAAACTTCTTTCATGTGCATCTGCTTCAGCAAAACATCCTTTCTCCTGTGCCTGCTTCAGCAACACATAGTTATGCCTTTCTGTCCCAGCAAAGCCTCATATGGTGTACCTGAGTTTCCAAAGAAATCAGAAATCTCCACTTCATAATAGTTTCAGAGGTAGTGAAAATGATGTGTTCCTTAACTTGTTTGCTTTTAGTCATCCCTAGATGACATCACAAGAATAATATGTGAGAAGAGTGAAAGTCTCACCACATTAAATGTTATTTGGAACTGCGATCCTGATATTGTCAGTATCAGTGTTGGCTTATAGTTGCAACATGAGCCTTTTACCCCACTCAAGGGCCACCTCTTTTTAATTGGTTCTTATATTGAGTCTTTCTTCTCTAATAGCTTCCCAGAAATACTTAATTTGTGAAATATTTGTTCTCGCAGAAGCCCGTTACTTGTACAATCATTCATATAAATGCTTTACCTATGAGGAAAATTTAAGCAGAGGTAGGGTAGAAAAGCTGGTAGGGAGGAGGGGTTAACTAAAGCTAAGGGTATATTTTTAAGGCCATATGGAACCTTACTGTTTATAGTATAATTCAAAACAATGTAAGTCTCAAAAGACAGATTTAGAAGGTAGGCTCCCTGTATGTCTACGTAATGCTGCTTCTGAAATCCAAGCAAGAAACAAAATCCCAAGGCCAGGTATGAGATACTGCCATATGAATTTTTATTCAGCAAGGCCCCAGAAACCTTGAGTACAATCCAGGCTCTTTCCATGCTTTCTGTTTGTCCACCATAACTATCTGATAAGACCCTGCAACAAAAGACAACCCACAGGTTGGTTGCAAAAAGTAGAGGAATTAAGCTGCAATGGAGCTGAAATCTTCCTTCCAACTAGTTAGCTTCCATCGTACTGAACTGTGCTATGCAGGATGCTGGCAGAGTAATGGCATCAACACTCTTACCCAGACATGAACTTTATGATGTACAATACCAATCTGCCAAGAAAGGTGTGCTCACCGACACAATAGTGACATCACTGTTGTAGGGGTAGCCAGTGTATCTCTGATTGGATTTGAGGCCTGTTCCACAGGAGGATAGAAAATGTCTTTGGAAATACGGGAGAACTTACTTCTGTTGTTTATATAAACAGCCATGGTGTCAAGCTCACTTGTAAGTATCTATATTGGGGAACGGAGAGATGGCTCAGTGGTTAAGAGCACTGACTGCTCTTCCAGAGGTCCTGAGTTCAATTCCCAGCAACCACATGGTGGCTCACAACCGTCTGTAATGGAATCCGATGCCCTATTCTAGTGTGTCTGAAGACAGCTACAGTGTACTCATATAAATAAAAATAAATCTTTTTTAAAAAAGTATCGGTATGATGACCATGGAGAAATGCTACTCCAAGATTCATTCAGAGAAGCTCTTTTTGAAATAAACAGCAGTGAGGAACAATAAGAGAAGGTTCAATGGTATTAATGTCTTGTTTAGGCATGAATCCTCATGGATCCTACAGAAAAAGGAGCAGAAAGAATGTAAAAGCTGGAAGATGAGGAGAAGGGCTATGAAATCTGTTTTGTCACTACAGGGCAACCAGGACAGTCATGATTTCACATCACCTGTGAGTATACACAAAGTCTACACATGACTAAAACCTCTCCACAGTAAATCATGGGCCAGGGAGGGACCCATTCAGCTTTGCCCTACTTTGCTGAAATATTAGCTATTGGTGGATTCTGAGTGTGAGGCAGTCATTGTCTTCCATATATCCGTTGAAATGTGTCCTGCATCTGGTTTCCAAGATGACTTTCTAACTCATGGCCCTACAGATAATCCCAGTTAAACTCTAGGGTTCTCAAGCACAAAGAAATCAAACCATCTAGGTGGAGAAAAGGGTGGGTAGAAGTGGGAGCAAGACTAGAAAGGTTAGAGGAATTACTGGAATCTTGATATTATTTATACACGTACAGAAATGTCATAGAGAAAATTAAATAAGTTTTCAGTAAGGAGAAAAATGTCACTCATGAGTTAGACATTGACATGAGCCACAAAAAGTATCACGCGTCCAATTTTCTTTCCATAGTTTCTTCTGTGGTGTTTCCACTATTACACAGTTCAATGTGTTTTTAAATTTGAATGTAGAGGTTTCTTCTCGAACCATCTGTGTCAGATAAAAAGAAGGCATCATTTGACTAATAACATACACCATTCAATCGCACATCCTTATTACTTTGTTCTATTTTATACAGTTAAAATATTTATATTTATTCTTTGTTCCTTTATTGAAAAGAGATTTTTTTCCTCACATCGTATAATATTACATAATATAGCCTGATTATGGTTTCCCCTCCCTCTACTCCTCCAAGTTACTCCCTAAGCACCCTCCCATCCAGATCTACTCCCTTTCTGCCTCTCAATAAAAAATAAACAGAGTTCTAAGGAATAATAATCTAATATGACAAAATAAATTTTAACAATATTAAACAAATACTATCACGTTGGATTTGGGCAAGACAGACAAACTGAAGAAGAAGAGATTAATAGAATGCATAAGAATTGGAGACCTATGGGTTCTAACACTCAGCAATTCTATGAAAACACTAAACTGGAAGCCATTATATGAGCAGGGGACTTGGTGTCAATTCATAGCCCCGTGTTTGCTGCTTCCATATCTGTGAGTTCATATGAACTTTGATCATGTTGATTTAAAGCATCTTGTTTTCTTGGTCTCCTCCATCTCCTCCAGTTCTTACACTCTTTTTGCCTTCTCTTCCTTGGGGTTCCATAAGCCATAAGGGGATGGATTTGATGGAGACATTTTATTTAAAGCTGAGTGTTTCAAATTGTCTCACTCTATGGGGAATATCTGGCTGTGGGTCTCTGTATTTGTTCCCATCCGATGCTTCTCTGATGATGGCTGAAAAAGGCACTGATCTATACGAATAACAGAATGTTATTAAGGGTCATTTTACTATTGTCTTTTCTATCTTTTCTTTCTTTTGCTTCTTCTCCCCCCCAACTCTCTCTTCTCCTAGAACAGAGGGTATTATTTGGTTTTCTGCTAGGCCCTGGAATCTCTAGTCTCTGCTTATTGTTCACCCACCAGAGTACGGTATGGGTTTCATCTCATGGATGATGTTTAATTAAATCAGATATTGGTTGGCTATTCACATAATCTTTGTACTACCATTGTCTGAGCATATCTTGCATGTAGGATGCCATCATAGATCTGAGAGTTTATGGCTGCTCCAGTGTTTATGTTTCTCTTTTGGTAGCTTACTGAGTACCTTCCTGTACTAAAGACACTAGAATGTAGGGGTGAAAAATCTATATAGGCACTAGCTCATGAACTCCATGTTCAATGAATTGGGTAGGTGTTGTCTAGAAGAATGGATCCTTGCTGTCAGACTGTGGAGAGCAACCTATGTTCTTGGCAACATCCTGGATTGTTGGGGGCTTTCCATAGGACCCCTTTGGTCAACAACTCAGATGTGACCAAATCGCAATACTTGAAGGCTCTTTTGGTTACGAGAGGGCAGGTTGGATCTCTGACTCCTCCATCATTAAGGAGACTTTATTTAGACCACTTTCGTATATGTATACATTAGTTAGGAAGCTTCTGCTGTATTAGGTTTCCAATATTATCACTCAAATGGTTCTGAGGTTTATCTCCTTAAACCCATATTCCCTCCATCATCTCATTCTCCCCTCTTCTGCCTCACTCGATCCTCCAGTTCAAAGCCCCACCCCATCTAAAAATAACTATCTGTTCTATTTTTTCTTTCCTAAGGAGATCTATCTGTCCCTCTTACTCACTCTGTACCTAGCCTCACTATTTCTATGGATTGTTTGTTATTTATCACTGACTTAACAGCTAATTATCACATACTGGTGAATACACACCGTATTTGTCTTTCTGAGTCTGGGATACCTTACTCCAGATGGGTTTTTTCTAGTTCTACCATTTACCTGCAAACTTGTGATGTCAGGTTTTTCTTAGATTACTAATGCTCCATAGTGTAAGTGTACAGAATTTTCTTTATCCATTCTTGTGTGTGTGTGTGTTGTTGTTGTTGTTTGTAATGTGTGCATTTTTATTAAAAGTGTCTCAAGCCAGCCTTAGCTGCCTTAACACCTCTATTCACTCCCAGGGAGATCAAAGCCTTTATACATTAAGTTTCAGGGTATGAGGGTGGTGATGAGGGGGGACAAGGGCCACGATGGCTGCACTTTCAGACATTAAAAACAAAAATAAAAAAGTATTAAGGAAAATTCTTTTGAAAAAAAAATCTGCAGTACATAATTTACAGAGAAGCAGTACTGTCATCTCCCTAGTGGACCCAGGGCCTGGACAGGGCCATCTCCCTTTCAGGATTGGGAGTGGCTTTGGGGAGGATGAGGGACTTCCTGTACTCATGTATTACCTGAATACTTAGAATGACTATTACCATCACAAAAGCATTTTTAAAATGTACAATTAAATTCCTCAGCCACATTGTAGAACTTCAGGGGATGCTTGATCCAACAAACTGCTGTGGTCTTCACTGTTTCAGATTTTAAATCCTGAGTCAAATGTGCCAAAACAAAACAAAAACTTTTAAAAAAAACAAATTTAAATAATACAACAAACAAAACAAACAAAATCAAATCAATGGCCATATTCCCCCTCTATCTGTCTGTCTATCTATCTATCCATCTATCTATCTACCTCTCTCTTTCTGCTGAAGTTAGGTTTTATCAAAGAAAGGGTGGTTTCAAACTCAGCTCAGTTAGAGTCCACCTAGAAACATTTGTGGTACACAATGGAGGTGTTGTTCTCATCCTACTCCTACTTACTGATCCATATCTGCTGGAAGGTGGACAGTGAGGCCAAAACGGAACCACCAATCCACACAAAGTACCTGCACCCAGGAAGAGCAAAGATCTTGATCTTCATGGTTCTAGGAGCCATAGTAGTGACCTCCTTTAGCATCAGGTCAGCAATACCTAGGTATAAGGTGGTGCCACCAAACACCACTGTGTTGGCATGGAAGGCTTTGCAGTTGTCAATGTCACACTTTGTGATGGAATTGAATGTAGCTTCATGGATACCACAGGATTCCATGTTCAAGAAGGAAGTCTGGAAAAGAGCCTGGGGCAGCAGAACAGCTCATTGCCAATAGTGATGACCTGGCCATTAGGCAGCTCGTAGCCCTTCTCTAGAGAGGAAGAGGACGCAGCAGTGGCCATCTCTTGCTGGAAGTCTAGAGAAACATAGCAGAGTTTCTCTCTGATATTTATGCATGTTTTCCCTCCCCATCCTTTTCTGTCCCTTCCCCTCCCCCCTCCTGTTCCTCCTCCTCCTCCTTCTTCTTGTGTGTGTGCTTTTTTTGCATGATTTTTGTTGACTGCTTCTATTTCACTGTGAGTTATATGACACTTTAAATTGTTCATCTGATTTCATTTATCTGATTTATCAACATTAAATGACATTTAACATTGGTAAGTGGTATGTATCTACAAAAATTATCTACTACTTTTAGATTTTCTTGAATTTCCTGTGGTACAGGTGTTTTAAGCATGTCCTTATGATCACCTGGATTTTCTCAGTATCTGCTTCCTTTTCATTTTTGATTTTCTTCATTTAATTCTCTCTACTTTTTAGTTAATTTTCATAGAGATTGGTAATGTTACTGATTTTCTTAATGAACCAATTGTTTGTTTCATTGACATTCTATTGTTTTCTTTCTTAGTACTTCATTGATTTCAGCCCTGAGTTTCATTATGTCTAACCTTGTGCTTCTTTGGTGTTTGATTTCTTTGTTTTGTTCTAGAGCTTTCAGGTGTGCTGTTAAATTGTTAGTATGAGATATCTCCAGTTTTTTGTTTGTTTTTTTTAAATGTAATCAAATAACTAATTAATTAGTTTTTATGTAGGAATTTAGTGTTTATACATTTTTTAACTATTCTCATTGTGCCTATGATTAGATATAATGTGTATTCATTTTCCTTTGGTTGTAAAAAGTCTTTAACTTCTCTCATTTCTATCGTTTATTTGGCTAGTCTGAGATTATTTTCTCCCTATGATTTCATGGTTATAGTCAACTTCTTTTGATTGGAGGCTTTCTTCTAGCACTGTCTATGGGACTTGATTTGTAGATTATAATATTTAAATTTGATTTTATCATGTTTTTTTATTTTCTCTTTCTATGGTAATCAAATGTTTTGCTGGGGATAGTAGCTTAGGCTGGCACCTTTGGTCTCAGTCTGCAGCACATCTGCCCAGGCCCTTTTGACTTTTAGTATTTCTGGTGGAAAATCTGCCTTTATATATAGCTTAGTCTTTTTCTCTTGGTGCTTAATATTCTTTTTTTTGTTCTGTACATTTAGTGCATTATTATGTGTTGAGGGAACTTTCTTTGCTGTTCTAGTCTATTTGGTGTTCTGTAAGCTTTTTATATACCTTCTTTAGGCTAGGGAATTTTTGTCCTATGATTTTGTTAAAATATTTTCTGGGGCCTTTAGCTGGCTTTTGTCTCCTTCCTCCATTCCTATTATTGTTAGATTTAGTCTATTCATAGTACCCCAGATTTCCTGGAAGTTTCATTCCAGGTTTTTATAGAACTAACATTTTCTTTGACTGAAGTATTGATTTCTCTATTGTACTTCAGTTCTTGAGATTCTCTCTTCCATCATTTGTATTCCGTTGTATTTTGTAGTTCCTGTTTCATTTCCTAAATTTATCATTTCCAGAACTTCCTTATGTTTTAATTGAATCTCTTTTTTTTCCTTGTCAAGTCTTGAATACTTTTATTTATTTCCTTAGGCTGTTTGTTTGTGTTTTCTTGGATTTCTTTATGGGATTTATTAATCCTGTTTAGGCCATTCTATCATATTCATAAAGGCTGTTATAAGATCTTTTTCTTGTATTTCATCTATATAGGAAGAAGCATATTGTTCTGGATGTGCTTCTACTCTGATGTCTAGGAATCTGGTTTGGGGAAGGTTATAGGTCTATGAGTTGATATCTTGTTTTGTTGGGTAAGTGGTTGGCCCTTGGTTTCTGTTTCCTCTCTGGAGTTTATGAGAAGGTCATGGCTATATGTTACCTGAAACACAATTTTTGTGGACCTAAAAGGTGTGACCATTTGGGGTTCCACATAAAATGTGTTTCTGGCTACAGAAAGCTGACACTTAAGGGTGGGAATAGGTTAGGTTTCTGAGGGAGTTCACAGAAGGGAGCAGAGCACAGTATTCCGCTAGGATTTGTATTTTAGTCTTTTTTGAATGAGGGTATAACTGGTATTGGCTATTTTGCGGGTTCTACTTTCTTCCACCTTTCTTCACCCTTTCAACCCCTGAATGCAGATAAGAAGAAAAAAGAATAGAAAGGAAAGGGGGTAACATTATCATTGCACTACTTCCTGCTGAATAGGTGTGTCATGTTCTTTGGGGAAAGTTTGATCTTCTCTGTCAGGATATCTAATTTCTTCTTGTTGTTCTTTCATCTTTGTGCATGGCTCCTCAACTAACTGCAACCAACAACAACCAACAGCAACCAACAGACACCCTCATACTTTTGGGGGCTCTAGCATTTATATCCCCAGAATGCCAAATGTCACACAAACACAAAACTATCTACAGCCACCAAAATCATGAATGTGCTAGAGCATGAAGCAAATCATGGTCAGCTGCTCTGGACAACCTGAAGCAACGCGTGTATCCCACACCTGGTATTAAAATGAAAACATATTCTTACAATATCTCTGTGTGTATTAAAGGAACCAAAATTTCATAAATGTCACTACATGGGGGCAGAGAGTGACCCAGTAGGGCTGCTATAGTGCCTGTTGCAGTTGGGGGCTGAGATAAAGCAAATGGTGGGGTTAGAGTGGGTAACAGGGGAAGGTATGTGGGATCCACAGGAGAGGGCAGCTGGTGGCAGGGAAGATTGCAGTGGGAGTTGTGTTGCCGAGTGGGGGATGAACCTGGAGGATTTGGTCTGTAGGAACAGAGGGAGATGTGAAGGCCTGAAGTCAGCCTACCTGGTTCCCTGGCAGGAGTGTCTTCTTCCAATTTTTTTTTACAAAAATGTAGACACTGCCTCATAAGACTGCTTCCAATGTGTCCCAGAGTTTTTGTCATGTTCTGAATTCATATTCACTTAGTTCCAGGAATATTTTTATTCATATTTTTATTTCACTCTTGATTTCTTCTTTGACTCATTCATCACTTAATAATGAGTTGTTTAATCTCATGTGTTTGTGTATATATGGGAGTTTGGGTTTTATTTTCCTTTCCTTTTATTTGTTTATTTACTGTTGCTTTTGAATTTAATTGCATTGTGGTCAGACAGTATACAAAGATTGATCCCAATCTTATTCAATTTGTAAAGATCTGTTTTTTGTCTTCAGATGTGTTGTATTTTTTTTTAAAAAAAAACTTCCATGTACTGCTGTGTAGAATGTGTATTCTTTGATGTTTGGAGAGAATATTCTGTAGATATCTTTATGATCATTAATATATGATGTCAATAAAATTCGATGCTTCTCTAATTTTTTTTTTTTTTGTGGTCCAGAATATCTTCCTTTTAGAGATATGGGTATTGAAAATATCTACTATTAGTGAATTGATGTCAATCTGTCTTTAATCCTAGTAGATATTTTAAAAATATAAAATTGGGAATCCCTGAGTTTGATGCATGTAACTTTAGCTTTTTCTCCTTGATGTCATTGAGCTTTTTCTATGTGTCCTGTCTTATTTAACGCCTTGAACTCTTTGAAAAGATTTAGGACTCTTTTTTGAACTTCTGTGTGCTCGAGTTTGCCTATATAGTTCTCATTGTTAATCATTTATACACAACTTTTGGTTTTAGAGAGAAGATACCAGGTTGATCTTTCATATTTGTTTGTATTACTAAGGTGAGATCTCGACATGTGGAGTTCCTTTGTTGGTTCAGAGTGTGTGATAGATGGAGCATGGTGAGGGTAACAGATGTTAGCTTAGCCAGAGAAAGTGGCTGGGTGGAATGAATTCAGATGGACAAAGAGCATTGTGTTAGTACATAGTGTGCTTATCATGTGCCAAAATGGGAGTATAGGCGATGCTGGGAAATGTTGGCTACAATAAGCGAGAGTCCTATTATTTGATGGGTGGGTAGGAAGAATCCTGTCCCAAGTCTATAGCTCCTCCAGAATGAAGGCAGTAAGACCAGGCTAGACTGGTACACTGGTTGTGAGGAGCAGGCTAAATATGTTAGGTTGTACAACATGCCTGGATGAGGTTGGGGTACTTACCAGGCTATATCTGGAGGAGGATTTGGGAAGTCAGGGGTGGAGTGGGGTTGTGGAAGAGGCACAAAGTGTCATGTGGATTGATGCAGGCAGGGCATTTCCTCATTCACTGCTTTTTAAAATATAAATGTTTCCAAAGGGGAGATCTGGAAAGGGGGAACCATTTGAAATGTAAATAAAGTAGGAAAAATTTAAAAAAAGAAGGCAAAAGCCTATATATATATATATATATATATATAATATATATATAGATATATATGTATATATAAATGTTTCCTCAGTAATGAGTTTTCCTAGTTAATAATCCTCATCAACAGTATTCATCTATTACCCTGAGTTTACCTACCTGGTCTCCCATTGTTCTTTATTTGTCTAGAATATGCTTATTATCATTTTTACTACATGCCACAAATGTAAAGTCAGTCTCTTTTCCTGTGTCCTTTGGTTTTCATAAAGATTTGATGAGCTCATTGAGATTTAGTGTTCATTTTACTTTTGAATGTTGGGGAGAAATACAATACAATAATTTGTATTGTTCATTTATTCTGACTGCTGTTTTTCAGTTTGTAGTTCTTTATTTTCCTGAGTCACCTAAGCTGCATTTCTAAAATATCTGCCATTCCATTTAAATTTTGAAATAATTGGAAAATGTTACACATGTTCTCCTTTTTATTACAGTGAAAGACTGAAATTATAAAATGTAAATGAAATATAAATATGCATGTGAAAATAGACAGGTATAGTCTTTAGTCATCTTTCAAAAGATGTAGCTCTGTCTTTTCTAATCCAGGATCAATCAGGGTAGTAACACAAAGGATAAGCCCTGTGTTCTGGAACTAACTGTGGAAAGGCAGTTTCCCCTGGCCTGCAGGGGCATTGTCACCAGATATTGAGTGTTTCACATGCTGTGCTTGTGCATCAAGAGAGCATCTCATCTTCACACCTTGATCTTGCTCATTGTCAAGTACATAATCCTTGACTTTGATAGTTGAATTTTATATAATCATAGACAAGGCATTGACACAAAATAGTCCTTGTACTCTATTGTTTTAAATATAGAGACCAACTCTGGAGGAATAAATGGCAATTAAATCTGCAGAGTTATATTCCAGTGACAGAATATCATTTATTCAGCCCATTCTTTTGCTTTTAATTAATTGATTTGCATTCTACTCAAAGACAATTTATGTTTTATCAGTTTTGGCAATGAATATGTGCTTTGAGATGGTGTTGACTTTATTGGTTATTTCCATTGAAGTATGATTTCAAATCCATACATTTTTCTCATCCTCAAACAGTGCCTGTGACTGCACATAAACAGCACTACCCCACAATCAAGAAAGAACAGTCTTTCCAACTTCCAAATTCCTTTATAGAAAAAAAAAATCTCTTTAGAGACAGAAACCCATCACCAGCTGCTTGCCAAGTATCCCTGCCCTTCTCTTGCTCTACATATCTTGCTTCAAATTTCCCTCTCCATCTTGTGCCTAAGCTCGAAACCACTCCAAAGATAAACATCCAGACAGTCTCCTAAGTCACAAACCCTATGATCACTATATGCCTGCCATTCTGGCTTCTGTGTGGTCAGTATCTTTGGTTCATGCTTCAATCTAGCTCTTTTTTGTATAACAGTTTCCTCAAAGATTGAAACATTCCATCCTGCAGGACCATTAAAGCCAGAATATAAACAACCCCTAATAACAAGAGGAAATTCTTGAAATGGACCAGATTCACTAGGCCTCTTCCTTCCTCACAAAAGTATATCAAAAAAAAAACCTACTGTGAGTCACTTTCAGACAACCTACTAGCAAAGAAAACTCTGATACCAGACCAGCTGCCTGGAAGAAGTTAGATCGGCCAAGCTGTCAGGAAGATGTTTAGACCAACTGAGTCACTTGGAAAGGACAGTCTCTAAGTCTTTGAGCTGCCTGTAGGCTAGAAATGTTCTCTGGGATCCCCACGTTTGTGAGAAGTCTGGTGGACTGTGATTTGTGATTGCAGCTGTATCTTTTATTTTTGCTCCTTTAAGTAACCCCTCACCCACATTCATGTACGTAATCCCAATAAATTCATAGCTAAGCCAGATGGCCTTTGCCACTATTCTTACTTGATGGACAAAGAATCAATTCCTGGTTCCTGACTTCAGCAAGCACCTTCAAACACTGGTATACCAGGGGGTACAAAGGCAATGTTTTCCCCAGAACCCAGAATGCTCTTAGCTGAGACAGTTTTGTTCCATGTAATGGAGTGTTATAGACAGAGTATTCGTGGTCTCTCACAGTCCAGAGTTAATGCCAAAGTCCCTGATAATATGGTATTAAAAGGTAGACCCTGGGCAAGGACTGAAGAACAGCCAGGAGGTAAGAGCCTGCCGGCTTCCACCTGTGGCAGGAGACCTCTGCCTGGGCCACCAGGCCTCCATTGCCAAGCAGTGCAGGGAGAAAGTGAGCTGCCTTCTTGTATGGAAAAGCCAGCGGAAGGAGGAATTCAGAGGCAGAGACTGAGGAACAGACAGGAAAGATATCTGGTCTCCAAGGAATATTGACACCTGGACTTGTAGAAAAGACAAGCCACAGTCAGAGAGAGAAAGACCAGCTAACACCAGATATAACCAGATGGAGAAAGGCAAGGGCAAGAACACAAGGAACAGAAACCAAGACTACCTGGCTTCATCAGAACCCAGCTCTCCCACCATAGCCAGCCCTGGATACCCCAACACACCAGAAAAGGAAGACTCAGAGTTAGAATCACTTATCAAGAGGATGATAGAAGATTTAAAGAAGGAAATAAATAAGTCCCTTAAAGAAATACAAGAGAAAACAGGTAAACAACTGGAAACCCTTAAAGAGGACACACAAAAATCCCTTGAAGAATTACAGGACAACACAATCAAACAAATGAACAAAACCATTCAGGAATTAAAAACAGAAATAGAAACAATTAAGAAATCACAAAGGGAGACAACCCTGGAGTTAGAGAACATAATAAAGAAATCAGGAGACATAGATGCAAGCATCACCAACAGAATACAAGAGATGGAAAAGAGAATCTCAGGTGCGGAAGATACCATAGAAAATATGGACACAACAGTCAAAGAAAACACAAAATCCAAAAAGCTCCTAACCAAAAACATCCAAGATATCCAGGATGCAATGAGAAGACAGAACCCGAAGATAATAGGTATAGAAGAGAGTGAAGATTCCCAACTTAAAGGACCAGTAAATATCTTCAACAAAATTATAGAAGAAAACTTCCCTAACCTAAAGAAAGAGATGAACATAAATATACAAGAAGCCTACAGAACTCCAAATAGACTGGACCAGAAAAGAAATTCCTCCCATCACATTATAGTCAAAACACCAAATACACAAAACAAGGAAAGAATATTAAAAGCAGTAATGGAAAAGGGGCAAGTAACATATAAAGGCAGACCTATCAGAATTACACCAGACTTCTCACCAGAGACTATGAAAGCTAGAAGATCCTGGGCAGATCTCATACAGACTCTAAGAGAACACAAATGCCAGCCTGGGCTGCTATACCCAGCAAAACTTTCAATAATCATAGATGGTGAAATCAAAATATCCTATGACAAATCCAAATTTGCACAGTATGGTTCCACAAACGCAGCCCTACAAAGAATAATACATGGAAAACCCCAACTCAAGGAGGGAAACTACACCCAAGAAAAAGCAAGAAAGTAATCTTTCAACAATTTCAAAAGAAGATAGCCACACAAACAATATAAACACCATCAAAAATAACAGGAAACAACAATCACTATTCTTTAATATTTCTTAACATCAATGGCCTGAACTCCCCATTAAAAGGACTTAGACTGACAGACTGGATCCATAAACGGGAACCAGCAATTTGCTGCATCCAGGAAATGCACCTCTGTGTTAAAGACAAACACTACCTCAGAGTAAAGGGCTGAAAAACAAATTTCCAGGCAAACGGCCCCAAGAAACAGGCTGGAGTAGCCATTCTAATATCAGATAAAATTGACTTTCAACCAAAAGTCATCAAAAAGGATGAGGAAGGACACTTCATACTCATCAAAGGAAAAACCTACCAAGAAGAACTCTCAATTCTGAACATCTATGCCCTGAATGCAAGAGCTCCCACATTCATAAAAGATACTCTACTAAAGCTCAAATCACATATTACACCTCAACAATAATAGTGAGAGACTTCAACACCCCACTATCAACAATGGACAGATCTTGGAAACATAAACTAAACAGAGACACAGTGAAACTAACAGATGCTATGAACCAAATGGGTTTAACAGATATCTATAGAACATTTCATCCTACATCAAAAAGAATATACTTCTTCTTAGCACCTCATGATACCTTCTCCAAAATTGATCATATAATTGGTCACAAAACAAACCTCAACAGATATAAGAAGATTGAAAAAATCCCATGCCTCCTATCAGATCACTACAGATTAAGGTTGATCTTCAATGGCAACAACAACGGAAAGCCCACATACACATGGAAGCTGAACAATGCTCTGCTCAATGATAACATGGTTAAGGAAGAAATAAAGAAAGAAATTAAAGACTTCCTAGAATTTAATGAAAATGAAAGTACAACATACCCAAACCTACAAGACACAATGAGATCAGTGTTAAGAGGAAAACTCATAGCTCTGAATGCCTCCAAAAAGTAACTGGAGAGAGCATATACCAACAGCTTAACAACACACCTGAAAGTTCTAGAACAAAAAGAAGCTAATACACCCAAGAGGAGTAGAAGGCAGGAAATAATCGAATTAAGGGCTGAAATCAACCAAGTGGAACTGAAAGAGCTATACAAAGAATTAATAAAACCAGGAGCTGGTTCTTTGAGAAAATCAACAAGATAGATAAACCCTTAGCCAGACGAACCAGAGGGCACAGAGACAGTGTGCAAATTAATAAAATTAGAGATGAAAAGGGAGATATAACAACAGATGTTGGGAGCCGCCTGAGCGCCCACATCCGCCATTACAAGATAGCGCCTACATCTGGCCGAGGACAAGTTGTAAACAGGCTAGTGCGCATACACCAGGTAATTTTCCACCTCAGAGTCTCAGCCTCTCTCGTGGCGGCATCTGGCCTGGTGTGCGGGAGCCAATGGGGAAGCTCCATGTCCCAGGCAAGCGCTGTGACCCATATAAAGGGCAGGTATTCTATTGTTCTGAGTCTCCACTCGTGGCAAGCTTATGCTCTCCCTCTCAAGATACATTAAAGCTGTTCCTGCAGAAGGATCCTATGTGTGCCGCGTCGTTCTTGCTGGCGAGACCGTAGCGCGGGACATCTGGTGCCGAAACCCGGGAAACTTTGTCATCATCAAGCACCTTTGGAGACCCCCTGGAAACAGGGAGGATTCAGAACTGCAGGGAGGTAGGTTCGGATAGGCATGTCGATCCTGGATCTTGATTTGGGGTTGCCCCCTTTTTGGTCTAACGCTGTTGAAGTTTTGCTGATTGTGTTACTGTCTTTGTATTGCGGCGAACAAGGTAGGGCCTGTGTAGATGCTGTAAGGGAGGGGCAAATCACCCTTGAAAGGGTCCAGGATACCATGTCAGAAACCGGACGGAGTGAGAGGATGGGTACCCAAAGGGAAAGAAATCTTAGCAATGGAAATGGACCTCCTAGTAAGTCGAAAGACGAGGGAGAGATTAAAGACAAAGTAGAGTACAGCCAAATTAAAGACCTGGCTGAAGCGGTTCGAAAGTATGGGGTAAATGCTAATTTTACTATAGTAATGTTAGAGAGATTTGCCGGGGCGTCCATGACTCCCGCCGATTGGCAGATGCTGGCCAAGGCTGCGCTCCCTACAATGGGCCAATATATGGAGTGGAAGGCTTTATGGCATGAAGCTACACAAGCTCAAGCCAGAGCCAATGCTACGGCACCCACCCCTGGACAGAGAGATTGGACCTTTGATATGTTAACTGGCCAAGGTCCTTTTGCGGCGGATCAGACCGCATTCAGGCAGAAAAGAGACTTTGGTATCTCTGCCATTATCATAGGTGTGGTGGCAGCGGCTGCGGTTACAGGGGCTGTCACTGCTTCGGCCCTTGCGCTCTCTGGAACGATGCAGACTGCCAATACCATTAATGAGTTGTCTGCAGCTGCCACCTTAGCTCTAGACAGACAGGTATCCGCCAATACTCAAGTCCAGAGGGACCTAATGCTGGTTAACCAGCACATTGATCTTATTCAAGAACAACTGGATGTCCTTTGACAGCTAGCGCAATTGGGCTGTGAACAAAAGGTGCCAGGACTCTGTGTTACTTCCATACAATATGATAGATTTACAAAAGCAGCTAACCTGTCTAAAAGTCTTTTACAGTATATGTTACAGAATTGGACCCTTAAATTTGATGAAACTCTGCGGGAACTGCCGACAGCAATTATTCAGATCAACTCCACCCGTCTTGACCTGTCCTTGACCCGAGGGCCTCTCTTCCTGGATTTCCTCAGCAATTTCTTATTTCAAGGAATGGGTGGGGGTGAGATTGTTTGGAGCAGTGCTTTGCTGTGGGTTGGTGTTCCTCCTATGGCTCATCTGCAAACTCAGGGCCCAGACTAAAAGAGACAAGGTGGTCATTGCGCAGGCGCTTGTTGCCTTAGAACAAAGAGCCCCGGCCGGTGTTTGGCTGTCCATGCTTAAACAATAGCGGTAGGTCGCCAGCCAGACAGTTCTTGCACACCCGCGAGTCTAGTCTCATTGCACTGGGTAAAATGTTTGGTCTGAGCAGCTCTTGAGGGATGTCGAGCAAAGCATCGCACAAGGCGGTCATCATTGTGGGCCACCTTGGGAGATATGTCATCTACATGAGGGTTAAGTGCCCTAGTTTCCCTCCCTCTAAAAAACGGCACTGGGCGGGTCAGGAAAACCTCGGGCGCACATGAGCTTAGGGGTCTTCTCCTGTACAAGGCCCAAGCTTTTGGTCAGGGGATTTGACCTCTGTCTCCACCCTCTTAAGAGTGTCCTACTTTGCTTACAGAAATAAAAAGGGGGAGATGTTGGGAGCCGCCTGAGCGCCCACATCCGCCATTACAAGATAGCGCCTACATCTGGCCGAGGACAAGTTGTAAACAGGCTAGTGCGCATACACCAGGTAATTTTCCACCTCAGAGTCTCAGCCTCTCTCGTGGCGGCATCTGGCCTGGTGTGCGGGAGCCAATGGGGAAGCTCCATGTCCCAGGCAAGCGCTGTGACCCATATAAAGGGCAGGTATTCTATTGTTCTGAGTCTCCACTCGTGGCAAGCTTATGCTCTCCCTCTCAAGATACATTAAAGCTGTTCCTGCAGAAGGATCCTATGTGTGCCGCGTCGTTCTTGCTGGCGAGACCGTAGCGCGGGACAAACAGACTATGAGGAAATTAAAAAAAAAATTATCAGATCCTACTACAAAAGCCTATCAGGAACAAAATTGGAAAATTTGGAGGAAATGGACAAGTTTCTAGACAGATACCAATTACCAAAGTTAAATCAGGATCACATAAATCATCTAAACAGTCCCATAACTGATAAAGAAATAGAAGCAGTGGTTAAAAGTCTCCCAACCAAAAATCCCAGGACCAGATGGGTTCAATGCAGAATTCTATCAGACCTTCAAAGAAGACCTAATACCTATAATCTTCAAGCTATTCCACAAAATAGAAACAGAAGGAACACTACCCAATTCATTCTATGAGGCCACAGTTACACTGATACCAAAACCCCACAAAAACCCAACAATAAAAGAAAACTTCAGACCAATTTCCCTTATGAATATCGATGCAAAAATACTCAATAAAATTCTTGCAAACCGAATCCAAGAACACATCATAATGATCATTCACCATGATCAAGTAGGCTTCATCCCAGGGATGCAGGGATGGTTCAATACCCAGAAATCCATCAATGTAATCCACTAGATAAACATACTCAAAGAAGAAAAACCACATGGTCATTTCCTTAGATGCTGAAAAAGCATTTGACAAAGTTCAACATCCCTTCATGATAAAAGTCTTGGAAAGATCAGGAATTCAAGGAGCATACCTAAACATAGTAAAAGCAATATACAGCAAAGCAGTAGCCAACATCAAACTAAATGGAAAGAAACTGCAAGCAATCCCACTAAAATCAGGGACTAGACAAGGGTGCCCTCTGTCTCCCTATCTACTCAATATAGTACTTGAAGTTCTAGCTAAATCAATTAGACAACAAAAGGAGGTCAAGGGATACAAATTGGAAAGGAAGAAATCAAAATATCACTATTTGCAGTATGATGGTATACTTAAGTGACACGAAAAACTCCACCAAAGATCTGCTACAGCTGATAAACAACTTCAGCAAAGTGGCTGGATACAAACTTAACTCAAGCAAATCAGTAGCCTTCCTACACTCGAAGGATAAACAGGCTGAGAAAGAAATTAGGAAAATAACACCCTTCACAATTGTCACAAACAATATAAAATATCTTGGTGTGACTCTAACCAAACAAGTGAAAGATCTGTATGACAAGAACTTCAAGTCTCTGAAGAAGGAAATCGAAGAAGACCTCAGAAGATGGAAAGATCTCCCATGCTCATGGACTGGCAGGATTTAGTTAAAATGGCCATCCTGCCGAAAGCAATATACAGATTCAATGCTATCCTCATCAAAATCCCAACTCAATTCTTCAAAGACTTAGAAAGAGCAATTCTCAAATTCATATGGAATAACAAAAAACCCAGGATAGCAAAAACTATTCTCAACAATAAAAGGACTTCTGGGGGAATCAACCTCCCTGACCTCAAGCTGTACTACAGAGCAGTAGTGATAAAAACTGCATGGCATTGGTACAGTGACAGGCAGGTAGATCAATGGAATAGAATTGAAGACCCAGAATTGAACCCACACATTTATGGTCACTTGATCTTTGACAAAGGAGCTAAAACCATACAGTGGAAAAAAGCATCTTCAACAAATGGTGTTGTTTCAACTGGCGGTCTACATGTAGAAGATTGCAAATTGATCCATTCCTATCTCCTTGTACAAAGCTCAAGTCCAAGTGGATCAAGGACCTCCACATAAAACTAGATACACTGAATCTAATAGAAGAGGAAGTGGGGAAAAGTCTGGAACACATGGGCACAGGGGAAAAGTTCTTGAACAGAATACCAATGGCTTGTGCTCTAAGATCAAGAATTGACACATGGGACCTCATAAAATTACAAAGCTTCTGTAAGGCAAAGGACACTATAAATAGCACAAAACGGCAACCTACAGATTGGGAAAAGATCTTTACCAATCCTACATCTGATAGAGGGCTAATATCCAATGTGTACAAAGAGGATGTGGAGAAAGAGGAACATTCCTCCATTGTTGGTGGGAATGCAAGCTGATACAACCTCTCTGGAAATCAGTTTGGCGGACCCTCCGAAAAATGAACATAGTACTACCTCAGAACCCAGCTATTCCACTCTTGGGCATATAGCCAGAAGACGCTCCAACATGTAATAAAGACACATGTTCATGTTCCACTATGTTCTTAGCAGCCATATTTATAATAGCCAGAAACTGGAAGCAACCCAGATGTCCCTCCACAGAGGAATGGATACAGAAAATGTGGTACCTTTACACAATGGAATACTACTCAGCAATTAAAAGCAATGACTTTGTGAAATTTGCAGGCATATCGATAGAACTTGAAAATATCATCCTGAGAGAGGTAATGCAGTCACAAAAGAATGAACATGGTATGTACTTACTGTTAAGTGGTTATTAGCCCAAAAGTTCGAAATACCCAAAAGTCATTTCACAGCAACAGTAGGGCGGTGTTTGAGGTCCCAGATGGAGGTCTTGGGTAAGGGACTGATGGAGCTGAGGGAGTTTGCATCCCCAGAAAGGGAGCAACAGTTGCTACTGGCCTGACCCACCCGATACTCCTGAAGACTCATCCACCAACCAAAGAATACACATGGAGTGACCCATGGTGCTTGCCACATATGCGGCAGAGGCGGGTCTTGTTAGACATCAGGGGGAGGAGAGTCCCTTCGACCTGAGGGTATTAGATTCCCCAGTATAGGAGAATGCCTAGGAGGGAAGATGAGAGTGGGCGTGTGGGTGGGTTGGTGGGGGAATTCCCCCATAGAGGCAGGGGAGGGGAGAGGGAATTGGGAGGTTCCAAAGGGGAGATCTGGAAAGGGGGAAACATCTGAAATGTAAATAAAGTTAAAAAATAAAAAAAAAGGTAGACCCTGGCGTTGTGATGTCCCTCACCCCTAAGACCAGAACTCTTGATTCACAGGTAAGTGGAACTTTGTGAATCCAAGGCAACCAGCCTGGTCTACCTAGTGATTTCCAGACCAGCGAGGTTCTATAGTGAGATCCTGTCTAAACAAACAAACAAACCAATAGTAGACACTTCTCAGGTAATTAGGATTCTATAGTGTCATAAAGGTAGGAAACTTATAAATATAATTTGTGTACTTACCTTTGTAATATTTGCTTATTCATTCTAGATCCTCTATCTCTGAGTCCTTATATTTTTTAGATGATTTATTCAATATTCTTGTAATTCTTTCCTTTGAATTAATTTCTACATCCTTTTTGGATTCTGTTTTCAAGTCCTGGGTTGTCTTTGCCATTTCTGTCAGCCTTGTGTTTGTGTTTTTTTGGGCATCTCTCAGGTGTTTATTCTCCTTAAGTTCTTTCTCCTTAATTTCATTAAGCTGTTTCCTTGGGTCTTCTTTAAACTCCTTGAATTATTTTAGAAAGTTTATGATTGTTCTTTTGATTTCTGTGTCCTTGATTCTTTCATGTGGAGTTCATTCTTGTCATTCTCATTCATATGCATTTCTACAGGACTGGTAGGTTTGGGAGAGAAGATACTGGTTTGATCTTTCATATTGTATTTTTTTGTTATGAGACGTGGGCTTGTGGATTTCTTTTGTTCTATCTTTGTTATGGAAAAAGCAGTTTGTGAAAGAAGAGAAGATGTGTTGGCAGGTTGGGTATAGATATTAGAAATGGCTTTGCTGGAATGTATCAGGCAGACAAAGGTGTCTGGGTTGGTCTTTACAAGGATATTCTTGCTCCAAGTGTGGAGTATATGGGAAGTTTTGGCTAGGTGAAAAGGTTGGATATGGCATTTAAGAATCTTATTGTTTTAGAGATAGGCAGGAAGGACACATGACCAGGTCTAGAGTTCCTTTGCAGTGTAGGTAAGCTGTGAAGGCCAGACTAGCATGATGTACTGGTTGTGGGACCCTGGCTAGATCTGACATATTGCATAAAAAGTGTGGATATTGAGGCAAAGCAAACTTGCCAGACTATACACTGGAAGAGTATACAAGAAGTCTGAGTGTCTAGTGAAATGGTGGAGGTGGTTCAGAAGGGACTTGTGAATGCTTGCAGTTAGAGTGGGGATCCTGGTTGAAGCCTAGAGCTTGATGCTGTGAAGGCAGAGGTGACAAAACTAGAACTGGGTATTAGTTGGAAGACCCTGGCTAGATCTGGCAGGTTGCAAGAAAGGGAGGTGGAATGAGATGTTCAGGAGTACTGATCAGTCTAGACCCTGGAGGATGATATGGGAAGTCTGGGTACAAATGGGGTGGTGGAAGTGGTGCTGAAGGGACCTGTAGCTGGTTGTAGTAAGGAATGTCCTGGATAAAGCCTCAAAATTGTTACAACACAAGCTGGAGTAGTGGTCAGACAAGGCTGGGCAAGGAGATATGGGACCCAAATTAAAACCTGGAGGATGTAGGGAATCTGGTTACTAAGTTCTGTGATGGAAGCCATGCAAAAAGGATCACTAGATCCCTGAGCCACACAAACGAGACATGGGAATTCTGAGACATGGCATGGTGGAGGTAGCTCACTAGGGACCTGCAGGTGATTGCAAGTAAGACAGGCCCTGCCTGAAGCCTAGATCTTGGCTTCTAGGCACAGGTAACTAAATTAGTCTGGGGAAAAAGATGTGGTGCTTTGCTGAGGCCTAGAGGTCAGCTGCTATGCAGGCTTGGGTGACTAGAGTGGGTCAGGGCACTAGTCTCTAGGACCACACCTGATATGGAAGGTTGAAAAATAGGTGTGAGTAGGGGAGGCTGGAGTACTTTCTAGGGCTATACCTTAGAGGGGGACATAGGAAATCTGTTCTAAGTATGGGGGTAGAATTGAGCTTGGCTTATATGTAGGTAAGGATGAGCAGAGTATTCGGAAGAATTGCTATGAGGGACCCTATTGAAGGCTAGATGGGTTGCTGTAGCACAGGTGTGGTGGACAGAGGAGGCAAGGGCACAGGATGTGACCTATGCTAGACCCTAGAGGAGAATGTGTGAAGTGTGAACCAACTGGGGTGCTGGAGGCCATGCAGACTCTAGATAAGGGCTCGGCAAGTCTGGGTACCAAGTTAGGTGGTGGAAGCAATACATAGGAACCTGTTGTTGATTACAGGTAGGGCAGCTTCTTGCTGAAGCCCAGAGCTTGGCTGGAGCACATGCAAAAGTAGTCAGACTAGGCCAGTGAAAAGAATGTGGGGCCCAGCAGAAGCCTAGAGGTTGGCTGCTGGGTAGGCTGAGGTGGCCAGATTAGGCTAGAACAGTGGTTGTAGGGCTCAAGTTAGACCTGATTGATTGCAGAAAAGGCATGTCTAGCGAAGCCAGAGGTGCAGACCAGGATAGACCATGGAAGACTACCTAGCTGGTAGTCTAGGTACCAAGCTGGGTGGTGGAGGCAGTGCAAAAGAGACCTGTGACTGCATGAAGCCTTGATTATGCAGGCTGGAGTAGTCAGAGAAGGCCAGGTTAGGACATATGAGACCCAAGTTAGAATCTAAAATAAGATGTGGGAATATTGGGTTTTGGGTGTGGTAGTAGGGGTCACACTAAAAGGATTAGTCACATGATGAAGATATGTTAAGCCGGACAGTGGTGGCACACGCCTTTAATCCCAGCACTCTGGAGGCAGAGGCAGGTGGATTTCTGAGTTCGAGGTCAGCCTGGTCTACATAGTGGGTTCCAGGACAGCCAGGGCTACACAGAGAAACCCTGTCTCGAAAAACCAAAAAAAAAAAAAAAAAAAAAAGGATATGTTAAGTCTGGGCACCAAGTTGGGTGGTTCAGGCAGTACAGAAGGTACTTGTGGTTAGGTACATGACGGGTGAACCCTTCCTAATGCCTAGAGCTTAACTCCTTCGCAGGTGGGGTGGGCAGACTAAGCCAGGACAAGGAATATGAGACATGAGGTATGTTTAGCAGATTACAGGAGAGGAATGGATGTAGAGGACAAGAATACTCACCATGCTAAACTGTGGAAGAGGAAATGGGAAGTCTGCGCTCTGAGTAGGGTTGTGGAACCAGGGAAGAAGTGGTCTGTGGATTTTCACAGGTGTTGAGGGGTAGCAGCTGGCAGAACCCTAGTTTGGCTGCTGTTCAGCCAGGGTTGGCTAACTCAGATGGGACATGGGGTGTGAGTCCCATGCTAGACTCTGGAGGAGGATCTGAAAATTGTAGGTACAGAGTGGTATGGTGGAGGGGTGCAGAAGGGACCTGTGACTGGTTCCAGGTAATGCAGGACCTGGCACAAGCTTAGTGTTTCTATGCAGCATAGATGAGGATAGACAGACTAGGCTGAGTGGGGCATGGGATGTGGGACCCAGACTAGAAATTGGAGGAAGCAGATGAGGAGTCTGGGTAATGAGTGGGATGGTGGAAGCCATAGAGAAGGAACTGAATCAGAGTAGTCCGTGAAATATAAGTGACAAGTCTGGGTATTGAGTGGGGGTGGTTGGGGAGGCATAGAAGGGATCTGTGAGTGTTTGTGAGTAGGGTGGGTCCTGGCAGAAATCTAAAGTGTGACTGTTTCACAGGCAGGATGGTCATACTAGGCCAGGGCAAAATATATGGGGCATTGTCTAGTTCTGGCAGGTTTCAGAAAAGTTGTGTATGGGGCTGTCAGGAGTATTCACACAGCTAAATCCTGGAGAAGGACATGGGTACTCTGGGAACCAAGTAGGGTGGTAGAGACTTCATAGAAGGGATCTGTGGATGGTTGCTCATACAGGGGTCCAAGCAGAAGACTGGATAGAGCTTGGCAGCCTCACATCAGGGTCAAACAAGGCAGGATTGTAGGATGTGTGAACCAGGCTAGACCCTGGAAGAAGAGATGGCAAATCTGGATACTGAGTGGGGTGGTGAGGGTTCCACAGAAGGGATTAAGCTAGAAGTTGGAATAGGATGTGGGAAATCTGGATATAGAATAGCATACTGGAGGGGCGGCATGGAAGATATCTGTGAGTGCTTTCAAGTAGGGTGGGTCCTGGCGAAAGCCTTGACCTAGCATTAGCTCCTTAAGTTTGAAATATATTCTCAACCACAGGTCTTCAATATTCTTGATGAATTAGGTGATTGTATGTCCAAAACTTTCTACAAGTTGGGGAAAAATTTGAAAATGACTTTGCTGGCTGGTTGCTCTTAGCATCTCTGGAAACGATGATGAAGGAAAAGAATGAGTTCTATGGTAAAATTGAACGGATCCAGATGCAAGTGACCAATCTAAAAGCTGCTAAGTGTGTCCCTGAAGAGAATCTTCTCTCCAGCAGCCATATAGCTCAAGTTGCAGAAAATCAAACTGAAGGTCTCATTATATGGTTGGCTGAATTACAGTGAAAATTCAAGTCTCAGCCTCAGAGGGTATCAGCAGGTAAAGTAAGGGCATTAATTGGCAAAGAACGGGATCCTATAACTTGGGATGGGAATGTGTGGGAGGAACCTGTTGAAGCTGAGAATTTTGAATCTTCAGATTCTCAATGGTTTACTCCACCTGAGGAAGTAGTACCCTCAGCCCCACCCCTTGAAACAGTGCCTTCTGCACATGAGGAAATTAATCCCTCAGAGTCTGATAAACCAGCAGTGATTTTTGCTGAAGAAAATGCCAGACAAGACAATATTGATGTTTCTCAAGGCACACCAATAGTTTCTTCTAGACCTATAACCAGACTCAAGGCAAAAACGGCCCCTAGAGGGGAGGTAGAAAGTGTAGTCCATGCGGAAGTGTGCTACACTACTAAGGAGCTTAATTCATTCAAGCAGAAGTCTGGAGAATATGTGTGGGAATGGATTTTAAGGGTGTGGGATAATGGTGGAAGGAACATAAAACTATATCAGGCTGAGTTTATTGACATGGGTCCCTGAGTGGAGATTCTAGGTTTAATATGGAAATTCACAAAGTTAAAAAAGGTGTCAGAAGTTTGTTTGAATAGTTGGCTGAAGTGTTTATCAAAAGATGGCCTACTGAAAAGGAGCTGGAGATGCCGGATATCCCTTGACTTAGTGTTGATGAAGGCATTATAAGGCTCAGGAAAATTGTAATGCTAGGGTGGATACGTTGTATAAAACCTAATTCTCCACAATGGGAAGGCCCAGAAGATATGCCCTTCACCAATCCTATAAGACGAAAAGTGGTGAGAGGGGCACCAGCATATATTAAGAGTTTTGATCTTGCCCTTTTTTAGGGTTGGGGATGCTGCTGCTTAATTAGATGAATTAAATGCAATGGGTTTAATTGGACCCCAAGGTAACAAGGGCCAGGTGGAAGCATTGAATCACCAGAGACAGGTGACTGTAGTTATTATAATGGACAGCATAGACAAAACAATGTTTATAATGACATACCCTGCAATGTCAGCACAGAAGTGAAATTTATAACGGCATGAATCATTCAGACCTTTGGAACTGGCTAATCAGTCATGGTGTTTCCAGGCATGAAATAGATAGGAAGCCTACTGAATATCTGTTTGATCTTTATAAGCAGAAAATTTCTCAAACGAATGAAAGAAAGGCTACATTGGATCCTGGCAAAAGGCAATCTCGGCCAGTGATTCAATTTCTGGATTTGAGCCAGTTTGCAGACCCTGAACCCCTTGAATGAAGGGGTGGCCAGGTTCCCCTGAGGAAGGATCTTGATAAGACATCTAAAAGTTTTGCTGTGCCAGGCAGTGGTGGTGCATGCCTTTAATCCCAGCACTTGGGAGGCAGAGGCAGGTGGATTTCTGAGTTCGAGGCCAGCCTGGTCTACAGAGTGAGTTCCAGGACAGCCAGGGCTATACAGAGAAACTCTGTCTCAAAAAAACAAACAAACAAACAAAAAGTTTTGCTGTTAGCCTTTCTCCAGTTCTTACCCAGAGGGACATATGGCCTTTTCCAAGGGTAACTGTACACTGGGGGAAAGGAAGTAATCAGACTTTCCGGAGTCTATTGGATACTGGTTCTGAATTGACACTGATCCCAGGAGATCCCAAGAAACATTGTGGCCCTCCAGCTAAAGTAGGGGCATATGGAGGACAGGTGATTAATAGAGTTTTGACTGATGTCTTACTCACAGTAGGTCCAGTAGGTCCCCAAACACATCCTGGGGTCATTTCCCCAGTCCCAGAATGTATAACTGGGATAGATATACTTAGAAATTGACAGAATTCTCACATTGGTTCCCTGACCTGTGGAGTGAGGGCTATTATGGTTGGAAAGGCTAAATGGAAGCCGTTAGAGTTGCCTCTGCCAAAGAAAATAGTGAATCAAAAACAGTACCACATTCCTGGAGGAATTGCAGAAATTACTGCCACCATCAAGGACTTGAAAGATGCAGGGGTGATGATTCCCACCACATCTCCCTTTAACTCTCCTATCTGGCCAGTGCAGAAGACAGATGGATCATGGAGAATGACAGTTGACTATCGAAAACTAAATCAGGTAGTAACTCCGACTGCAGCTGCTGTACCAGATGTAGTTTTGTTACTTGAGCAAATTAACACATCTCCTGGTACCTGGTATACAGCTATTGACCTAGCAAATGCCTTCTTCTCAGCACCTGTCCATAAGGACCACCAGAAGCAATTTGCTTTTAGTTGGCAAGGCCAGCAGTATACCTTTACAGTTTTGCCTCAAGGATATATTAACTCTCCTGCCCTGTGTTGTAACTTAGTTAGAAGAGATCTTGATCATTTGTCTCTTCCACAAAATATCACATTAGTGCTCTATATTGATAACACCATGCTGATTGGACCAAGTGAGTAGGAAGTAGCAACCACTTTGGATGCATTGGTAATGCATATGCGTATCAGAAGATGGGAAATAAATCCAACCAAAATTCAAGGACCATCCACCTCAGTGAAATTCTTAGGAGTCCAGTAATGTGAGGCATGCAGAGATATTCTTTCCAAGGTGAAAGATAAGCTATTGCACCTGGCCCCTCCCGCCACCAATAAATAAGCACAACATTTAGTGGATCTATTTGGATTCTGGAGACAGCACATTCCTCACTTGGGTGTGTTATTCAGGCCCATTTACCAAGTGACTCAAAAAGCTGCTAGCTTTGTGTGGGGCCTGGAACAAGAGAAGGCTCGTCCAGATTCTTCTGCTGTGCAGACTGCTCTACCACTTGGACCAGCAGACCCGATGGTACTTGAGGTGTTGGTGGCAGACAGAGATACTGTTTGGAGCCTCTGGCAGGCCCCTGTAGGTGAATCACAGAAGAGACCTTTGGGATTTTGGAGTAAATCTCTACCATCATCTGCAGACAACTATTCTCCCTTTGAAAAACAGCTCTTGGCCTGCTATTGGGCCTTAGTGGAAACTGAACATTTGACAATAGGACACCAAGTTGCCATGCAACCTGAACTGTCCATCATGGGCTGGGTGTTATCAGACCCTCCATGTCATAAAGTAGGACGTGCATAGCAGCAGTCTATTATCAAATGGAAGTGGTACATACATGATCTGGCCCGAGAAGGTCCTAAAGGCACAATCAAGTTGCATGAAGAAATTGTTCAAATGCCTATGCTTTCTACTCCTGTAACAATGCCATCTGCTGCCAAGCATGCACCTATAACCTTATGGGGTGTTCCCTATGATCGGCTGACTAAAGAAGAGAAGACTAGGACCTGGTTTACTGATGGCTTTGCACGTTATGCAGGCACCACTCAGAAGTGGACTACTGCAGCATTACAACCCCTTTCTGGGACAACCCTGAAAGATACGGGTGAAGGAAAATCTTCACAGTGGGCAGAACTTTGGGCAGTACACATGGTATTACAGTTTGTTTGGAAGAAGAAATGCCAGATGTATGATTGATCACTGACTCATGGGCTGTAGCCAATTGATTGGCTGGATGGCCAAGGACTTGGAAAGACCGTGATTGGAAAATTGGTAAGAAAGACATCTGGGGAAGAAGTATGTGGATAGATCTCTCCAAATGGGCAAAGGATGTGAAGATATTTGTGTCCCATGTAAATGCTCACCAAAAGGTGACTTCAGCTGAGGAGGAGTTCAATAATCAAGTGGATAGGATGACCCATTCTGTGGACAGTCAGCCTCTTTCCCCAGCCATCCTGTCATTCCTCAATGGACACATGAACAAAGTGGCCATGGTGGCTGAGATGGAGGTTATGCTTGGGCTCAACAACACGGACTTCCACTCAACAAGGCTGACTTGGCTACAGCTGCTGCTGAATGCCAGATCTGCCAAAAGCAGAAACCAACACTGAGCCCCAGATATGGCACCATTCCTCGAGGTGACCAGCCAGCAACCTGGTGAAAGGTTGACTACATTGGACCACTTCCTCCATGGAAAGGACAACGTTTTGTTCTTACTGGGGTAGATACTTATTCTGTTTATGGATTTGCCTTTCCTGCACGTAATGCTTCTGGCAAAACCACCATCCATGGACTCACAGAATGCCTTATCCATCATCGTGGTATTCCATACAGTATTGCTTCTGACCAAGGAACTCATTTCACAGCCAAAGAAGTGCAACAGTGGGCCCATGATCATGGAATTCACTGGTCTTACCATGTTCCCCATTATCCTGAAGCAGCTGGTCTGATAGAAAGATGGAATGGTCTTTTGAAGACACAGTTACAGTGCTAATTAAATGGCAGCAGCATGGAGGGCTGGGGCAGAGTTCTTCAGGAGGCAGTATATGCTTTGAATCAGCGTCCGATATATGGTACAATTTCTCCCATAGCTAGGATCCATGGGTCCAGGAATCAAGGGGTGGAAAAGGGAATAGCTCCACTATCTCTCCTAGTAACCCTCTAGGAAAATTTCTGCTTCCTGTCCCAACTCTAGGTTCTGCTAGCCTAGAAGTTTTGGTTCCAGAGGGGGGAGTGCTCCTACTGGGAGCCACAACAAACACTCCATTGAACTGGAAGCTCAGACTTCCCCCTGGTCATGTTGGGCTTCTAATCCCCTTAAACCACCAGACTAAGAAAGGAATAACAGTGTTAGGAGGGGTGATAGATCCAGATTCCCATGGGGAAATCGGATGGCCTCTCCAGACTATGTCTGGAGTGCAGGAGATCCCTTAGGGCGTCTCTTAGTACTACCATGTCCTGTGATTAAAGTCGGTGGGAAACTACAACAGTCTAATTCAAGTAAGATGACAAAGGGCACAGACCCATCAGGAATGAAGGTATAGGTCACTCCTCCAGGAAAAGAGCCAAGACCTGCTGAGGTGCTTGCAGAGGGTGGAGGAAATACAGAATGGTAGTAGAGGAAGGTAGTTATAAATACCAGCTAAGACCACGTGACCAGCTGCAGAAACGAGGATTACAAAGTAATACGAATGCTTCTGTTTTATTTTGTTAAACACATACTTGTCTTTCTTCCAATTTCTTTAACAACACTTGGTATTTAAGTTGAAATACTAAAGGAATATTCCCAAGGGACATTGCCCCATTGTAAATTTACAAATGTGTTTGCAATTGTACAAGGAATAGTTATATCATGTTAGGCATATTCATGACCCTGTTATTGTTGCATGTGGACATGAGATATTATTTGTGTCAAGTTGACAAGGGGTGGATTGTAGTGTCTGTTCCTGGTTGTCAACTTGACTATATCTGGAGTGAACTACAATCTAGAATTAGAAGGCTCACCTGTGATCCAGATCTTGAGGCTGGAAGACGTACGTTTCTGACCTGGATCTTGGCATGGAGATCTTGAGGCATTGTGGCCATGAAAAGCTTAGGCTCAGGCAAAGTAGTACACTCTCTTAATCCCAGGAGACTGAGGCAAGGTGATCTCTGAGTTCAAGATCAGTCTGGGTCAAAGCAAGTCCCAGATCCAGTTTTGGTGGTACACACCTTTAACCTGGGCCACACCTTCTGCTAGAGACCTACATAAGGACATTTGAAGAAGGAAGATTCGCTCTTCTTCACCTGCATGCCTTGTGGAACTGAGAAACTGCTAGACCCTTAGAGTTTCATTCACAGCTGACCATTGTTGGGGAGTTGGACTACAGACTGTAAGTCATCAACAAATTCCTTTCCTATATAAAGACTGTCCATACGTTCTGTGACTCTAGATAACCATGACTAATACAAGGAGCAAAGCTAGATGTGCCGGATGGGGAAAAGGCTTGGATGTTGAGGTCAGGGGTACTCAACAGGATAGAACCTAGCAGAGGACAAGGGAAGTTGAGGTATCAACTGGAGTAGTGGAGGCAAATGCAAAGCAGACATGAAGGAGGTTGCAGATAGGACCATCCTGACTGAAGCCTAGAGTTTATCTGAGGTGCAAGAAGTAGTGGTTGGATTAGGTCAGTGCAAAAGATGTGGGACTCTCTGGAAACCTAGATATTGGCTGCAGTTCAGACAAGGTGACCAGACTAGACCAAGGAACTGGTTATGGGACCAAGGTTAAAAAAAGGCTTCAGTGGGCAAGTCAAGAGAACCAACCAGGCTCAATTGTGAAGGTCTTGGGAGTTTTGCGTACCTAGTGGGGTGGTGGAGACATCCCAGAAGGGATCTGTGGATTGTTGCAGAAAAGGCTGGTAATCAGATCTTGACAGCTAGGCCTGCGCAGAGGATGTGGGAACCAAGATAGACTCTGGTGAATGATGCAGGGAGTCTGTGTAACTAATGGGTTGGTGGAAGCAGGGCAGAAGGGATGTGAGAGTGGTTGTAGTTGGGGTCTCCAGGCAGCATTCTAGAATATAAATGTAGCTAGCACTGTGGGTGGGTGTTTAGCCTAGGCTATGGCAGGGCATTTGGGACACAAGCTAGACCCTGGGGGAAGGTGTGGTGGGTCTGGTAGCCACCTTGTTTGGTAGAGGCCACATAGAAGGGATAAGACTAGATCAAACAGGGGGTTGCGGGAAGTCCAGGTATGGAGTGACATTTTGAAGGTGGCACAAAGAGAGGCCCATGGGTGGTATGGTTCCCATGTAGAAGGCTGGACTTTGACTGAAGCACAGACAGGGGTGACTAGCCTAGGTTGTGGCATAGGGTGTGATACCACTTCTAGTTGGCTGAGGAGGACATGGTGAGCTTGTAACTCACCTGAGCTGATGGAAGTCATACAGAAGGGATAAGGCTAGACACTACAGGGATATGTGTGAAGTATGGGGAACTTGGAACATGTTGGAGATGGCTCAAATGTGATCTGTGGGTTGTTGCAGCTATGTTGAGTCCTAGTGAAGCATAGAGCTTCACTATAGTGTAGGCAACATGGGGCAGACTAGGCATAGACAGCAAGTGGGACACATGCTAACACTGTTGAAAACATGAAGAGTCTGGGTTCTAGGTGGGTTAATGGTCCACATAAAAGTGATCAGACTACATCCTGAAGGAGGATGTTGGATGTCTGAGTATCGAGTAGCATGATGGACACAGGGCAGAAGGCTTCATCACAGGCAGGGGTGGTGAGACTCAGCTATGGCAGGATTTATGGGACCCAGTCTAGAGTCTTGAGGTTTGGAGAGTTTGAATACATAGAGGGGTGGTAAAGACAGCACAAATGGCCTGTGAGCAGTAGCAGTTATTGGGGTCCAGGCAGGAGCCTAGAGCTTGGCTGTGATACTAGCAGTGTTCAGACAGAATTGTCACAGGGTTTATGATCTTAAGCTAGTCCCTTGAGGAGAAATTGGGGGATCTGGGTACTAAGTGTGTTAATGAAAGTTACACAGAAAGGGTCTGGCTAGACTCTGGGGGAGGATCTGTGATGTCTGGGGAAAGAGTGGCATGAGGTTGGCATAAGTTTTTTGCAGCCTACTTTTTTTTTTATTTGGTTTTTCAAGACAGGGTTTCTCTGTATAGCCCTGGCTGTCCTGGAACTCACTCTGTAGACCAGGCTGGCCTCGAACTCAGAAATCCACCTGCCTCTGCCTCCCAAGGGCTGGGATTAAAGGCGTGCGCCACCACTGCCCGGCTGCAGTCTACTTTTACTAAGAGTTCAACTCTCCTCTAGCCCACCACCCAGAAGAGATAGTGGAAGAGAACAGTTATTAGGATATGGGGGAAGTGAACCTGGTCAGCAATAGTTCTTTGGGGGCGAGCTTGATCTTCTTGAGCAGCAGTCCAGTCCCCTAGCAAATACCAAATAAGATTCAGCAGCTGCAGACCAGTCCCCTCAGCAGGCAGACCCCAGGCACGAACCAGCAGCTACAGTCCAGTCCTTTCAGCAAACAGACACCAGGCAGCTGTAGTTCAATCCTGAAGAAATCACCAAGCTCACCAACTGGCTTGAGGCGAGGCCACAAAAGTGGCAACCTGCCACAGGAACCTCATGAGCAGTTCTTGGGCTTGAGTGGGCGTATTATCACAAGTTGCACTCAGCAACGCTATGTAAAGCAAACCAATACATGTGTGTCTTTAGTGATGAATAATGAGGCAGAGCAAACCAAAACAAAGTGTTCTTCTCCCACTGTCTGTAGAGTCAAATTCTACTCTTTCACATATACACTATAGCCAAACATCCCTTCACCTGTGTCTGCTTCAGGACAACAGTCTTTCATGTGTTCGCTTTAGCAAGACATCCTTCCACCTGTGTGCCCCAGCTAAACATCATTTGGCATAACTAACTTTCCAAAGAACTAAAAGTTTCCACTTCAGAACAAAACCGTGTCTCTGTGTAATTTCAAGTAGGGACAATATGGATAAAGGCTAGAGCTTGGCTGCTGCATAATCAGGGAGGGGTCAGACTAAGCTATGACAATGAATGTGTGACAATGGCTAGATCTAATGGTGTTCAGAATAGTGTGGATACTGAAGTCAAGGGAAGTCATTGGGATCAACCCTGGAGGAGGACTTGGGAAGTCTGAGTAACTACTGGTGTGGTGGATCCTCCTCCAAAGGGTCCTGTGGATAATTGCAGGTAAAGAAGTTCATGGTGTAGGCCTAGAGCATGGCTGTATCGAAATCATGTGTGGACAGGGTATGATGGGGCTGAGGATGTGGGACCCATAATAGAACATGGAAATTAGAATGGGGAGTCTGTGTACATAGTAAGGTGATGGAGACAGTGCAGAAGGAGTCTGTGGGTGGATTCAGGTAGGATAAGTCCTGGTAGAATCCTAGAGATGGGCTGTAGTAGTGTTGATCAGAGTACTAAGGGATAAATTATAGAGACCCTGCTGAAGCCTAGAGGTCATCTGTTCCCCAGACTGGGAGGGCCAGATTAGTTCATGGCTTTGGTTATGAGATTAAGTCTAGATCTGGTGGTAGAGAAAAGGTTTGGGTGTTGAAATTACAGCTACTTGTCACATTAGAACCTGGAAAAAGACATGAGAAGTCAAGGTAACTACTGGGGTGGTGGAAGCAATGCAAAGAGGACCGGAAGGATATAGCAGGTTTTGCCACCCTGGCTAAAGCCCAGAGCTTGTCTGAGGCACAGGCCATGGTGGACTAGGCCAGCACAAAGAATAAGGGAATGGCTTAAATGGGAAAGTCAATGAAACTAACAAGGCTCCACAAGAAGGAGAACTTGAAAGTTCTGAATACCCAATGGTGTGGTTGAAGCCGACCAGAAGAATGGTTGCAGTAAAAGTTGGTTCTGGTGTAGACCTAGAACTTGGCTTAAACACTGGCAAGGGTGATTAGAAAGGACTGTGACAGGGTTTGTGGGACCCAGGCTAGATGTTGGAGGAGGTCTTTGGAAGACTAAATACATGGCAGGGTAATAGAAGCATCACAAGAGTGACCTGTGAATGGTTGCAGTTAATTAGCTCTAGGCAGAAGCCTGGGGCTTGAATGAAACAAAGGCTTTTCTTAGACTAGGGTGTGGTAGGATTTGTGCTGCCCAGGCTAGGTCCAGGAAGCAGATTTGGAGAGTTTTGGTACTGAATGTGTTAATGAGGACCACACAGAAAGCTAGATCTGGTGCTTTGCAGAATTATATAGAAGAAGAAGTCAAGGGAACTCATAAGGCTTGACCCTGGAGGAGGATTTGAAAAATCTGGGTATTATTGGTGTGGTGTAACCTGCTAATAAGAGACCTGTGGATGGTTGCATGTAGGGCAGTTCCTCTGGCTTAAGTCTAGAGGTTGACTGTGTAGCAGTTGTGTCTGGTCAGACTAGGTTGAGGCACGGGATGTGGGACCTGTGATAGACCATGGAGAATGACATGGGGAGTCTGTATGCCTAGTCAGGTGGTAAGAGACAATACAGAAGAAACATGTGAGTAGTTTAGTAGATTGTTGAAGCTTAGAATTTAACTGAAGCACAAGTGATGGTGCCCAGCCTAGGCCATGTCACAGGATATGGGACTCAAGCTAGACCCTGGGGTTTGGTCACGGGTTTGAGGGGGTGGGGAATATAGAAGGGATAAGGCTAGACCTAACAGGAAGATGTGGGATATCCTTGTGAAGAGTGGCCTGTTGGAGGTGCCACAGAAGGAGCCTGTGGGTGGTTACTGGTTGGATATCCAGACAGAAACCTAGAGCTTGACTATAAGGCAGGTGGTGGAGGTGGTTAGCCTAGTCTGTGGCATAGAATGTGCTATCCAACCTAGACTTTGGAGTAGTACTTAACTTAGTTATTGCCCAGTTTGATGGATCCACATAGATAGGATAAGGCTAGTCCCTTTAGGATAATATGGGACTTCTAAGTACTGTGTGGCATGTTGGAGGTCGTGAAAACATAGGTTGTGGGTGGTTGCATGTATAACAAGTCCTGGTGGAAGCATGGAGTTTGGTTACAACTCAGGAGCATCAGAGAACATTATACCTGGGCAAATACTGTGGAGCTCATGCTAGACCTTGAAGAAGAAGTGTGAAGTCTGGGCAATGAGTAGCATGTTGAGGGCAGGGTATAAGGTGCCTGTGAGTGGTTTCCTGTAGAGTAGGTCCTGGCAGAAGCTTAAGCTTGGCAGTGTTGGTCAAAATACTCAGGGAAAATTGTTTACATCCTGCTGAAGTCTAAAGGTTATCTGCTGTGAAGGGAAGTTTTGGCAAACTGGTCCATGTCCCTAGTTGTAGGATCAAGGCTAGATCTAGTTGCAGGGAAAAGGCCTGAATGTTAAGAATAGGGCTACAGACCATATTAGAACCTGGAAGAGGACATGGAAAGTGGGGTACCAACAGGAGTGGTGAAGGCAAATGCAAATCAGACCTGAAGGAGGGTGAAGGTAGGCCCATTCTGGCTGAAGTCTAGAGTTTATCTGAGTCACAGGTGGTTGTGGTCAGACTAGGCTGTGCAAAGAATGTGGGTCCCTATGTGTAATGGCTATTCCTGATTGTCAACTTGATATATCTGGAATAAACCACAATCCAAAATTGGAGGGCTCACCTGTGATCCAGATCTTGAGGCTGGAAGACATACGTTTCTGACCTGGATCTTGGCATGGAGGTCTTGAGGCATAGTGGCCACGAAAAGCTTAGGCCCAGGCAAGATAGTACATGCCTTTAATCCCAGGAGATTGAGGCAAGGAGATCTCTGAGTTCAAGGTAAGCCTGAGACAAAACAAGTCCCAGATCCAGTTGTGGTGGTACACACCTTTAATTTGGACAACACCTTCTGCTGGAGACCTACATAGGGACATTGGAAGAAGGAAGATTCCTCCTCTTTGCAAGCTTGCACTTACTTCCTAGCACATTTGTTGGAACCTACTTCTACAAACCAGCTGAAACAACTAGTCTCATGGGACTGAGCAACTACTAGATTCTTGAACTTCCCATTCACAACTGACCATTGAGTTACTTGCTCTACATATTGTAAGTCATTACAATAAATTGCCTCAATATAGAGAGACATTCCATAAGTTCTGTGACTCTAGAGAACCCTGACTAATACACTATGGAAGCCTATATGTTGGCTACTGCACAGTATAGGTGGTCAGGCTAGACCAGGACACTGGTTGTGAGACCAGGGCTAGACCTACCAGGTTAAGGAAAGGCTTAAGTTACAGAAGTCAAGAGGACCAACCAGGCTTGACCACAGAGGACTTGGAAAGTCTGACTAACAAGTCAGATGGTTGCAGCCACACAGAACAGATCAGGGCAGACCCTTGAGGAAGATGTAGGATGAATGGTATATTCAAGGTTTTCTAGAAAACAGAACTGATAGAATGAACATGTATGGGATTTATTAGAATGGTTTACAGGCTGTGGTCCAGCTAATCCAACAAAGGCTGGCTACAACAGAAGGTCCAAGAAACCAGTAGTTGTTTGGTCTGTAAGGCTGGATGTCTCAGCCGATATTCAGTGTAATCTGAATCTCAATGAAGTAGGCTCTAATGCCAATGTATCAAGAGCAGGGACAAGCAAGCAAAGAGCAAAAGTTTCTTTTTTCTGTTGTAGAAATGTTTAATCCCAAGCTGGAGGTTCTAACCCACCTTTGAACATTTAGTTTCTGAATAACACACACACACACACACACACACACACACACACACACACTCTTTATATTTATAATAAGCCTTAATCAACAAAAGATCTGGGCAGATATATAACCTCTATGCTATTATGTCTATTTTTCAGCCAATAATGCCATTATATAATTTGCCATGTTTCATCTGGGCTGCTCTTAACTCCAGCTAGCCAACTCACATGGCCACCAACCCACATGGTGATTATTTTAAGATTCTTACCCCATGGCAGTTACTTCCTCTATTCACCCTTTTCTCCTTGTTGTGGTTCTCTGACCTCCAGCCCAGGAATCCTAAACCCTGCCTATGACTCTTTTGCCCAGATATATTTGCTGCCAGCATCTTTATTTATCATTCAATAGTAACATGGTGGTAAGAAGCAATAGTGCCATTAGGGACTATGTGCCATTTGGTTCTGTGTATGGACACTCTGGGGCAACCAGGTCTTGTAGAACCAGTATTAGAATTAGAATACAAGCAGCATCAGGCCAACCCACTACATTTTCCCCTTTTTGTCCAATAAAAAAGCTCTTTCTCTTATAGTTACAAACAATACATAGTACAAACTATTTTAAAACAGTTATGAAAATTATTAAGTATGAATTAAATTTAAAAGTTCAGTCTGTATTTTGTAACTTAGATGAGGTACTTTACCATCTATCCTATCTTAATGAGTTTACAATTCTGTACCTAAATTTTCTTCTGTTTTAACTTGTATTACCATCCTAAACACATCTTTTCTAATTGAGAACACCTTCTTCAGTGCTAAACAACTTAAGTTTAATTATGTGAATATAACTATCTAGTCTTCAACCCCATCAGAGATCTGAGAAGGAACAAATATTACTTGAGTATGCAGGAAGCACAGGGATGCAGCTTCTAAAAATCATAGAAATGCCAGAGATGGCTTACCACATGGACAGTCCCCAATATTCCTTATAATGTTGAACCATTTATCTTTAGCCTTGTGGCCAAGAACATCTGACAGACCTTAAGTGAAGCAGGAATTATGAAGACTAGATTACCCTATATTGGCAGAGCTTAGCAGTTGACTAATCCTGCATTCATTGTTGGTTTTTTTTTTGTTTTGTTTTGTTTTTTTGATAGAATTTTGTTTGCAGATAAAGTTAGGGCATTTCTTGACAAGTAGCTAGCTTGCCACAATTGAAGTTACTCCACATGGAGGTATTGATGCTCATTATCTTTTCTGAAGTGGAATAAGGGTACTGTCAGGAGCAGACATATCTCATAGTCAAAAGATCTTTTAATAATGAAATAAAATTTAAATGCCATATTCTGTGGATCTCTGATGCTTTTGAAATCCATCTATTTATAGCATATCTGAACAAGCAAACATTGTCAGTCTCCAGTTACCTGTTATCTGTACAACTCAGGATGTATATTTCTGTGATAATCCAAACTAGTATCTAACATGACTATGAGTTTGATTGACTATCAACTTGCTTTACTTAATTATCCTAAACAGTTTGTAACAACAGCTATTAAAAGGACTTGGAATAAATCTTGTATTTTAAATGAGTTGCCAATTCACTACACTTTTCTTTGTCCTTTATCTAGGCAGCCACAAGAAGGTATGGTCGTGATTAATGGTGTGTCTTCCTCAAGTAATCTGAATTTAAGATGGGTCTTCCTACTTGAAATGGTGCAATTAATGAAAAATCTCACACACCTGTGTCCAGTGAATTGGATTTTTTTAAGCTAATTTCAGATGTAGTAAGTTGACAACCAAGAGTAGCCATCACAAATGGATAAAAAGTGGCATGATTAAGGGGAACAGAACATACTAGTGGACGGTTGCACTCACAGCAGGCTTAGTGGAAGCTCAGAGCTTGGCTGCTATGCAGTTGGGGGGGGGTGATCCTAATAGGACGAGGAAAAAGAAGCAGGATGAGGGTTGCAGAAAAGTTTAAATGAGAACATCAAGGGAATTCATTACCCTTGCCCTTGAAGGAGGACATGGGAAGTCTTGGTACCTACTGGTGTAGGAGAGGAAGGGAGCCTTTGGATTGTTACAGTAAAGCAAGTCCTGGTGAAAGTTTGGTTATGGTACAGAGTTGGGAAATGAAATATGGGACTCAAACTAGAACCTAGATGATTACATGAGGAATCTGTGTTCCTAGTCAGGTGGTAGATGCAGCACAGAAGGGGCCTGTGGGTGATTGCTGGAAGGGTGTCCAGGAGGTAGCCTAGAACTTCACTACAACATAGACAGGCTTATTTAAACTAGTCCCAGGCATGGGATTCCAACCTGGGCTAAACTCTGAATGAGGTTTGTGTAGTCTTACTGGAGCCACACAGAAGTGATCAAAGTCTACCCATTAGAGAATGTGGTAAGTCTAGGTGCTGAGGGGTATGGTAGAGGAAACACAGGAAGGGGTTGTGGGTACATTCTACTTGAAGCCTAGAGCTTTGCTGAAACATAAATGGAGTAAATCAGACTAGGTCAAGGCATGGGATGTTGGATACAGGCTTGACAATGAAAGAAGATTAAGGGAGTCTGTCTAACAAGTCAGTTAATGGGAGTCACATAATAGAGATCTATTGATGGAGGTCCCACAATATGGATCAGGCAAGACCCTACAGGAGGAGGTGAGAAGTCAGGTTCCCCAGTGGCATGGGGGAAGCAGCACAAACAGGACTGGTGGGTTATTTCAGGTAGGTAAGTCCTGGTTAAAGACTAAAGCTTGGCTATAGTGAAGGCTGAATTAGTCAGAGATTAAGATGTGGAACCCTTTTAGGAAAGGTCAGGGTTCATCCTCAACACAGGATTGGAGTACTCAACTGGAAGCAGAGATATCTGGAAGGCACATAATAAACACACACAGACAACTTTTTCAGCTACAAGCTGATAGGCAAATTTCAAGGCTTGAGGTTGCACTTTCTCTGTCTCTGTCTCTCTCTCTCTGCTCAATGATCCCATCTTGAGGCTGCATGCACTCTGCACTCTCATGCACACTCTGCTTTTCTCCTGTGCACTTTTCTTTTCTCGAACTCTCACACTCCTACACACCTATGTGCACTCTCCTTTCACTCAAACACACATCACACACACACACACACACACACACACACACACTATGTTCTCTCCTTTCGCTCACACACACACACATTCTCCTCACACTCTCTCACACTCTCCCCTCATGCTCTCTCTCTTGCCTTTCTCTTGCCCCAGTCTTTTATCGATACTCCAAAAGCAGGCAGAAAAAAGACATTGTATAATCATTGCCAAATCAAATTCAACAGAATAACCACATCCCACAAAGAATCAAGAATTACATTTGTTCCCCAATGTTCCAAGCTTCCCCTATTCCCAGGACTGTAGCCAAAATAATAATTGCAAACTTGTCATTATTTAAACTTTTAACTTTTTAACTTATTATACTTCAGAGCTCAGAGCTCCGAGTTCAGCTACTTGCATTTGCCTGTGAAGCTCTAATGGTAAATGACACGGGCAAAGCTGCCAGGCAGTGGCCAGAAAGAACAAAGTTAACCTGTAACTCAGCAGTTCCGCTAGCTTTCTGCTTCTGTATATTGCACACAATGACTCTCCTAAGAGTCCCAGTGTTTTAACTTAGTATAAGATTTTATGTATTCTATACTTGCTTATCCATACATATCCAGAGGAAACCAGGAACCATTCTCAAATTTTGTACGAAACTCATTTCATAACTTCAATAACTTTCCTTTCTTAGGGTCCCAATACTGTCTCTGCTTCATTTTCCAATAATTTCTTCAAACGTTCTTTGCAAGGCAAACAATAATCTGAAACTACCATTGCGCAGGTATTACATTATATCCAAGATGAGAGCATACAGCATGCACCTGGACCAGTAGTACTGTGCTGTGCTGTGCTGTGCCCCTATGCCTCAATTTTTGATTAAGAATCATTAAATCAAGGAACATCGAGTTTCACAGAATTCACCAGAGCAGAAGGAGAAAGAAGTAGGAAAGTCAGATATAATAGAATAATTATGTACACTTAAGGCCAACTGAAAAGCAGTTACACACAAATGAAATCTATACAGCTGTTGTCCAAGGATAAGGATAGGAGAAATGGGATTTAAAAAAAGAAAAGAGCTGCCTGCAGGCTACTGAGATGTCTCCATCTAGGCCTGCTGTGGGCAGTCCCTTATTTCTGATGGCAGGTCTCCTGGAGGGATGTGTCTCCTGCTCCTCAGAGTCCCAGATGCCATCCTTTTTTTTTTTTTTTTTTTTTTTTTTACAAAGAGCTTTCGGGGGTTTCTGAAATGTCTCCATCAAGGCCTGCTGTGGGTGGTCCCCTGATACACTGTCCCCAGCAAGGAAGCCTAGAGATCAGCTGCTGTGGAAGAAGGGCTGGCCAGATTATACCATGACATTGATTGTGCTACCCACAATAAATATGGTGGGTCTTGAAAAAGACTATGACCAGAATACCAGGGGTACTTACCAGACTAGACCCTGGAGGAGGATATGGTAGTCTGGGTACCTAAAGGGATGGTGAGGGCTGTAAAGTAGGAACCTATGGGTAGTTGCAATTAGAAATGGTCCTTCTTGAAGCACAGAACTTATTTACAAGAGCATGTGAGGGTAGCTACAAGACCAGACATGGAATATGGGTCCCTTAATAGGCCTTGGAGGAGAATGTGGGGAAGTCTATGTTCTAAGTAGGCTGATGGTCACACAAAAAGGATTATGCTAGATCCTTGAGGATGATGCAGGAAGTCTAGGTACTAAATAGCATGGTGGAAGCAGCCCAGAAGGTGCCTATGGATGGAGGCAGGTAGGGTGGATCCTGACCAAAGCCTAGAGCTAGGTAGCAGTGCCGTCTTGGGTATTCATATTAGGTTAATGCAAAGGACTTGCTACCCTTCTAATGCCTAGTGGCAGCTGCTGTGCAGGCAGGGTGTGAGGGGCAAACCAGGCCAAGGAACGAGTTTGAAGATCCATACTAGGTCTTCCAAGTTGTAGAAAAGTTATGAATGGGGAAGTCAAGGGAACTCACTGGGCTTGACCATGTGAAGGGAATCTTGCCAGCTTGAGTGCTCTGGCAGTCCTTACCCTACTTCCAACTCCCTCTGCCTTACTAAAAACTTAGATTACATTCCTAAAGCTAGTCACCAATGTTTATTCCCTTATTTATCCACTTCATCCTCCTGAGGCTAACTACCAAGGTCCACCTATGAAAGTATTGAAGTCCAACAATCAAAGGCCCTGCTTTGGCTCACCTAATTAACATGCCCAATTAAAACTAGACACCTCAACCAAACATGAGGTTTCCCATTTTACCTTTATAAACTGCCATTTCTGTCTCTTCTTTACCCAGAGGCAGTTGCCTCCCAACACCTGGGGACAAATACCCCCCTCCTTCTTCCCTTTTCTCTTCCCCTCCTCCTTCATCTTTATTTCTTGTCTTTGTCTCTTATTCCTGCCTTTTGTCCCTTCAGGGCAAATAAATCTCCTCTTTGTTGAGAACTTGGTCTTGGGGTCCTGAGTGGATACTTTTCCTTTCATCATGGAAGGCATGGCAAGTTTGGATACCTGCTGGGATGAAGGCCACACAGAAGGGATCTGTGGTTGGTTGCCAGTAGGGTGGGACTTGTCAGAAGACTAGAGCTTGGCAGTGACACAGGCAGAGATGGTGAGACTAGAATCGTGTAGAGGATGTGGGACCCTACATCCTTGATGTTTGGCTGCTAAGAAAGTAGGGGTGGCCAAAGTAGGTCAGTACACTGGTTTTAGGACCAGTGCTAGATCTGGAAGGTTGCATAAAAGGGATGGATATGGAGGTTGAGGGAACTAACTAGTCTTAGCCACGGAAAAGAATTAGTTATGTCTGGGTACCTAGTGTGGTGAGAGGTCTGTGCAGAAGTCACTTGTAGTTGATTGAAAGCAGGGTATGGTCCTCTTATAAGCCTAAAATGTGGCTACAGTGCACTGCAGTTGGCCAGACTGATTTGGACATTAGATATGGGACTGATGCTAGGTCCCAGAAACAACATAGGGAGTCTGGGTATTTCATCCATTGGTGGAGGCCACACAGAAGGGACTAGGCTAGAGTATGGAGGAGGATGTTGAAATTGTGTACACAGGGTTGAGTTGCCAATATAGCACAGAGTGACTTGTCTGTGGTTGCAGGTAGAAGGAATCTTTCTGAAACCAAGAACTTGGCTGCCACAAAGGCAAGGTGGTCAGACTTAGCCAAAGTAAAGGAAATGAAAACCTGTTGTATTAGTCAGGGTTCTCTAGAGTCACAGAACTTATGGGTAGTCTCTATATTGTAAGGGAATTTGTTAGGAAGACTTACAGTCTGTAGTCCAACTCCCCAACAAAGGTCAGCTCTGATCTAGTAGCTGCTCAGTCTCACAAGACTAGCAGGCAAAGAAGAGTGAATTTTCCTTCTTCCAATGTCCTTATGTAGGTCTCCAGCAGGTGTGCCCCAAATTAAAGGTGTGCACCACCATGCCTGGATCTGGGACTTGTTTTGTCCCAGATGACCTTGAACTCAGAGATCCCCTTGCCTTAGTTTCCTAGGATTCATAGCCACTATGCCTCAAGATCTCCATGCCAAGATCCAGATCAGAAACTTATATCTCCCAGCCTCAAGATCTGGATCATATGTGAGCCTTCCAGTTCTGGATTGTAGCTCATCCTAGATACAGTCGAGTTGACAGCCAGGAATAGCCATTATACCTGCCAAGAAGATAGCTGTTGGAAAGGCAGGGTTGGCCAGACTTGGCAATGGCACCGGTTTTTCAGACCTATACTACAGCTGGTTGGTTGTGAAAAAGGCTTGGATGGAGAAGTCAAGAGGTACTTACCAGGCTAGACAGCAGAGGACAACATAGAGAGTTTAGGTAGCAAGTGGTGGTATGGAGGCTGCCTAGAAGGGACTTGTATGTAGTTGCAAGTAAGGCAGGTCCTAGCTAAAGCCTAGAGGTTGTCTGCAACAAAGCCATGGTGGTCAAAGTCAGCATACAGGATACAAAACCCTAAAGAAGTATAAATGTTGACTGCTGTCTTGGTGAGCCTAGCCAGACTAGGCTGCAAGACTCAGGTTGTAGAACAAACCAGGCTAGACCTTTAAGGGGGGATATGATGAGTCTGGGTTCTTGTAGATTGGAGGGGACCACAAAATATAGATCAGGTTAGACCCTGGAAGAGGATGTGGCTATTCTGATTATCTAGAAACATTGTAAAGGATACCTAGAATGTGCCTATGGGTGGTTACAGGTTAGGATGAGTTCCGGGGGAAGTCTACAGCTTTGCTGGTACACACTTGATGTTGGTCAAATAGGCAGAGACAAAGAAGTGGAACCCTAGGGAAGCCTAGAGGTTGGCTACTGTACAGGAATAGCTGGTAACAGTGGGCCATGGCAATGGATTTGAGACCTGTTCTAGATCTACTCGGTTTGGGGGGAAGCTGAAATGGGTAGGAGAGGGGTACTGACAAGGGCATGGGAAGTCTGAGTACCAAGTGCAGTGGCAGAGGCTGTACAGAAGGGACCTATGGGTACATGGAGGTAAGACAGTCTTAGCTAAAGCCCAAAGTTTTTCTGTAGCACAGACCTTAGTAGACCCACTAAACCAATGCACACAGTATGGGACCATGCAGAATTATAGATGTTGGCTTCTGTGCAGATAATATTGGTTAGAGTAGGCTGAGGCATTGGGTATAAGACCGAGAGCTAGATTTGGCTTTTTGCTGAAAATAGGATTTGATTAAGAAGTCAGTGGTACTCACCCAGAAAGCGCATGGATGAAGACTTGTAAAGTATGGGTATGTAATGGTTGGTGAAGGCTTTGCTAAAGGGATCTGTTGGTGGTTGCAGTTATGACTGGTTGGTCCCACCACAGAGCTCATTTGTAGCCCTTGTAAGGTTGGTCAGACTAGGCTAGGGCACAGGACCTGGATTCCTTGCTGGACCCTGGAGGAGAACATGGGAACTCTGGGTACTGAATGGCAAAGTGGTGGAAGCACACACAGAAGGTGCTTCTGTCTGGTTCCAGGTAAGGAATGTCATACTAGACCAGGCAAAGGATGTGGTACAGGGGCTAGACTTGGCAAGTTACATAAAAACTAGTGGATGAGGAGGTCAAAGGAACTCACTAGGCTTGGCCCTCCCTAGAAGATGCCAGTAGAAGTCTTGTTTACCTGATGTGGTGGATGAGGCTACTCAGAAGGGACATATAGGTGCTTTCAGGTAGGGTGGCTCCTGGCTGAAACCTAGAGCTTGCCTGCAGCACAGGCTAAGCTCTTTAGACTAGGCTGCTGAAAAAATTGGTACCCTATAAAGCCTAGTTGTTGGCTGCTGTGCAGGCTGGGGTGGCAAAACTAGATCAGGGCACTTGTTGTGGAACCCAGGTTAGACCTGTGGGTGGGGGTTGAAGAAAAGGATTGAATGGGTTAGTCTAGGGAACTCACTGGTCTCATCCCTAAAGAGAATATGGAAAATATGGGTAGCTACTGAGGTTATGGTAACAGTGCAGCAGAGACCCTTGGATGGTAGCAGTGGGGCAGTTCCTGGTGGAAGCCTAGGGTTTGGCTGTGCTGTATTCATGGGTGGTCAGGCTATGCAGGAGCATGTTATGTGGAACCCATGCTAGAACCTTGGTACTCATTGGGGTGGGGGTGTGAGTATAGAAGGGTCCTGTGCATGGTCACAGGCAGGATGGGACCTAAATGAGACCTAAAACTTATCTCTGGCCCTAGAATGGGGTGATCATAGTAGGCAAGTGCAAAGGAAGTTTTAGAAACCTTCATGTTGGTTGCTAGGCAAGTGCAGGACTCCAGACTAGGCCATTGTACTGGCTGTGGGACTTAGGCTGGATCTGGAAGATTATAGAAAAGGGATTGGTGGGCAGTTCACAGGAACTCATTTTGCTTGACCCTGGAAGAGGAAGTGGGATGTCTGGGAGCCTAATGGGGTGGTAAAGGCAATGCAGAAAATACCTTTGGTTGGTTGTAGGTAGGTAGGATCCTGAGGTAAAGGTAGACTCTTCTGTACAATATGAGTGTTCAAACTAGGTTAAGGCATGGAATACAAGACCCATGCAACATCCTTATGGAAGATACAGGAAGTTTGGGTACCAAGTAGCATAGTAGAGACCATGACAAACTGATTAGGTTATAAACCTGAAGGAGGCTTCATGAAGTGTATATAGCAAGTGGGCTTGTAGAAGTAACACAGAAAGCATTTGTTAGTGGTTGCAGGTAGGGCATGTTCTATTGCAGCCCAGAGCTGTCTGGAAGGAAGGCAGGATTGGTCATATTGGGCCAAGGTAAAGGATGTGGGACCTTCCTGAGTTATAGTTAGGAAGCATAGAACATTTGTAACATAAGCATGGTTGGTCAGACTAGGCTAGGGCAAAGCATATGGGCCTCATGCTGGCCTTGAAGAAGGACATGAGAAATCTGTGTACTGAGTAGTTTGATGGGAGCCACACAGAAGGGGTCAGGCTAGACATTGGAGGAGGATGTAAGAAGTCTGGGCACCAAGTTTTGTGGTAGAGGCAGTGCAGGAGGTGACTTTAGGTGGTTTCAGGTAGAGTAAGCCTTGGTAAAGCCTAGAAGTTTGCCTTTGGTGCAAGTGGTTTTGGTTAGAATAGGTAGGAGCAATGGCCAGAAGATGCTGGAGTAAACCTAGACGTTTTCTGCTACACATTGGGGCTACCCAGAATAGACCGAGGAACTTGTTGTGGGGTATGGTGCTAGATTTAGAGGTTTTCAAAAAATGCCTGGCTTGGGAGATGAGGGGTACTCACCTGACTAGACCTTAGAGGATGACATGGGGAATGTGTATATGGTATGGAAGTATATGGAGGCTTGGCAAAAGGGACCGGTGGCTAGTTACAGGTGGGGTGAAAGTGATCAGACTAGACTGGAGCACAAGATGTCAAAATCAGACTAGATTCTGAGGGAGGATGAGGGATTGTGGGTACTGAGTGGGGTGGTGGACAGGTCACAGAAAAGTCATGAGAGTGGTTATAGGTAGTGAGGTTCTTTCCTATTATTTGTTTGTTTGTTTATTTATTTATTTATTTCTATATTTGGATTCCCCCAAGGAATCATCTCTCAGAAGCATCAAAATACCCCATGTATTATTTTGCATTATTTCCTTGCAGCCTTGAAAGTCTTCTTTCACTTCATTTTAAGAAGTCAGAGACTTGCTGAGGTTCAATTTGACTGGTTACCCTTGAATTTCATGTTCCTTATTTATATCATACTCTTAGTTTGGAAATTTTTCTACAATTATTTCTTTTAATAGCATTCTAAACCTTTAACCCTTTCTAGTAACTCTGATGCATCAAGAACTCACTTATTTGTTTTTTTCCACATTATCTGCAAAGTTCCCTTAAAGTTTCATCATTTCTATTCATTCTTTCCCCCCTACTAACTATGGATTATCTTTTCTCTTTTAATTTTATTTATTGAAAATAGATTCTTCTCTCATGTAATACATCCAGACCACAGCTTACCCTTTCTGCACTCTCCCCACTGTTCCCCCATATCTTCTCTTCCCCATGTCCCCCCACCCCATTTCCCTTCAGAAGGAGCAAGGCGCCAAGAGAAACCAATCAAATACAACAAAATAAGATACAATAAAATATCGCAGAAGCTCTCATATCAACGATGGACGAGGCAACCCAATCCAATAGGAAGAAGGGAGTCCCCAAAGCAGGCAAAAGTCAGAGACACACCCGCTGCCACTGTTAGGAGTCCCACAAAAACACCAAGCTGATAGCCATAACATATGTGCAGAGGACCTTGTGCAGACCCATTCAGGTTTTGTGAACCTTTATGAGCCCTGTTTGGTGGATTCAGTCGGCTATGTTCTTCTGGTGTCTTTCTTTTCCCATTCCACATGGTTCTCCACGATCTGAGAGGAGGACCCAGCGGCAACTTCCAACTTAGATTCTTTCTCTGCATAATGTCTATCTGTGAGTCTCTGTATTCACTCCCATCTGCTGCCAGAGAAAACCTTTCTGATAACAACTATATAATACACTGATCTATAAAGTATTGCAGAATGGTATTAGGAATAATTTCCTTGGTTTTTGTTTATTTGTTTGTTGTTGTTTTGCCAGTCATGTTTGGTTCTACCGTAGGTCTCTGGGTTTCCTATCTCCAGTTCCTGACCATCCAGGCAGTGTCAGACATAGGCTACCTCTGGTGACAGGGCCTCAAGTTAAACCATTGTTTGGTTTCTCCCACAAGGTCTGCCCCACCATTGCCCTAGCACATCTTTGCAGGCCAGACAGACTGTAGGTCAAAGTTTTTGTGGCTGTTTTTGTGACTAATTTTCTCTTTTGGTTGCTTGCAGAGTGCCTTCCTACACTAACAAGATTAGAACGAAGGATTGAAGGCTTCATGCAGGGACCAGCTAGACCTCTCTATACTCCATGAGCTCTGTGGATCTTGTCCTTGGCAGCTGAGCCCTGCTGTCAGTTTTCAGGGGCAACTCTCTGTCCTAGCACTAGCCCATGTTGTTTGGGAATCTCCATGGGACCCCCTCAGCCAAAAACTCGACAGAATGCAATCCTTAAAGCCTTGTCTGGTTACAAAAGATGGCCAGTTCAGACTCTGTTTCCTGCATTATTAGTAGTCCTCAGTAGGGTCACTCTCATACATTCCAGGAAGTTTCCACAGCACCAGGTTTCCACACACCTCAAAATATACCCTAAATTCCAGCTGTCTTTCCCTGCACTCTCTTCTTCCATGTTCCCCCTACACATCCCAGTCCCACTCCTCCCACTCCCAGTCCACCTGAAAAAATCTATTGTCTTTTCTTCCTAGGCAGATCCATATATCCCCCTAGAAGCCCTCCTCTTTATCTGACCTCTCTGGGTCATTGAAGCTTGGTTATCATTTACTTAAGAACTATTATTCCCCCTATGGTCCTCTCCCCACCCGTTCTTCCATCCAATTCCCTCCCTCCATCCACTTGTGATGTCTATTTTATTTCCCCTTCCAAGTGAGATTCAAGCATACTTCCTTAGGCCTTCCTTTTTGTTTATCTTCTTAGGGTCTGTGGATCATTATTCTGTACTCTATGGCTAATAGCCACTTATAAGTGAGTATGTACCATGCGTGTCTTTCTGGGTCTGAATCACCTCATACAGGATGATATTCTCAAGTTCCATTTGTCTGCAAAACTCATGATATCCTTGTTTTTGTTTTTTAAAAGAACTGAGTAGTATTTCACTGTATAAATATACATTTTCTTTATCCATTCTTCAGTTGAGGGACATTTACTTGTTTCCAGTTTCTGACTATTACAAATAAGGCTGCTATGAACATAGTTGAGCAAGTGTCCTTGTGGTATGGTGGAGCATTGAGGGGGGGGGAGGGCATATGCTGCCCAGGAGTGGTATAGCAGAGTCTTGAGGTAGAACTATTTCCCATTTTTTGAGAAACTGATTGTTGTTTTGATTTCCAGAGTGGTTGTACAAGTTTGAACTCCCACCAGCAATGGAGGAGTGTTCCCCTCGCCTGCATGTTCTGTCACTTGAAATTTTGGATCAGAACGTGGGAGAGGGGAGAGAGATCTGGGAAGGAAAGCAAAAATCAGTGTGGATGGGTACACCTCTGGGACAAACAAGAGATCTGGGACAGGAGAGGTTCCTGAGGTCTACGGGATGACACTAGCTGAGACTCCTAGTAGCTGAGGATTTGAAATCTGAAGTGGTCACTGCCTATAGTCAGAGGGACTTCCAATGAAGGGAAGGGAATACCAATTTACCTACAAAACCTTTAACCCCAAATTTGTCCTGCCTACAAGATGTGCAGGGATAAAAATGGAGTAGAGACTGAGGTAATGACTAAACAATGACTGCCTGTCTTAGTCAGGGTTTCTATTCCTGCACAAACATCATGACCAAGATGCAAGTTGGGGAGGAAAGGTTTATTGAGCTTACACTTCCATGCTGCTATTTGTCACCAAAGGAAATCAGGACTGGAACTCAAGCAGGTCAGGAGCAGGAGCTGATGCAGAGGCCATGGAGGGATGTTCCTTACTGGCTTGCTTGCTTGGCTTACTCAGCCTGCTTTCTGACAGAACCCAAGACTGCCATCCCACAGATGGTACCACCCACAAGGGACCCTCCCCCCTTGATCACTAATTGAGAAAATGCCTTACACCTGGATCTCATAGAGGCATTTCCTCAGCTGAAGCTCCCTTCTTTGTGATAATTCCAGTTTGTGACACACAAAACTAGCCAGTACACTGCCCCAACTAGAGACCCATCCCATGGGAGGGGCCAACCCCTTGACATTATTAATGACACTCTGCTATACTTGCAGACAGGAACTTAGCATAACTGTCTCCTGGGAGGCTCCATCCAGCAGCTGATGGAAACAGATGCAAAGACCCACAGCCAAATAATAGGCAGAGCTCTCAGAGTCTCATGGAAGAGTAGAGGGAAGGATTGAGGGAAATGGAGGGGTGAAGGGCACCATAAGAATACCTACAGAGTCAACTAACCTGGGTCCATGGGATCTCAGAGAGACTGAACCACTCACCAAAGAGCATGCATGGGCTGGACCTAAGTCCCATACTGACATGTAGCAAATGTGCAGTTTAAGTCTTCATGTGGGTTCCCTAACCACTGGAGAAGGGGCTGTGTAATTTTATTTTATTTTTTTCAAATCTTTTTTTCAAATTTTAATGATAGTTCTGAAATGCATTAACCTTCCTTGTAACCCATTTCCCACCAGAGGGAGTAGAAAAGAAAGGCTAAGGGGGAAGTGGATCTGTTAGAAAGATTCTTTGGAGCAACTCCAGTCTGTGTTGTCTGGAAATCAGCAGTTCAGTTCACAGGTTAGCAGGCAGTAGCAGCTTTATCCACTCACAAACAGCTTACGGATACACCAGCAGTCCAATTTGGTAGAGTCAGGTTAGCAACAATGGTGACAGGACCTAGCAGAGACAGCCAGGCCTCAGCCTTGGCTCAAGTCAGCAGGAGTGACCAGGAGGAACACCAGGAGAAGTTCTCAGCTGTGCCTCTCCTAGGGAAGCAAAGATCAGTAAAGATGCAAGGTCCACAAGTTCTGCATAGCTAGCTGTACCAACAAGCTAAGCCCTGTCTCAGTTCACTCAGTGGAGTCCTATTTATACCCTCCAAACATCACATGTCCTCCACATGTCTTGCCTCAGCACATGCATCCAACCAGCCAAAGTCCTCAGAAGTAGCAACAAACTGCAGTATACCACCAGAAGATTTTTGATGCATTTTTCTCTATGGAGTCCCAACAAATGCAGCTCAACTATGCAATGTAAGGTGGACCAATACATGCGTGCCATCAGCAAAGACTCTTTCATCACATGTCCTTTCACGTGCTTGTTTAGCAGAACATCCTCTCTCCTGTGTCTGCTTCAGTGAAATGTTCCTTCACAAGTCAGCTTTAGCCTTTCACACCTGTGTCCAGTTTAACAAAAAGTTCCTTCATGTGTTTGCCCCAGCAAAACACCATCCAATGACCTTCTAAAGAACCCTTAAGTTTCCAATTCAAGACTGTCTCTGAATCCATTGCCTGCCTTTGGATCCTTTTCCACTAGCTGGCCTGCCTCCTCTGGCAGAAGCACATCTGGAGAAGATGTGCTTGGGCCTACTGTGACTTGTTTATGTGAGCGGAATGAGGGGAGAGGTTTGTGAGGATGGGGCTGGGAGGAGAGAAGGAAGGGGCTGTAATCAGGATGTAAAATGAATAAATGAATGAAAAATAAATATAAAAGAGCTAATGTCCATGCATAAATGAATATATATCATGTTTGTCTTTTGGGTCTGGGTTACCTCTCTCAGGATGATTTTTTTCTAGTTCCATCCATTTGCCTTCAAATTTCATGATGTCATTTTATTAATCCATTGTGTAAATGTACCATATTTTCTTTATCCATTCTTCAGTTGAGGGACATCTAAGTTGTTTTCAGTTTCTGGCTATTGTGAATAAAGTTGTTACAAACATAGGTGAGCAAATGTCTTTGTGGTGCATTTGAGTATCCTTTGGAAATATGCTTGGGAGGAGTATAGCTGGGTCTCAAGGTAGATTGTGACTTCCAGCTTTCTCAGAAACTGCCATATGGTTTTCCAAAGTAGCTGTAAATATTTTCACACCCACTAGCAGTGGAGGAGTGTCCCCCTTGCTACAGATCCTTACCATCATGAGGTTTCACTTGTGTTTTTCTCTTAGCCATACTGGCAGGTGTACAACAGAACTTCAAAGTCCTTTTGATTTGATTTCTCTGATGGCTAAGGATGTTGAACATTTCTTTCAGCGTTTCTCAGGTATTGGAGAGTCCTCTGTTGAAAATTCTGTTTTTAGTTTTTAAGGGAATTATTTGGGGAGTTTTGATATCTAATTTCTTGAGTTCTTTATATGTTTTGGATATTAGTCCTGTATCAGATGTGTAGGTGGTAAATATCTGTGCCCATTCTATGGGCTGCTGCTTTGTCCAATTGACAATGTCCTTTCTTACAGCATCTTTTCAGTTTTATGAGGTCCCATTTATTAATTGTTGATCTTAGTGCCTGAGCTATGGTTCAGGACATTGTCCCCTGAACCAATGAGTTCAAGGGTATTCCTTACTTTTTTTTTCTTTTTTTATACTTTATTTATATTTCAAATGTTTCCCCCTTTCCAGATGTTCCATTTGGAACATCCCTATCCCCTCCCCACAACCGATGCCTCTATGAGGGTATTCCTCCACCCAACCACCCACACACCCACAAACCCACACACTCTCCAATTCTCTCCTTGGCATTCTCCTATAATAGGGATTTAACACCCTTAGGCCCAAGGGCCTCTCCTACCCATGATGGCTAACAAGACCCTCCTCTGCCACATATGTGGCCAGCATCATGGGTCCCTCCATATATATTCTTTGGTTGGTGATCCAGTCTCCTGGAGCATCGGGAGGTCAGGCCAGTTGACACTGTTGCACCCTCCATGGGGCTGAAAACTCCCTCAACTCCTTCAGTCCCTTCTCCAATTCCTCCATCTGGGTACTCATGCTCAGCCCAAAAGTTGCTGTGTAGTGAATCTTGGGTATTCCAAACTTTTGGGCTAATATCCACTTATCAGTGAGTACATACCATGTTTGTTCTTTTGTGACTGAGTTACCTAACCAAGGATGATATTTTCAAGTTTCATCCATTTGTCTGTGAATTTCATGAAGTCATTGTTTTTAATAGCTGAGTAGTATTCCATTGTGTAAATGTACCACATTTTCTGCATCCATTCCTCTCTTGAGGGACATCTGGGTTGTTTCCAGCTTCTGGCTATTACAAATATGGCTGCTATGAACATAGTGGAACATGTGTCTTTATTACATGTTGGAGCATCTTCTGGCTATATGCCCAGGAGTGGAATAGCTGGGTCCTCAGGTAGTATTATGTCCAATTTTCTGAGGGTCCACCAAACTGATTTCCAGAGAGGTTGTACCAGCTTGCATTCCCACCAGCAATGGAGGAGTGTTCCTCTTTCTCCACATCCTTGCCAACATCTGCTGTCACCTGAGTTTTTGACCTTAGCCATTCTGACTGGTGTGAGGTAGAATCTCAGGGTTGTTTTGATTTGCATTTCCCTGATGACTAAGGATGTTGAACATTTCTTTAGGTGCTTCTCAGCCCTAGGAGTTTCCTCAGTTGAGAATTCTCTGTTTAGCACTGTTCCCCATTTTTTGAAAGGGTTATTTGGATCTCTGGAGTCTAACTTCTTGAGTTCTTTGTATATATTGGATATTAGCCCTCTATCAGATGTAGGATTTGTAAAGATCTTTTCCCAATCTGTTGGATGCCATTTTGTCCTATTTACATTGTCCTTTGCCTTACAGAAGCTTTGTAATTTCATGAGGTCCCACTTATAGATTCTTATTTTTTTTCACACTTTATTTGCATTTCAAATGTTTCCCCTTTTCCAAATCTCCCCCTTGGAACCATCCCATTCCCCCACTTCCTCCTGCCACTATGGGGGTATTCCCCCACCCATCCACCCATCCACTCTCGTCTTCCCTCCTTGGCATTCTCCTATACTGGGGCATCTAACACCCAACACTATTCTCAACAATAAAAGGACTTCTGGGGGAATCAGCCTCCCTGACTTCAAGCTGTACTATCGAGCAGTAGTGATAAAAACTACATGGTATTGATACAGTGACAGGCAGGTGGATCAATGGAATAGAATTGAAGACCCAGATATGAACCCACACACTTACAGTCACTTGATCTTTGACAAAGGAGCTAAAACCATCCAGTGGAAAAAAGACAGCATCTTCAAAAAATGGTGCTGGTTCAACTGGAGGTCTACATGTGGAAGATTGCGAAATGATCCATTTCTATCTTCCTGAACAAAGCTCAAATCCAAGTGGATCAAGGACCTCCACATAAAACCAGATACACTGAATCTAATAGAAGAGAAAGTGGGGAAAAGTCTGGAACACATGGGCACAGGGAGAAAGCTCCTGAACAGAACACCAATGGCTTATGCTCTAAGATCAAGAATCGACAGATGGGACCTCATGAAATTGCAAAGCGTCTGTAAGGCAAAGGACACTGTAAATAGGGCAAAATGGCAACCTTCATATTGGGAAAAGATCTTTACCAATCCTATGTCCAATAGAGGGCTAATATCCAATGTATACAAAGAACTCAAGAAGCTAGACTCCAGAGATCCAAATAACCCTATCAAAAAATGGGGAAGAGAGCTAAACAGAGAATTCCCAACTGAGGAAACTCGAATGGCCGAGAAGCACCTAAAGAAATGTTCAACATCCTTAGTCATCAGGGAAATGCAAATCAAAACAACCCTTGGATTCCACCTCACACCAGTCAGAATGGCTAAGATCAAAAACTCAGGTGACAGCAGATGTTGGCAAGGATGTGGAGAAAGAGGAACACTCCTCCATTGCTGGTGGGAATGCAAGCTGATACAACCTCTCTGGAAATCAGTTTGGTGGACCCTCAGAAAATTGGACATAATACTACCTGAGGACCCCGGTATACCACTCTTGGTCATATAGCCAGAAGATGCTCCAACATGTAATAAAGACACATGTTCCACTATGTTCATAGCAGCCATATTTATAATATCCAGAAGCTGGAAACAACCCAGATGTCCCTCAAGAGAGGAATGGATGCAGAAAATGTGGTACATTTACACAATGGAATACTACTCAGCTATTAAAAACAATGACTTTATGAAATTCACAATCAAATAGATGGAACTTGAGAATATTATCCTGAGTGATGTAACTCAGTCATAAAAGAATGAACATGGTATGTACTCACTGATAAGTGGATACTAGCGGAAAAATTTGGTATATCCAAGTTTCACTTCCCAGCAACTGTTGAGCTGATCGTGAGGATGCTCCAGGATACTGGATCACCAACCAAAGAATGCATATGGAGGGACCCATGGTGCTGACCACATATGTGGCAGAGGAGGGTGTTGTTAGCCATCAGGGGGAGGATAGGCCCTTGGGCCTGAGGGTGTTAGATGTCTTAGTATAGTGCAATGCCAAGGAGGAAGATGAGATTGGGTGGGTGAGTGGGTGGGGGAATTCCCTCATATAGGCAGGGGGAGTCGGAAGGGATAGGAGGGGTGTTCCAATGGGGAGATCTGGAAAAGGAAAAACATTTGAGTTTTTTGTTGTTGTTTTGTTTTGATTTTTTGTTTTGTTTTGTTTTTTTTCGAGACAGGGTTTCTCTGTGTAGCCCTGGCTGTCCTGGAATTCACTCTGTAGACCAGGCTGGCCTCGAACTCAGAAATCCGCCTGCCTCTGCCTCCTGAGTGCTGGGATTAAAGGCATTCGCCACCCCTGCCCGGCTGGGAAAAACATTTGAAATGTAAGTAAAATATCAAAAAAAGACTTTAAGTTTTTATCAAGAAAGTTGTTTGCTTGATTGATTACTTCAAGGTATTTTATGTTTTTTGAGGCTTTTGTGAATGGTGTTGTTTCCCTGATTTCTTTCTCAGCCAGTTTGTCATTTGTATATTAGGAAGGTGTGGTGGTTTGAATAGATATAGCCCCATAGACTCATGTATCTGGGTGCTTTGACGTTTTCCTTCTAGTACCTTCTATAGGGTTGGATTTGTGGATACATTTTGATTTTGTCATGTTATATCTTGCTTTTTCCATCTATAGTGGTTGAAAGTTTTGCTGGGTATTATAGTCTGGGCTGACATCTGTGGTCTCTTAAAGTCTGCAAAACATCTACTGAGGCCCTTCTGGCTTTCCGAGTCTCTGTTGAGAAGTCAGGTGCGAATATATGTGTGTGTGTGTGTGTGTGTGTGTGTGTGTGTGTGTATGTGTGTGTCTTTTTCCCTTGCTGCTTTTAATATTTTTACTTGATTCTGTACATTTAATGTTTTGATTATTATGTGGGAAGGGAACATTCTTTTTCCAGTCTATTCGTATGCATCTTGTACCTTGATAGGCATAACCTTCTTCTGGTTAAGAAAATTTTTTGATTCCATTGAAAATATTTTTTGTGTCTTTGACCTGGTTTTCTTCTTCCTACATTCCTGTTTTTGTTAGATTTTGTCTTTTCATAGTATTCCACATTCCTTGACTGTTTTGTGACAGGATGGTGTTTTTACATTTAATTTTTTCTTTGACTGAGGTATCCATTTTTCTATCATAACTTCATTGCCTGAGATTCTCTCCTCCATCTTGTTATTCTGTTGGTGAAGCTTGTCTGTATAGTTCCTGTTCAAGTTTCTAAATTTTTCATTTCCAGAGTTCCCTTTGTGTTTTCTTTATTGGTTCTATTTCCATTTTCAGGTCTTGAACAATTTTATTCATTCCCTCAGCTGTTTGCATGTTTGTTTTTCCTTGGCTTTCTTTAGGGGATTTATTCATTTCCTCAAATTGTGTTTTCCTGGCTTTCTTTTAGCAATTAATTGTTTCATTGTAATGGCTATTCTTGATTGTCAACTTGAATATATCTGGAAAAAACTACAATACAGAATTGGAGAGCTCACCTCTGATCCAGATCTAGAAGCAGAAAGAGACGAGTTTCTGACTTGGATCTTGGCATGTAGATCTTGAGTCATAGTGGCCATGAAAAGCTTAGGCCCGGGCAAGCTAGTACATGCCTTTAATCCCAGGAGATTGAGGCAAGGGAATCTCTGAGTTCAGTATCAGCCTGGGACAAAGCAAGTCCCAGATCCAGGCATGGTTGTACACACCTTTAATCTGGGCCACACCTTCTGCTGGAGACCTACATAAGGACATTGGAAGAAGTAAGATTCACTCTTTGCTTGCTTGTACTTACTAGCCAGTACATCTGTTGGAATCTATTTCTATAGAAGACCAGCTGAAACAAGGAGCCTCATGGGACTGAGCAACTACTAGATTCTTGGACTTCCCATTCACAGCTGACCATTGTTGGGTTAACTGGACTACAAACTGTAAGTCATCACAATAAATTCCCTCAATATAGAGAGACATTCCGTAAATTCTGTGACTCTAGAGAACCCTGACTAGTACATTCCTCTTTAAGGACCGCACTCATCTTCATATAGCTGGTTTTAATGTCTTTCTCTTATGCTTCAACTATGTTGGAATATTCAGGGCCTACTGTGGTAGGATAGTTGGTCTCTGGTGGAGACATATTATCCTGGCTATTATAGTTTGTGTTCTTATATTGTGGCATCTCAGCACCTGGGTTTGGGATGATTAGGTACTAATTCCTGAGTATGTTTTGGGGGTTGCTTATATGTACTATCTTATCATCTGCAAATAGTGATACCTTGACAATTTTTTGCCTATTTGTATCACGTTGATCTCCTGTTGTTGTCTGATTGCTCTAGCTAGAACTTGGAATACTATATTGAATAGATATGGGGAGAGTGGGCATCCTTGTCTTGTCCCAGATTTCAGTGGGATTGCTTCAAGTATCTCTCCATTTAATTAGATATTGGCTACTGGTTTACTGTATATTGATTTTATTAGCTCTAGGTATGGGCCTTGAATTCCTGATCTCTCTAATATTTTTAACATGAAGATGTGTTGTATTTTGTCAAATTCTTTTTCAGCATCTAGTGAGATGATCATGCTTTTTTTTTTTCCTTTGAGTTTCTTCATATAGTGGATTACATTAATGGATTTTCATATATTGGACCAATCTTTCATCCCTGAAATGAAGCCTACTTGATCATGGTGAATGATGGTTTTGATTGGTTCAGTTTTTGAGAATTTTATTGAGCATTTTTGCATCGATATTCATAAGAGAAATTGGTCTGATGGTCTCTTTTTTTGTTGGTTCCTTATGTGGTTTGGGTATCAGAGTAATTGTGGCTTTGTAGAATGAATCAGGTAGTGTTCCTTCTGTTTCTATTTTGTGGAATAGTTTGAGGAGTGTTGGTATTAGCTCTTCTTTGAAGGTTTGATAGAATTCTGCACTAAACCCATCTGGTCCTGGGCTTTTTCGGTTGGGAGGTTTATAATGACTTCTATTTCCTTACGGGTTATAGTTATGTTTAGATAGTTTACCTGCTCTTGATTTTAACTTTGGTATGTGGTATCTGTCTAGAAAATCATCCATTTCATCTATTTTCCAGTTTTATTGAGTATAGGCTTTTTTAGTAGGATCTATTTTTTTTTTTTTAATTTCCTCAGTTTCTGTTATGTCTCCTTTTTCATTTCTGAATTTGTTAATTTGGATACTGTCTTTGTTCCCTTTAGTTAGCTTGGCTAGGGGTTTATGTATCTTGTTGATTTTCTCAAAGAACCAGCTTTTGGTTTTATTGACTCTTAGTATTGTTCTGTTTGTTTCTATTTGGTTGATTTTGGCCCTGAGTTTGACTATTTCCTGCTGTCTACTCCTCTTGAGTGTGTTTGCTTCTTTTTGGTCTAGCGCTTTCAGGTGTGCCATTAAGCTGCTAGTGTAGGATCTCTCCAGTTTCTTTACAGGGGCACTTAATGATGTGAATTTTCCTCTTAGCACTGCTTTCATTGTGTCCCATAAATTTGGGTATGCTGTGTCATTTTCATTGAATTCCAGGAAGTCTTTAATTTTTTTATTTATTCCCTGACCAAGTTATCATTGAGTATATAGTTGATCAGTTTCCACTTGTCTGTGGGCTTTCTGTTGTTTTTATTGTTATTGAACTCTAGCTTTAGTCCATGGTGATCTGATAGGATGCATGAGATTATTCCAATCTTCTTTTATGAGTTTTGGGTTGTTTTGTGACCAATTATATGGTCAATTTTGGAGAAGGTACCATGAGGCGCTGAGAAGGAAGCATTTTTTTTTTTTTTAAAGGGTGAAATGTTCTATAGATATCTGTTAAATCTGTTTGGTTCATAACCACTATTAGTTTCACTGTGTCTCTGTTTAGTTTTTGTTTCAATGACCTGCTCATTAGTGAGAGTGAGGTGTTGAAGTCGCCCACAATTATTGTGTGGTGTTTAATGTGTGTTTTGAGCTTTAGTAAGGCTTCTTTTATGAATGTGGTTTCCCCCTTGCATTTGGGGCATAGAGTGTTCAGAATTGAGACTTTCTCTTGGTGGACTTTTCCTTTGATAAATGTGAAGTATCCTTCATTTTGCTTGATAACTTTTGGTTGAAAGCCTATTTTATTGGATATTATGATGGCAACTCCAGCTTGTTTCTTGGGACCATTTGCTTGGAAGACTTTTTCCAGCCTTTTACTCTGAGATACTGTCTATCTTTGTCATTGAGGTGTGTTTCTTGTATACAGCAAAATGTTGGATCTTGTTTGTTTGCATATGCAGTCTGTTAGCTTATGTCTTTGTATTGGGCAATTGAGTCCATTGATGTTGAGATATATTAAAGACAGATGATGTTATGTTTGTTGTTGTAAGTGGCATTATGTGCATGTGATTCTCTTTGGCTTTGTTGTGAGATGATTAATATCTTATTTTTTCTTTGGTGTAGATGTCCTCCTTATGTTGGAGTTTTCCTTCTAGAATCCTCTGTATAGATGAATTGGTAAAAAGATATTGTTTAGATTTGTTTTTTTCTGGAATATTTTGGTTTCTCCATCTATGCTGATTGAGAGTTTTGCCAGGTATAGTAGCCTGGGCTGGCATTTGTTTTCTCTTAGGGTCTGTATGATCTCTGTCCAGGCTCTTCTGGCTTTTAGAGTCTCTATTGTGAAGTCTGTATAATTCTGATAGGTACACCTTTATAGTTACTTGGCCTTTTCCCTTACAGCTTTTAATATGTTTTCTTTGTTCTGTGCATTTGGTGTTTTGATTATTATTTGACAAGAGGATTTTCTTTTCTGGTCCAATCTATTTGGTGTTCTATAGGTTCCTTGTACATTTATGGCCATTTCTTTCTTTAGGTTGTGGAAGTTTTCTTCTACGATTTTGTTGAAGACATTTTCTGGTCTTTTGAGCTGGGAATCTTCACTTTCTTCTATTATTATTCATAGATTTGATCTTTTCACTGTGTCCTGGATTTTCTGGATGTTTTTAGTTAGGAATTTTTTTATGATTTGAATTATCTTTGACCACTGCATCAATATCTTCTTCTCAGGTATATTCTACACCTGAGATTCCCTCTTCTATCTCTTAGAATCTGTTGGTGATGCTTACATCTGTAATTCCTGACCTCTTTCCTAGGTTTTCCATTTCCAGTATTGCCTTCACTTGTGTTTTCTATATTGTTTCTACTTCCACTTTTAGGTCTTGGACGGGTTTGTTCAATTCTTTCACCTGTTTGATTGTGTTTTCCTGTATTTCTTTAAGGAATTTATTTGTTTCCTTTTTAGGGACTTCTACCTGTTTACCTGTGTTTTCCTGTATTTCTTTCAGTGAGTTATTTATATCTTCCTTAAAGGACTCTATTATCTTCATGAGATAGGATTTTAGGTCAGCTTCCTGATTTTCAGGTGTGTTGGTGTATCCAGGACTTGCTGTGGTGGGAGAACTGGGTTCTGATGATGCCAAAAGGTATTGGCTTCTCTTGCTTATGGTCTTGCGCTTACCTCTCAGCATCTGGGTTATCTCTGGGGTTAGCTGGCTTGGGTGTCTGTCTGGAGCTTGCCTCCTATGTCCCTGGGTGGCTGCAGGTATCCTGGCAGGCCTGTGGCCCTGGCTATGGCAGACCTCCTGGAAGGCTTCAGAATGTGGGGCCTTCAGAGGAGCAAACAAGCTGGTGATCTGCCCCAGTGGAAGGCAAGGGCCAGAAGCTAGGGTTAAAATTTTTATTTGCTTTCATGCCTTCTTAGAGTTTCTGTGTACTAAAACATGCATCCATGTGTTCTTTAAACCCACTGAATTCCCATAAGAGTTCATTTAAATATTGCTTATTAGAGCTTTCCACACTAAAAATTTCCTGGTCAATTTCTGGCACACAACCACACACACATAAATATATAATATATGATATGAAATAGGTATTATCATTGTCATTTATTTCCTGAAAGTTCTTGATGCTTGTTGTAGTGCAACAGCCCTTGGTTTCTAAGGAAAAACTATTTACTCCTATCTTTCCAGCGCAGCTTTCTTTATTCCTATCTTAGCAGAAAATGGCTTGGTTGCAATTTCTTTTATGTATTCACCACCAGGTGGCACCAAGCTCTGATGTTACTTGATGTGTTTTTCTGGTTAAGATACTAGAGGGTGCTCCAAGTCCGAGTTTATTTCAAATACTCTATAGACAGAAACAACAAAAACAATTTAAAAACTAAATCAGAATACATACACACACACACACACACACACACACACACACACACACACAGAGAGAGAGAGAGAGAGAGAGAGAGAGAGAGAGAAATTTGTGTCCATGAATTTCTCCCTGTGACCAGGGTCATCCTGGATGTCATATCCAGTTGCCAATTTGTTGTCAGACATGGTTGCATCTGCTCAGATCTGAGTAGAGACCCAGTTTAAGGCTCCTATGTCAAAACTGTGCCCATAGAAGCCACCAAGTTGTGTCACATCCTGATTGCACAGCCTACTAGTGGTAGCAAAATATTGAGCTAGTTATGTGGCTAAGCTATTATGGGTTACTTCCTACTAAAATGTACTTTTGGTTAAGACTACTTACTGACTGCAACTAGACACAAACAATGCTCAAAGTGAGGATCCAGTGATTGTGATTATATATCTTTCCTGAGTACTGGAGCTATTTTGGTGAGACTAAAAGAATCACAGTATCTACCCATAGAGCTAGAGTAGACACAGAGATGCAGCCATTAGAACATGTCCAGTGTTAGAGTCTTAGGGTTTTTGTTGCTGTGAAGAGGCACCATGACTACTCCAACTCTTATAAATGAAAACATTTCATTGGGGCTGACTTACACTTTAGAGGTTTAGTACATTATCACCATGATAGGAAGCATGACCGCATATAGGCAAACATAGTGCTGGAGAAGGAGCTGAGAGTTCTCCATCCAGGCAGCAGGAAGTAGAAGAGACACTAGACCTTGAGCATCTGAAACACACTTCTTCCAACAAAGTCACAAACACTTCAACAAGGCCACACCTCCTAACAGTGCCACTCCCTGTGAGCCTATGGGGGTCATTTTTATTCAAACCACCACAGTTTGATCGTCACTAAGTTTCAAAGAGGTGAGGATTTTTTTTTTCTACCAGATCTTTACATCCACTAATGAGGCTTTGTACCATATTATTTGGGTTGAAATTGGGGTGATGGTTTTGAAGCAGGTTCTTGGCCACATAGTCTAAGGCTGAGCTAGATCATGCCCAAGTCTCACAGCTTCAAAAACTTTAATCTCAGTGGTACATATGCACATTCAGCTTCCAGGGGTACTGCCTGCAGAAACCTTAATCTGCTGCACTGGGCCATAGTTCTCTAACAATGACAAAGGTCAAGAATCCCATCTGTGAGAACTACACAGGTGGTAACTATGCTGCCTGAAGCTGTTAGATAGTCACCTTTGCTAAATGAAAACGGGCACAGAAAAACAAAAAGAACAAAAACAAAATAACCACTCCCACTCCGTGGGTAAAATGGGAAAAGTTTAATTTCAAACTGCCAAGGTTGTCTCCTGGGAGTGCAAGGAGAGGAAACAGGGGAGAGATTCCCAGGGTTAAATTGAGACCTGGAGAGAGGAAGCTTGTAAACTGGGGTGGGAGGTTGTGAGCAGGAATTGAGACATCCTAGACATCAGCGTTGACCTTGACAAGTACAAGGAGCACCACAGTCATATGTTAATTGAGAGCCTCCAGGCTGACCGCTTGCCAGAGATAAGGAGAACAACTCCCTTTTTTGGAAGTAGACTCTTTCTTCAAGACCACAACCTAAGGGTAGCTTTTGTCTAAATGCCTGACCTTGGGGAAAGGAATTTCTTGGGGAGCTAGATGTCAGCCTCCAACTGCTAGTGTCTAATTACCTTAGAGCTTTACATTCTTTGGGGTTGGGGTTGGGGGTGGCAGATGTTCCCCCAGGCTCACTCCAATGCTAGAACTGATGTGGTTTAACCCCAGATTTGTCTCCCAAGCACTCAGGTCTCTACTAATGCCAAAGAGGAGTTAGAGGCTCTGGCCCAACTATGGATGAACTTTTAGTTTTGCTGTACATTTGATCTAGCCACAGCAAGACTAGTATTAGACTTGTAACCTAAGATTTTAGAACAGGAGCCTGGGCTCCAGCAGCCCCAACAAGCTAGACTTAGCCATTTGTTTCTAATATTCCAGTTAAAGAGCTAAGAACTGCTTAAAAGCAGAGAGAAGTGTGACCACAATAGAGAACTGGAAATGAGCTTTCTTTAAAGGTAGCATAATTGCACAATCTGGGTCTGGGTGTGATCTCTTCTTGATCTTCCTTTCAGCCCAGTTCCTGCAAAAGAAGTCCTTACTACATGGGAGGGCAAAGTGGCTGGGTGATGGTTGTTTCCATTCCCAGGTTACAGCCTTCCCCTCATAGATAATTTACAACCTTGCCCTCATGGATAATTGCCTTCATGGGGAGGGGATGGAGAGGGGGTGTCCTCTGAATTTTCACTCTTTGGAATCTGAGATGACTATATTTTGGTTTAGGAGGACTTACCGTTGTGCCTTCAGCCTTGAAAGAAGATGGGGTATACAAACACTCCTTAATGATTACCACAGCAATTTGCAGAAGTAAACAAGATACCCAAAGTAAAGGAGACAGGTACAAAATAAAGGTAGAGATACTGGACTCTGTTCTACATTTACTTACCTTGTGGGTCTAAGGGATGAGACAATGCTTTTCAGCAAGATCAGCTTCTAAATGCTTGCTTCAGGTTCTCAGAGAAATGTTGTATCTGAGTTTCTTTCTCCACATATTCACCAGAATTTGTTATACTTTTAATAGCTATTCTAATTAGAGCAAGACGCTATATCAGTACAGTTTTGATTTGCATTTTCCCCTGGCTAATGATACTGAACATTTGACATTTACATTTTATTTTATTTAAATTTCTTTATGAAGAGTCTAATTTGCTCCTTTGTCTAGCACAGCATTTTGCATTTAAGATGCGGTTATTGATACGTTATTTTTCTGCTGGTGAAACGAGCCATTATAAGCCAGATTAGATTGTATTAAATGCAAGTTTATTGGGAAGTTGCTCTTGGGTGAGTTCCCTAGTCCCAAGGAAGGAGGTCAGGGGAGTCGCCTTGGGGGAGAGATGGGGAGGGGCAAAGAGAAAGAAAGAAAATACACACACAGAAAGAAGGAGAGACACACAGAGAGAGACAGCGAGAGAGAGAGAGAGAGAGAGAGAGAGAGAGAGAGAGAGAGAGGAGAAGGAGAAGGAGAAGGAGAAGGAGAAGGAGAAGGAGAAGGAGAAGGAGAAAGAGAGAGAGAGAGTCCAAAATGTCTGGATTATATAAGGAAGATCCTCTGGGGGAAGGGTAGCTCAGTTGGAAAGTTCAAGGTTGGGGACCCGTGTATGCCAGGTAGGAACTGAAGGATGCTGGGAGAATCTGGAGGTCTGGTTTAGTATGTACAATATACACTTCAGCCCCTTGTCCCAGGATCTGAAACCAAACAGTCATATTACTTGAAATGCCTTTGCTAGTTTGTATTTTGATATAAGAGTTTTTCTGTGTGGTCATGACTGACCTCAAACTTGTTCTCCTGTCTCATTCTCCATCACTTACCTTTCATGAAACCTTTGATGCTTGTTGACATTTAATGTCATTTGAACATTGAATGATCACATATTAATTCCAATCTCCACTAGCTCCCCTGTTACGTGCTTGCCTTGCTGGAAATTCTGGGCAGGCTGTTTACTTTCCAAGTCATTTTCACTATTTTATTGCCAGATAGTTCTTAACTCCAAACTTTCTGGGATTTTGCTATTGGCATGTTGTCATTTTCCCAGCCCTTTAGAATGTTCCAGTTCTTACTTTCATCCTAAATCCACAAACAGCATGTTTAGAACAGGCAAGAGGAGTGACCTAGAAAGGGTCCTTCATCAAGACAAAACTGTCCTGGGGTTTGCCTATTCACAAATATCTCATCAACATTTACCAGCCTTTGGACAGGAACTCTGGGCTTCAGAGCAGCTTTCACAGGCTCCCAGGACATAGTTCAGGCCTAGATTCCTATGCCACATCTATGATCATACCACCAGACTTTGTCACAATATGAGCCTACCACACACTAATATCAGCATATCATTGATGATGGGTCAAGGCTCACTCTACTATGGGATGCTACTGCTGGGGTATATCTGTGATCCCAGACTTCTGCTAACAGATACAGGTAGTACAGGGTAGAATAGAAATGTGACAGACTGGACTGCTTGGTTTGTTTGGTTTTTATTTAATTGTTTGGAGTTCATTACCTTGACCTTCCCTTCTGTAAAAGTGGCATTGCTTTCTGCTATTCCAATGGAATCTGGAGTACTATTATAATGGCCAACCCTTGACTAACCAGTTTGATGCTGGACTGGATCATACCTTTATCCCCCAACCACTAGAAAGTACACTGTCTCAACAGCATATCAAGGCTCATATTGCAATTCATTATGATTCAGGCTTAAACGTGAATGTGTATGTCCTTAGAGTACATATGTCTCTGTCTGGGGCCTGAGCCATTGTAGAGATCCATTAAAGAGGAGCAGAAACAGCGTTTCTTTCCATGTTTATGGGGACTTAATGTCTTAGTTTCTTTTTCTGTTGCTATAACACTCTGATAAAGGCATCATACGAGAGAAAAGGTGGGCTGGAGAGATGGCTCAGTGGTTAAGAGCACTGACTGCTCTTCCAAAGGTCCTGAGTTCAATTCCCAGCAACCACATGGTGGCTCACAACCATTTACAATAGGATCTGATGTTCTTTTCTGATGTGTCTGATGACAGTTACAATGTACTCATATAAATAAATCTTTTAAAAAGAGAGAGATAGAGAGGAAAGGTTTATCCTGTCTCACAGTTCAAGGAAGAATTCATCATCCAGATAACAAGAACTTGAAGCAACTGGTAACATTGTATTCATAGTTAAACAAAGAATAATAAACCTTTTATAGTGCCTAGCTTGCTTGCTTTATTTTGTATCACTCGGGAAATAGCCAAAATGGGTCTTCCCACATGAAATTATGTAAGCAAGATGCCACAAGCCATGGCTAGAGGCCTTGGCTCCTAGGTGATTCTATACTCCATTAAATAGATAATTAAGACTAACAATCATAATTCTACACACTGACAACTTGTTACCCAAATACAATACTTTTACATCATAAGTTTCCACCTTTGGTCTCCATAACCTGATGATCATGTTATAATGTAAAAATGCATTCCACCCAAATACAAAAGCCTCTATAGTCTAATACTTCAAACAATTTAAAGTCTAAAGTTTCTTACTTGTTAACTCCTATAAACTGAAAAATAAGTTACATGCTTCTAACATATAATGGTGCATTGTATCTATATAGATACAGGAAGTGGTGTTTTCTTGCTGGGTTTTTATCTTATTTTGGTCTCTTTGCTGCTTAGCTCTGATTCTTTTCTTTTGAAATAAGAACATTTACAATGCAGTACTAATGATGTAAAAGTATTGTGGAAACTTATGAAGTAAAAGTATTGTATTTGGGTAACAAGTTGTCAGTGTGTAGAATTATGATTGTTAGTCTTAATTATCTATTTAATGGAGTATAGAATCACCTAGGAGCCAAGGCCTCTGGCCATGGCTTGTGGCATCTTGCTTACATAATTTCATGTGGGAAGACCCATTTTGACTAAGGCAGAAACTCTGGTTAAAGCACTGAGAAAAAGTGAATGTAAGTGTTTAGCTCTAATGGAAATGTGTATTAACTTACCTGAATCCCAGACTCAGGAAACATCATGGAAAAGAGGTTAAAAAGGCTGTCAAAACCAGAGGAAAGTAAGGAGTGCTGTAAAATGCTATCTTTTGGCCATGACATGTACAGTCCACTTGTGAATTCATGGTAGCTGTAGTTACCTGAACAGGATTTGCATAAGATCAAGCTAGTAAAATTCCAGCAGGAATGGGGAGGGCTTTATGAAATCCTACATCTAGCCAAGGAGGTATTTAATTTAGTTGATAGCTGCAGAGGGAGGGGGAGCCACATTTTCTTTGGAAGGGTAGTCATTGGTAAGTTGTCATTGATTTGTTAGATGGCCTCACACCCACCACATGGCACTAATTGAACTCAGTGGCTTATAAATTAAAATAAAAAAGAAAGAAGACATGATGTTCAAAGGGAGGAGTATCTGCAGACAGTTGGAGGAAAGGAATAGGAGGTGAAAATGATCACAATATATTATGTACATATATCCAATTGTCAAAAAAAATTTTTAAATGAATAAATACATATAAAAATGTGTTATACTACTAAATGTAATTCACAAACAAAATACAACCTTTACCAAAACGCCAATAGTATATTTTATTGGTGGTAGCATATCTACAGTCCCTGCCCTCAAGAAGCTGAAGCCATAGGGCTGTGAGATCATGTCCACCCTTGGCTACTTAGACCAATGGAACAGAATTTAATGTCACAAGTGGTTTTTCACTTGTATGAGTAGCTAACTTTTGATAATGATACTATGAACATGCACTGGAGTGAGGATATTTTTTTTTAATTAAAATATAATTATATCATTTCCTCTTCCATTTTCTCCCCCCACCTCCTCCCCTATGCCACACTCCTGCCCCTGCTCTTAAATTCATGGCCTCTGGCCTCTTGAGAAAGGACATTTTAAAAAGTGGATATGCATAATCAGAAGAATGCAACTAGATTGTTAATTCTTACCAATATCAAGACTCAATTAAAAACACTGGATGACTTAAATAGCTGTTAAATATGCTAGTTAAGCACAAAACTCCTAGGATAAAATGAAGATGCTTTAGGCAAATTCCTAATAGTATGAGAAACATAAACAATGGAATTATAACAAGTTGAAAACTTCCTCTGCGTCATAAGAGAACAAATATATAATTTATAAAATCACAAGAAACAAATGAAAATAATAATAAAAAAAAGCCAAGATTGTGGCCATATACCCATACTTAAGAGGCCAAGGCTCAATGTGCTATGTTCAAGAACAGCATGTACTACGGAGTTAGACTATTGTGTTCTTTTTTTTTTAAAAAAATTGAAGTTAAAAAATAAAATGTAAAAATAAACAACATGCATAATGGAAGAAAATATTTGCAAATGATATGTCTTACAATGGCTTGATTGTAAGAATATATGAGGAACTCAATAAATTGTAAGAATATATTAGGAACTCAATAAATTTATAAGAAAAAAGAAAACTAGATTAAAATTGATATGAGCCATTTAAAAAAATAATGCATGAAAATGGTCAGTTTTCTGAAAAAAAATGCTTACAATCTTCAGTATCACCGTAGCTGTGCACATCAAAATGATAACGTGGTTTCACCTTAAGAATTGCTAGTTAGAGAGGCTTCAACCAGCAACTGATGGAAACAGATGCAGAGACCCACAGCCAAATATCAGGCAGAGATGGGGAATCCTGCTGAAGATGGGGAGGAAGGACTGAAGGAGCCAGAGAGATCAAGGACACCACAAGAACATGGCCTATCTAATCAACCAAATAACCTCTACTCATAGGGACTCACTGAGACTAAAGCGACAATCAGGAAGCCTGTATGGTTCTGACGTAGAGCCTCTGCACATATGCTATGATTGTATAGCTTGGCGATCTTGTACAACTCATATCAGTGGTAGTTGGGCTGTCTGTATCTCTTTTACCTGCTCTGGGATCCTTTTTCTCCTACTAGACTGCCTCAGCTAGCCTTAATATGAGGGCTTGTGCCTAGTCTTATTGTACCTTGTATGAGATCCCTGAGAGGTTGGTTCTTTTCTGAAGGGAAAAGGAGAAGTGGATATGTGGGAGAGGGGAGGTATTGTGGGGAGGAGTGGGACAAGTAAAGGGAAGGGAAACCACAGTCGGGAAGTATTGTATGAAAGAATAATCTTTAAAAAGGGAATTGCTAGTCAAAGAGGTGGAAGGTATTAGATACTGAGAAAAATGTGAAGCAGAAGGATAACTTTTAGTGTTATCACAACTGAATACAGCCATTTGTGGAAGACACTATGAAGATTCCTCAAAATACTAAAAATGAACACACACACACACACACACACACACACACACACACACACTGGTTTCCTCCTAGTTGTACAAGCTCCGTCTGCCTGGTCCACACGCCTTGTCCTCTGTGCCAGCATACTGAGTTCATTTTACCCTCCCCCTCCCCCAATCCTCAAACTTAGCCTGCATCTCATATTCAGTTCCCTGGCCAAATTCCTGAGAGTTCCAGCTGTGTCATCCTCAAGCTCTAAGCCTGGGCCAGGATTTACATCCTGAATACCCCTGTGTCCTCTTTATTGTTCTTGCACCACATCCAGCCTCCAGGGGTCTGTAGAGGAATTTTAATCCAGCAACTGGGCTACTCTGGCTGGAAATACAGACATACCTTTAATCCACAGAGGCAGAGGCAAACAGGTCTCTGAGTTCAAGGCCATCATAAAAAATGTAGGTCTTGAATTCTAATAAGTTAGTTGGGGGTCAGTGAGTTGAGGGACAGTACAGTGGAGTAGAGTTTGTGAGGTCATGGAGTTCAGAGGCAGTGTTTACAGGGACGGTTTTACAGAGACAGGTTACAGAGAACAAGTTAGACACGGGTGAAAACAGAACAAACCCCAGAAGGAGAAGGAGCCAGACTAATAGAGCAGATTTCCAGCGTTAGTTTGGGGCCAAGAGGAGTGAATTACTCTTCTCACTCACTGAATTAGCGAGAAGCTGAGAAAAGTCAGATTGAACAGCTAAATTGAACTAACCAGCCAGAGTTCAGAAAGAACTAGAAAGGCTGATCTTATTCAGAAGTAAGACTCAGAGTCTGAAAATATTCTAAGCCTAGATTAGATTCTACAGAGTATAGAAGCTTCTAGGAAATAGGAAGACGTAGGTTAGCAGACAGAAACACTATTAGTACAGGTGAATAAAAGCTACTTTTATGGGGTGGGGCCTTGTGAGGAGTCTCCCATTCATCTGGCATGCCAATTGGTGTTGTCATTATTCAGGCCTTGTTTAAGCAACCATATTACTGAGATTTCATAGCTTCAGTTTCCCCCTCATGTATAGAAGACACTACATTGCAGCAAAGGGTTTGGTCCTCTGGCTCTTACAATCCTTCTTCTGCAGTTTTCCCATAGCCTTATGTGTAGGTGTTGTATTGGGCATGGGCACCCCACCCCCACAGTCAGTTGTTCTTTGCATTTTAGGTTTAAATCCTGCTTCGACTAGCTGCCTGCTTATAAGCAGGTACAGATAGAAGTGTGAATCAATTGTTGTAAAGGTAGAATAATAAGGTCTGCAAGATAACTAACCCGTATTCTCTAACATGGGCTCCACGGGAATTTTGGATCATTATCCTGTATGGCAAAATAAAAAAGCCTAATAGGTAAATACAGTATTTTAGTTCACTTCATTTGTTTTGGATTGAACTAACCAGCATTTTTTTGCCCCTCCCCCTTTTAACTCTTTTACTTGGGAAAGAAAAAGAAAACAGGAAAAATTTGAAGATGTTTTGCTAAACAAACTAAGCCTACTTTTACTTAGGTAAAATTGCTGCCTGATTGCATTTACATCAATATTTTACGTATTCAGACTTAGAAGGGCAAAGAGTGGAGAAGCTGTTTATATTCCCTGAGGGGAAGGATGAATGGAGATTGTTTCCAAAGACTATAAGGCTCTGTTACACAAGTTGGATAAGTTCTCCATGTCTTTGGTATAACTTTGTGCCAACAGTTATCGATTCTGTATTTTACTCAGAAATTTGGCTAAAAGCAGATTTCATGTTATTTTTACCACAGTAACAAAAAGAACACTTCAATAGTGTTGATTTTCTATTACAACCATAGTGGGGATTCTCTATCAAAACAAGTTGTAAATGAACCTGGCATTTACTTAACATGAATGAGCACCTATTTAACTGTGACTTCGAGTAAATTGTCCTAATTGTTAAGGAAATCAGATATTATTAGAACAAGCAAAATAGTGATTAAAAAAAAAAAAGTGACTTCAGAGTCCTTGAGGATTATGCTTCTCATTAGGCATGCAACATTTTAGTTGATGAAATGATTAGCTTTTTTGTTTTGTTTTGGGTTTTTTGATTGTTTGTTTCCTAGTATAACAAAAGTTTATTGCATGCATCTGAAATTGGGATGGTATACCATCAATAGTGTAGGTGTAAATATATGTGTGTTAATGACAATATTATAATCACAGGACCTAAAACACAGCTCAGTGATGTGAGGGAAATACTGTACTTGGGAAACCTTTTCTTTTCTTCCTTTCCTGATTTTAAGTACAATTTAAATGCATATATTCCACAAAGAGTAATATCGGACTAAACACTAGTTTCTTCAAGGTTAGTTCTAAGGCGAGGTTGGCCAGCTGCTGTAGGAATCAACGTTGAGCTGCTCCTTTATTTTTGAATTACATACTGCTTAAGGTTGACTCCCACTTCAGGGGTAGAAATTGAGTTGCAGTAGAGACTAAACAGTCCACAAAGCCTGGAATGTTCACTACTATATTCTAAACAAGTACACAAACAGCTTGTTTAACTTCTAAGGGAGGTGTTGATTTTTCTGGTAAAAAAAAAAAAAAGAGCTTTTTTTGGAGTTTATCTCTTGCTCCTTGTCATTTAAGAACCGACACTAGAAAATTGATTTAGAAAAGTTTTAACGACTTGCTGTTAAATGTAAAACGTTAAATCACCTAAAACAGTCTCGTGAGAACACATTTTATCATTCCACTAATCTAATGAGGTGAGTTAGTCAATATCTTACAAGCGGCCCTAGACAGAATAGAGGTTTTTGCAGGTAATTGTAAAACTTAAGGAGAATAGTAAGCATCAGTTCACTTTTAATAATGCTCATCCTATAGTCCATGGTAAAAAAGTTATCTTAAACAGACATTATTTTATTATTATTATTATTATTATTATTATTATTATTATTATTATGTTATTTATTTACTTTATATCCGGATTTCAGTTTCTCCTCCTTCCACTTCCCCCAGCCAATCCCTCTCTCCTCCCCTTCTCTCACTCCCCTCTCCCTTTTTCTTCAGAAAAGGGGAGGCCTCCCATGGTTATCAACATGGTTATCAACCTGCCTTGGCATATCAAGTTGCCATATCTGGGTGCATCTTCTCCTATTGAGGCTAGACATGGCAGCCCAGTTAGGGGAAAGGATGCCAAAGGCAGGAAACAAAGCCAGCCCCTGATCCCATTAGGAGCCCCACATGAAGACCAAACTGCATAACTGTTACGTATGTGCAGAGTACTTAGGTCCTTTCCATGCATGTTCTCTAGTTGGCAGTTCAGTCTCTGTGAGCCTATATTGGCCCAGGTTTGTTGATTCTATAGGTTTTCTTGTGATGTCCTTGACCTTTCTAGCTCCTTCAATTCTTCCATCCTGTTTTCGGCAAGATCCCTCAAGCCCTACCTAATGTTTAGCTGCCAGTCTCTGCATCTGCTTAAACTGACACTTTAAAAAAATGTAGCTTAAGTAGTTTGGGCATGCCAGGGTATATGCCTGTAATCCTAGACCTGGAGAGAAGATAGATCAGAATCAGAAAGATCAGATAGAGAGATCAGCATCATCCTTGTTACATAGCAAATTCCAGGCCGGTATAAGCTACAGGAGACCCAGGCTCAAGAAAAGATAGAATGTGTGTAAGGTTAGTACTAAAGATACGCTGTTGCCGGGTGAAGTGGTATATACTTGTAATCCCAGTACTTGAGAGATAGAGCAAGAAGATTGTGGATTCAAAACCAGGCTGAGCTACCTAAATCCTTGTCTTTCCTTCCAAAAAGGAGAGTCATGGCTTCACAAAACATACTACAAGGCTTATGGAAGATTACACAAAACTGTTTTTTGTAACCATTGTACCTTGCCCATGTTTAGGTATCAGCATTACACAGCAAGTAGTGTTTTTATGTTTCGTGAATTCTAGAAGCTCAGCATGGCAGTCTCCTGAAACATTTAGTGAATGCTGGAAGTCTACATTTGTGCACAACATGGGTCCCTTTAGAACTGATTCTAAATCAGTTCTAAATTTCCATCACTAAGCAGTACTTGTCCATTCCTATGCTGAGTACCAAATGGTTAGCATGACTGTCAAATGGAGTTGTGTTGTGTATCATCTTTATATTGACCTAACTCCTTCTGACAAAAGCAAACGGAACACATTTTATGTGATTTAAGATTTACAGACTAGATGACAAAGTATCTCAAAGACAACAGGAAATTCTCGAAGAACTAGTAAAGATGCCTTTTCCTGGTAGTAAAGGAAAGTAATAGAGGAAAGAAAGAAAGGCAATAGATGATAGACTCTTGAGAATTTATGTAATATACATGCAAGACCCTAGATTTGTAGTTGACAGTTAATCCCCTTCAATTCATAACTTTAAGTAGGAAGTAGGAGTTTTGTGTTAACACACATTCATTCCCTATACTTAAAGTAAAATGGCTTTTATGAGTAGCCTTTCCTTTCTTGAAATAAACTGTTATTAATAACAAAAGCTTCTATAGTGAAATACAACTTGGAAAATTCAGTAAAAACAGCATGGTGTTTATTGTTCTAGTTATCATAACTTAGAACTCACACTTAAACTAGTATTTTGCAGCTTTACGTTCCTTTTTAGCCCATTCAGTAGAGAATATCAAACTTGTTCCCAAGTTGGATGATAAATCAGTTCTAATGTGTACTCAGAATGAGACAAATGTGTGATAAACATAAAAATAAGTTTAGTAGTATTAGTTTTAAAAGAAAGACTTGTATCTATTATTATTATCTATTATGTATCTTTTTACTGTCAATCATCTATCAATAAATCATCTATGTATCATCTATCTTTCTGTCTTCTATTATTTTCATTCTTCTATCATCTTCCCTCCATTTAAACACTATAAATAGCCTTAATTATTTTACTATCACTACAAAAGCATTTTATTAGTTCTTTAAGAATTTCATACAACATATTTTAATCATATTTACATCATCAAGTCTAATTTGCTACTTGCAATAGAAAAATCAGATTTCCTTTAAAGATTTATTTACTTTTTATTTCTCTCTCTGTATGTCTCTGTGTGTCTCTCTGTGTGTTTCTGTCTCTGTCTGTCTGTCTGTCTGTCTGTCTCTCTCTCTCTCTCTCATGTGTGTGTGTATACTTGAAGGAGGTTTGGGATCTTCTTGAACTTCAGTTCCAGGATTGTAAGCTCTCCAATGTGGGTATTGGGAGCTGAACTCTGGTCCTCTGGAATAGCAGTATGCTCTCTTAACCACTGAGCCATGTGTCCAGATTCAGAAAAAAAATCTTACTACTATTTTAAGTTAAATCAGAAAACTGAAAATATTAGTTATTAATTTACCATTGCAGCAAGACTTGCTAAATTTTTATGTTTTTTACATATTATATGCCAAATGTACAGGTAGCAAATATTTATTCTCATTCTGGAGGTTGCCCCTTGTCATAGTTTCTTTTCCGATGCTGTGACAAAGCAATCTGACAAAAGCCGCTTAAGGAAAGAAGGATTTATTTCTACCTCAAAATTCATTCTATAGTCCTTCCTGGTGGGGAAGTTACAGAAGCGGGAGCTTAAGGGAACTTCCCATTGCATCTGCAATCAAGAAACAGAGAGCAATGAATGCACACACGCTAGCATTCAGCTCACATTCTGAATCTTATACAGTCCAGGAAGAACACTCCTGCCCAAGAAATATTCTCACCCACATTGGGTGGATCTTCCCATCACAATAAAATAACAAGAAGATCCTAGGCATCATCTGTGCAGATAACAAGTGTCTATGATTTGCTTGGATTGGAACATCTTTATATTGCACCCTCCTCCTAAGGTTCAGAAAGCATTAAGGAAGAGAGCACAGAAAGATAGTAAGAGCCAGAGGTTGGAGAGGACTCAGGTGAAACAGTGTCTTCTGGACATGGCAGAATCACAGCACTCGCGAGTTTACAGGAGGTATGGCTGTGTGCATAGTCCAGTCAGCATTGTGGCATAGTTGGAGGGCCATGAGAGCCCACAGTACTAGCTGAGGCGCTACTGACAGCTTATGGATGCTAGTAAGTTTTCTTTTGGATATGGTCCCTGATAGGGTGGCAATGCTCTAGTGGGTGCGCCCCCTCCCATGTGTGTATAAGCAGCATAAACTGGATCTGGTGGTTACTTAAAAAGATGAGGACATAAAATGGGGAGAGTGAGGTGGAAGAACATCTAGGAAGAGTTTAAAGGGAGGACTGGGGGGTAAATATGATGGAAATACATTGTATACATGTATGAAATTCTCAAAGAATAAATATTATTTAATATTATAAATAAATAAATTAAATTAAAATATTATTTTACAAACACTGTATTTTAAGAACATGTATTTTAAAATATTGTATTTTCACATGGAGGGACCCATAGGGTTGGCCACAAAGACTGCAGAGGAGGGTCTTGTTACCCGTCAGGGGGAGGAGAGGCCCTTGGGCCTGAGGGTGTTAGATCCCCCAGTATAGGAGAATGCCAAGGAGGGAAGATGAGAGTGGGTGGGGGTGGGGTGGGGAGGTGGGTTGGAGAATATCCCCATAGAGGCAGGGGGAGGGCAGAGGGAATGGGGAGGTTCCAAAGGGGAGATCTGGAAAGGGGGAAACATTTGAAATGTAAATAAAATATGAAAATAAAACAAAGAAAGAAAGAAAAAAATAAAAATAAAATATTGTATTTTAAGAAAATATTATGTTTGAAAAAAATATCTTCCAAAGGCATGCCCAGAGGCCGCATCTCATAGTTGATTCAGTGAAGTTGACAATTACCATTCATCATCACACCTCTTAACTCTGTGGGTTCCTTTTCTTTGCAGAAATTTTAAATATGTTATAATCTTATTTGTCAACTTTAGGTTGTATCCTGAGCTATTGACATTCTAGTTGGGAAATCATTACCTATGCATTATTTCCCTTCTAGACTATTTCCTTCATGTTTTTATGCACTTTTAAGGTTTAAAATCCTAAATTTAAAATCAAATTGATTTGAATTATTTTTTGTGCAAGAGGAGGTACAAGAGCCTTGATTCTTTGCTGTACATGCAGATAACTTGTGTTCCCAGCACACTGTGTCAAAAAGAATGTCCTTTTTCCAAGAGATGCTTTTGCTACATTTATTGAGAATCAGTTTGCCAAAAGTATATTCATTTCTGGATCCTGTGCTTAGTTCTACTACATTGTTTTGTCTATATGAATTCTTTTTGCTTTTGTATGAACTTCAACATTTCAGTTTTACCCTGTGCAGTATGATGCTGGCTTATGGATTTGTTATATAATGCCTTTGTTATGTAGAGATATAATCCTGTTATATGAAATTTATTTGTGCCTTTTATTGTGAAGGGATACTTAATTAAATGAAAAGTTTTTCCTATGTCTATTGATGTAGTCATTTTTTTTTTACATTTTATTTTATTTGTGAGCTGCATCATGTTTACCCCAATTCTTATATTGAATAATTCACACATTCTTGAATTGAAATCAATTTGATCAAGGTGAATGATATCTTTAATGTGCTTTTAAATTTGACTTAAGTATTTTGTTGAGGAATAATACAGTTGAACTCCTAAGAGGTGCTGGAACAAGTTACTTTTTCGGTTACATTTCTTTCAGGTTTTACTCACAGACATATTAGCTACACAGAGTGACTTTTGGTATGATTTTGCTTCTCTTCCTTTCTAAATATTTTTGAGGAACATTGGTATTATTTCTACTTTAAAGTGTAGCAAGGAATCCATCCAGTCTTTGGTTTGTTTGTTGGAAGACTTCCTACAGCTTCAGTATCACTACTCATTATTGATTACTTAATGTTTTGGTTCAATTTTTATGGTGGTGTCTTCTTGTGGTGTCTGTGGACCCTATGTCTAGAGATGTGTCCATGTCTAGATTTACCAATATATTTGCATATAATTCAATAGAATATTTTCTAATGAGGCTCTGAATTTCAGTGGTATCTGGTATTAGTTGGGTTTTTTTTTTTTTTCTTTCTTTCAAGACAGGGTTTCTCTGTGTAGCCCTGGCTGTCCTGGAACTCACTCTGTAGACCAGGCTGGCCTCGAACTCAGAAATCCACCTGTCTCTGCCTCCTGAGTGCTGTGATTAAAAGCGTGCACCACCACTACCCGGCCTGGTATTAGTTTTTAAAACTAATTTTACTTATTTGGTTTTTTTCTCTTTCTTCTGGTAAGTTTAATAAAATGATTCTCTATCTTTTTTGAGTAACAGCCTTTTAAAACATTAATCTTTTGTCTCCATGTTTCTATTTCATTTATTTTTGCTGCACTATTTTGCTGTACTACTTATTATTTCTCTTGTACTTATTTGGAACTTGGTTTGGGCCTTGTCTTTTTAAAAATTTGTTTATTCATTTTCCATCCCAATCATAGACCCCACCCCTCCTCTCCTTCCAGTCCCACCCTCACACATTCCTCCCCCATTACCCCTCCCTTGAAGGGGAAGCTCCCCCTTGGGTATCACCCTACCCACTCCTTTCTATTCCCTGCAGGACTAAGCACCTCCTCTTCCACTGAGGCCCAACCAGGCAGTCCAGGTCGGGGAAGGGGATCCAACGACAGCCAACAGAGTCAGAGTCAGCCAATGGTCCAATTGTTAGGGGACCCACATGAAGACCATCTCCTAAAAATGTGTATGGGGCCTAGTTGGTGGCCCAGGCTCTTGGAGCCTCCATGGACCCAGGTTAGTTGACTTTGTAGGTCTTCTTGTGGTGTCTGTGGCCCCTTTATCTTGCTCAATTCTACCCCTCACTCTTCCACCAGACTCCCTGAGCTCCACCTGATGTTCAGCTGGGAGGTCTATGCTTCTGTTTCCATCAGCTGGCAGAAGACAGTTATGGTAAGCTCCAGTCTGCAAGCATGACAGGATATCATTAATAGTGTCAGGAGTTGGCTCTCTTACCTGAGATGGATCTCAAATTGGGGCAGTCATTGGTTGGCTGTTCCCTCAATCTCTGCTCCATCTTTAACCCTGCATATCTTGTAGGGAGGACAAATTTGGGGTCTAAAGTTTTGTAGGTGGGTTGATGTCCCCCTCCTTCCACTGGAAGTCCCGTTTGGCTACAGGAGGTGCTCATTCCAGTCTCCATATCCCCAGCTGCTAGGTATATCAGCTAGAGTCACCCCCCACAGACTCCCAGATGCAGCCCCCAATCTCAGGTCTCTCACTAGTTCCAGAGATCCTCCTGACCACAGGATTTCCTTTCTCTGACCTAGACCTCTTCTGCCCCTTCCTCCCCACACCTGATCCTGATCCCAGTTGTTCACCTCCTCACCTCTTCTTCTACCCAGTTCTCTCCATCCATCCACCTCTAATGACTACCTTATCTCCTCTTCTGAATAAGAGTCATTCATCCTTCCTTGGGACTTCCTCATTATCCAGTTTCTTTGGGTCTGTGGATTGTAGCATGGGTATCCTGTACTTTGTGGCTAATGTCCACTTATAAGTGAGTATATGTGTCTCTCTGAGTCTGAATTACCTCACTCAGGATGATATTCTCTAGTTCCATCCATTTGCCTGCAAATTTCATGATGTCTTTTTTAAATAACTGAATAGTATTCCATTATGTAAATGTACTACATTTTCTTTATCTATTCATCAGTTGAGGGACATCTAGGTTGTTTCCAGTTCCTGGCTATTACAAATAAAGCTGCTATGAATATAGTAGTTAAGCAAGTGACCTTGTTTTTATAAGTGCTTGAGATGCATTTCAAGTATCTATTTAAAATCTCTATATATTACTGATATAACATTTGTTGATGTAAACATATGAAGGCGGCTTCCAATTTCATTTGATAGAAGAACTTTAAAATTTCTTCTTTGACTTCATAAATAACTCACCAATCATGAACTACTGTGTTGTCTAACCATAGCATGTATGAATAGGTTATTCAGTTTCTTTTGCTATTGATTTCTATTTTAATTCCATTGAGATTATAAATGATACATTATTATATTTAATTCAATAATAATTTCTCTGTAGATTAATATATGCTGTATGTTAGAAATGTGCTGATGATCAAATGTGTATTCTGCCACTGTTAAATGGAATATTCTGTAGATGTCTCTTTACATTATCTTACTATGTGTGGTATATAATTCTGACATTTCTTAGCTAAAGTTTGGTTTTGAAGATCTATAGTTTTCAATGGGTATCTTTGAATTAGGGGATTGAAGTCACCTATTTTAATGAAGACTTTGACTAGTATTACTAGTTGTGTTTTCATACAATTGGGGCCTTAAGCATTGAAAATATATACATTTATAGAAGTGGTATCTTGTTTTTGTGATGCAGAGACCAAACTGAGATCCTTTGCACATGCCAGGTAAGCATTCTCCTACTTTCCAACCTCTAGTTTTATCTTCTTCATGAATTCTTCTTTAGTTCTTTAGTGCATAGTGGCATTTGTGTGTGTGTGTGTGTGTGTGTGTGTGTCTTAAAGTCTATTTTGCTGGTTATGATAAAGCTACTCCTGCTCCATAACATTTGCTTGGATTATCATTTCCTGTTTTCACTCAGTCTGTTCCTTTGCAGAGAGATTATTTTCTTGTAAGCATCATGCTTGTGGAATATGTCTTAGCCCAAGTAGATTCTCTGTGTCTTTTAATTGGAGAATTCAGATTATTATATTCAGTGTAATAATTGAGTGATAAATATAATTTTATTCTTCTTGTTTCAAATATTCTGAGTTTGTTTCTTCCTCTCATTTTACAAGTTTTATGTTTTGTTGTACTGTTAATGTTTGATTCTTTTCCTTTTCTCATTTTCATGTCTACTTTTATAAAGGGATATTGTCTTTCAGGAGCAGTCATATTTGTGCCTGTTTCTTCTAATTCTGAGCGGAGGTTTCCTTAAGCACCTTCATAATGCTCATATAGTGGTGGTGCATTCACACAATTTATGTTTTCTAAAATCACATTTCTCCTTTTTGTTTTCCTCTAGGATGATCTTGCCATGTATACTAATCTCGGTGGAAAGTTGCTTTCGTTGGGGATTTGAAATGCATCATCAGTGCCCTTCTGTCCTTGAAAGTTTCACATAAAGTGACAATCAACTGTCTGGACCTGGTGGGTGGATTCAAAGCAGGGTGGAGGAGGAAGGCACAGGACACGACGCTCCTGGGAAGATGCTCTTGAGAGCTGGGTGGGAGCCAGGAGAGACCTAGTTAGGCACAAGGGCAATCAAGCGGCAGCAGCCACCAGGACCCGTCTGTCTCTAAAGCCCACTGGAGAACTTCCCAGCTCTGAAAAGCCTCAGATCGGATCCTCTGGTAGTCCTGGAGAGTGGTGGAGGTTGGTTGGGTCTCACACACTGTGTGACCCTCCCACGGGACGGAAACACCCCCATATTTAAAAAGAACTAAGGAGAAAGAGGTGTTTAGTTGTCAGGTGGAGACGAACGGATGCTCAGCTGCACTACATCCACCATGCCCGGAATGATCTGCAAGAACTCAGACCTGGAGTTTGACTCTCTGAAACCCTGCTTCTACCCGGAAGAAGATGACATCTACTTTGGTGGTCGCAACTCGACGCCTCCAGGAGAGGACATCTGGAAGAAGTTTGAACTGTTGCCCACCCCGCGGTTGTCACCTGGCCGTGCCTTGGCAGAGCACAGCCTGGAGCCAGTGAACAGGGCCACGGAGATGCTGCTTCCTGATGCGGACCTATGGAGTAACCCTGCCGAGGAGGATGTTCTCGGCCTGGGAGGACTCCGCGGCTGCACCAGCAACCCGATCATCCTTCAGGATTGCATGTGGAGCGGTTTCTCCACCCGGGAGAAGCCAGAGAGTGTGGTGAGCGGGAAGCTGCCAGGAGAGTACGGGTCCCTGGCCGTCGGCGCAGGCACCGTGGCCCCCAGAGCGGCTGCCGCCGCCAGCTCTGCTGGCCACGCGCTCAGTGGGACAGCAGGTGTGGAGCGTGAGAAAGCAGCCTGGCTCATAGAGCTCTCCCACTTGGACTCGGAGTGTGTGGACCCTGCTGTGGTCTTCTTCCCAGCGAATAAGCGCGAGCCTATGCCTGTACCCACCATCCCCGCCAGCGCTGGTGCAGAGATAAGCCTTGGTGACCACCAGGGGCTCAGCAGTTCCCTAGATGACTTCCAGAGCAACTCAGGTTACGTGGAGGAAGGCGGAGAGGAAATCTATGTGGTCAAGCTGGAAGAGACACAGCTCTCCAAGACTGTCACCAGGCTCCCCACCGCGGCGCATCGAGAGAAAGCAGCGCTGAGTCCCGGGTGCGCGCAGTCCAGCGAGCAGATCCTCAAGCGCTGCGACCTCATTCAGGAGCAACACAACTATGCCGCGCCACCGTTGCCCTTTGTGGACAGGAAGAACGCGCGACCTCAAAAGAAGCCCAGGAGCCACGCTTCGCTAGGGCGCCTCAAATGCGTCTTCCGGCCAAAGGATCGGAGATTGGGATCCTGGAACAACTCAGACTTGGAGGACATCGAGCGTCGCCGCAACCACAACAGAATGGAGCGCCAACGGCGTGACATTATGCGCTCCAGCTTCCTGAACCTCAAGGACCTTGTGCCTGAGCTGATGCACAGTGAGAAGGCCGCCAAGGTGGTCATCCTGAAAAAAGCCACCGAGTACATCCGCATTCTGCAGGCTGATGAGTCGAAGCTCCTGGTGGAAAGGGAGAAACTGTATGAAAGACAACAGCAGTTGCTAGAGAAAATCAAACAGTCTGCTGTGTACTAAATGTTTCTTAAATGGACAGTCACTATTACTTTGCACATGTTAACTTGAAAGAAACAAGCTATTGTGTTTGACATTAAGAATGTTGGCTTACCTTCATATTGGTCCCTTGTTAAGTCTGGATCTGAATAGGGGCGAAAGGATCTGAATAGTGGGACCTTGGAAAGCCCCGGAATAGGATGCTGCTTGGTGACTTCTTTCTTTTCTCTAACCTCAGTGAATGCTCCATCCTGGCCGTAAATGTTCAGGACAGTTGGGAACCTTTGCAGGGTATTGAAGTCAGGTTTACTCCAAGTTTCCAGAGCCACTCCTCCTTTTTACAAGAGTGATTAGATTCCAGTAGATGCTACAAAAGGGGCTTAGCATTTGATGTCTATGGGGAAACAGTTTTGTAAATTCCATGGACTCACCCACCAAGAGATCGATATTATACTGGAAGTTTACTCCTAAGTATTGTAATAATACCTCAACGTTTGAGGAGCATGTTTTGTATACAGATATATTATCAATTTCTGTTATGTACTATACTAATTCTTACACTGTGTACTTTTGTATGATGCTGATACATAACTAAATTTGATACTTATGTTTTCATATGAAATTGAATAGTGAAGGGTTTTAGTAGATATTTATAATTTTTTGAATTAAGAAACTTTTTAAAGAAATTATATACAGATGTGGATATTCTTTTTTTCTAAGTCCATAGCTTCCTGTTAGTATATTTGTTCATATGTGATGTGTAGAAATGGTTGAACTCAAAGTTGTGTGTTTAATTTCTACAAAATACGTGCTCTTTGAAATACCTCACGTTCTTATGAAATAAATGATGTTTTTTTTAAAAAGAAACTTTCTGGTGGGAGAAATGGTTTTCAGCTAATTAGTTTGCCCTTAAATGTGATTTGGCACTTTTTGTTTCATAGATTTTATATTTAATGATGATGGATGATGATGATGATGATGATGATGATGATGATGATGATGATGATAACAGACTTAATATTATGTCTCTAACCTGCACTTTTGGTCATTTAGTCATAGTATGCTATGAAGAGGTTCTCTTGGTCAGATCCATTTGAAATAAATACTTCTTCTACTTGCATATTCATGGATTTCCTAAAACGTGGGAATGTTTCTGCTGCTCTTCCATTGAATAGGTTTAATATACTCTTCACCTTTTGCTTGCCTTTCTTAGATTTGCCAGTGAGCCATATGTTCAAATTCGGATATTATTTACTCAATCCAGCTTAATCAGGTTTTCAATAGTTTAATGTATATTGATCATAGCAAATAATGGATTCATTATATCATTTTCATATATGTGCACAAGCTACATTAATATTTATCATTCATCAGCTCCTTTTAGTCCTTTCTCCATATAGTCTATACTTGTATCTTTTCAAATCTGGGTTCTACATTGACTGAAAATGTGATGTTTATCTGAAGTGTCTTACTTGTTAAGCATTATAATATCCATTTTCATATCAATGACATAATTTCATTCTTTGTATAGCTGAATATACTACTTTGTATATGTGAGTCTAGCTTTTCTATTTCATATAGATGATTCTATTTCTCCTATATGCTTTCTCCAAGATGCTATTTTTCATGGTAGAATTTATTTTTTATTTTAATATTTATTGTTTGAAAATTTCATATGTGAATATACTATCACACTTTTTTATGCATTTACCTATTGTTGTTAGGCTAGGATAAATCTATGACTTGGCTTTTGTAAATAGTGCAACAATGAACATGAGTGTCCAGGTATATCTTCTTCATGGAAAGTTAGGTTCTTTTGAACATACACATGCTCGTGCGCGCACACACACACAGGTGTTATAGGATTATCATACATACTAGTTTTTGAGAAAACTGCATAGTGATTTTCATAGTACTTAACTAATTTACATTACTGTTGAAAGTGTAATCAGTGTTCCATTTTTACCATACCCTCGGCAATGTTTGCTATTTACCATTTTGTTGATAATAACATTAACTGGAGTGAAGTAGAATCTTTATGTAGCTTGAATTTGAATTTCTATAATGGGTATAGACTTGTGGTAGCTTCTATTTCTTAAGAATGATCTGTTCAATTCATTTGGCCATTTACTGCTGGGATAGTTTATTTTCCAGTGTTTAGCATTTGAGATCTTTATATATTATTAATATTAATAATATATATTCTGTTGGAAGAATAACTGGTAGAGATTTCTCTCACCTTGTAGGCCATCTGGTAAATTGGTTCCTGTGCTTCTGATATTGGATGGAATCCTACTTGCCCATTCTAGTTCCTTAATTCTTGAGGTATTGGAGATTTATTCAGAAAATTGTTGCCTATGTTCATATCTTAATGTATTTTCCCTATACTACTTTCTAAGTTTCTGCACATATTAAAGTTGTTCATCATGTTTTTGAATAAAATGTATAGAGTAGGAGAGAGTTGTCAAGATTCAGTCTTCCACATATGAACATCCAGTTTTCACAGCATTTAATTGTTGTAGAGATAATGTTTATGAAACCTTTGCCAAAGCTCAGCTTTCTGTAGCTGTGTGAGTTATTTATTGATTATCTCATCTATTCACTTAGTCTACCTGCCTGTTTTGTCAAGAAGCACGAACTTTTCCCTACTATAGTAGCACATTTCTAGTAGCAAATATAGTATAATTGTAAATCAAGTTTTGTGTTAAAGTCTGCATTACTTTTGTTTCCTTCAGGATAGCATTGATTTCAATGTCTTTTGTGCTTTCATGTGAATTTTAGGAGTTTTTTTTCTTTCTATTTCTAGTCTTCTGTGAAGACTATTGTTTTAGTTAGGGTTTCCATTGCTCTGAAGAGACACTGTGACCAAGGCCACTCTTATAAAGAAAAGAGAACCATTTAATTGGGGCTGGCTTGCAGTTTCAGAGGTTCAGTCCATTCTCATCATGGTAGGAAGCATGGCAGCATCCAGGCAGACATGGTACTGGAGGATGAGCTGAGATTTCTACATCTTGGGCTGAAGATAAGAGAAGAGGACTGTCTTCACCAGGTAGCCAGGAGGAGGGCCTCATTCCACTCTGGGCAGAGCTAGATCACTAGAAGTACTCAAAGCCCACCTATACAGTGACATACTTCCTCCAACATGGCCACGCCTCCTAATAGTGCCACTTCCTATAAACCAAGCATATTCAAGCCACCACATCTATCTTTGGAAGTTTGATGGTGATTACATTCAATCTGTACATCACATTTTTTAACATTGCCCTTTTATGATATTAATTTCTAATTCATATACATACAATGTCTTTCCATCTTATAGTGTCTACTCAGTTTCCTTCTTTTATGCTTTATAATTTTTATTATAGAGGTTTTCTATATCCCTGGATAGTTATATTCGTATATTGATTTGGTACTATGAATGGGTTTTATTCTGATTTCTCAGAATGTTAATACCTAGTGTCTTTACTACTTTTCTATTAATGCAATAAGACAACATGACAATGGTCACTTATACAGGGAAGTATTGGGGGGCTTTACAATTTCAGAGGGTAAGTCCATCATCACTATTGTAGGGAGCACATCAACAGGCAGACAGGCATAACTCTGGAGCACTAGATGAAATCTTACATCCTTATGCACAAGCATGAGGCTGGGAGAGAGCTAACTGGGAAATGCATTGGGCATTGTAATCCTAAAGCCTACCCCAATGAAACACCTTTCCAACAAGGCCATACCTAATCGTTCCCTAACAGTTCCACCAATTTAAATTAAGCATTTAAATGTTTGAGCATGTGAGGGTATTGTCACACAGAAAACCCACACCTAGTATATAGAAAAACATTTTGATTATATAGCCACACTGCTGACTAAGATTTCAGATCTAGAGGGACTGAGAAGCAGTGGGGGACAAGAGCTTTCCGATTTCCATTTGTGGCTGGGGACCTCAGCCTATGCCACAGGGCTCCATAGCCAAATAGAGCCAGGAGAAAGCTATCCATCCAGGAGTCTGGACAAGTCTGTGAGTGGAGGTTAGACCAGCACCACTGCTCAGCAGGACCCACCCAGAACCCTCAGGACACAGAGACCTAGGAGCAGCCTGGGACAGGATCCTTCTGGATTATGCCTGTGGCCTGTGACAAGGCTCCATAATCAAACAGCCCAGGGAAAGAGCTAGCCTCCCAGTAGTGTGGACAAACTTGTTAGCAGAGGTAAGACCAGCATCTTTGGTCAGAGGGACACTCCTGGAACCCTCAGGACACAGGGACTGAGGAGTGGACTTCTGGTTTCCTTCTGCAGCTGGGGAACTGATCTTGTGACACAGGGCTCCATTACTCAAATAGTGGCAGGAGAGAGCTGGTATCCCAGGAGTGCTGACACACCTTCAAGCACAGACAAGACCACTACTTCTGTTCCAATTCACTGGATCAAGAGAGATCCATGCAGAGCCATCAGGACACAAGAATCAAGAAACAGCTGGGGGCAGGATCCTTCTAGTTTCAGACTACACCCCAGAGCTGACCCTGTACAATAGCTCTTCAAACACAAATTCCTCTCAGAGAGAGCTGGTCTCCAAGGAGTACTGATGCAAAGGCTTGGAGGAGGGACAAGCCACAGTCAGAGAGAGCAAGATCAGCAAACAACAGAGATAACCAGATGTTTAAAGGCAAGGGCCAGAATATAAGGAACAGAAACCAAGGCTACTTGGTACCAACAAAACCCAGTTCTCCTACTACAGTGAGCCCTGGATACCCCGACACAACAGAAAAGCAAGTCTCAGATTTAAATCAAATCTCATGATGATGATAGAAGACTTTAAGAAGGAAATAAATAACTCCCATAAAAAATATAAGAGAATACAGGTAAACAGCTAGAAGCCCTTAAAGAGGAAACACAAAAATCGCTTAAAGAATTGCAGGAAAACACAATCAAACAAGCAAAGGAAAAGAACAAAACCATCCAGGATCTAAAAATGGAAATAGAAACAATAAAGGAATCACAAGGGAAGACAACTCTGGAGAAAGAAAACCTAGGAAAAAGATCAGGAGTCATAGATGCAAGCATCACCAACAGAATACAAGAGATAGAAGAAAGGATCTCAGGTGCAAAAGATACCGTAGAAAACATCGACACAACAGTCAAAGAAAACGCAAAATGAAATAATCTCCTAACCCAAAACATCCAGGAAATGCAGGACACACTGAGAAGACCAAACCTAAGGATAATAGGTAGAGAAGAAAGCGAAGATTCCCATCTGAAAGGGCCAGTAAATATCTTCAACAAAATTATAGAAGAAAACTTCCCTAACCTAAAGAAAGAGATGAACATAAACATTCAAGAAGCCTACAGAACTCCAAATGGATTGGATAGATTGGACCAGAAAAAAATTCCTCCCATCACATAATAATCAAAACACCAAATACACAAAACAAGGAAAGAATATTAAAAGCAGTAAGGGAAAAAGGTCAGGTAACATATAAAAGCAGACCTATCAGAATTACACCAGACATCTCACCTAAGATTATGAAAGCTAGAAGATCCTGGAAAGATGTCATACAGACTCTAAGAGAACACAAATGCCAGTCCAGGCTGCTATACCCAACAACACTCTCAATTATAACAGATGATGAAATCAAGATATTCTATGACAAAACCAAATTTACACAATATCTTTCCACAAACTCAGCCCTACAAAGGAGAACAGATGGAAAACGCCAACACAAAGAAGGGAACTACACCCTAGACAAAGCAAGACAGTAACCTTTCAACAAACTCAAAAGAAGATAGACACACAAACATGAAAAAAACATAAAAAATAACAGGAAGCAACAATTACTATTTCTTAATATCTCTTAACATCAATGGACTCAATTACCCAATAAAAAGACATAGACTGACAGACTGGATCCATAAACAAGACCTAGCATTTTGTTGCATCCAGGAAACACACCTCAGTGTTAAAGACAAACACTATCTCAGAGAAAAGGGCTGGAAAACAATTTTCCAGGCAAACCATCCAATGAAATAGGCTGGAGTAGCAATTTTAATATTGGATAAAATCAACTTTCAACCAGAAGTTACCAAAAAGGATAAGAAAGTTCATTTTATATTCATCAAAGGAAAAATCTGTCAAGAAGAACTCTCAATTCTGAACATCTATGCTCTAAAAGCAAGGGCACCCATATTCATAAAAGAAGCTTTACTAAAGCTCAAAGCACACATTGCACCTCACACAATAATCGTGGGAGATTTCAACACCCCACTATCATCAACGGACAGATCTTGGAAACACAAACTAAACAGAGACACAGTGAAACTAACAGATGTTATGAACCAAACGGATTTTATATATATATATATATATATATATATATATATAACATTTCATCCTAAATCAAAAGAATATACCTTTTTCTCAGCACCTCATGGTACCTTCTCCAAAATTGATCATATAGTTGGTCACAAAACAAACCTCAACAGATATAAGAAGATTGAAATAATCCCATGCCTCCTATCAGATCACTATGGAATAAGGATGGGCTTCAATGGCGACAACAACAACAGAAAGCCCACATACACATGGAAGCTGAACAACGCTCTACTCAATGATAACTTGGTCAAGGAAGAAATAAAGAAGGAAATTAAAGACTTCCCAGATTTAATGAAAAGGAAAGTACAACATACCCAAACCTATGGGACACAATGAAAGCAGTGTTGAGGAAAACTCATAGCTCTGAGTGCTTCCAAAAAGAAACTGGAGAGAGCATATACTAGCAGCTTAACGGCACACCTGAAAGCTCTAGAACAAAAAGAAGCTAATACACCCAAGAGGAGTAGAAGGCAGAAAATAATCAAATTAAGGGCTAAAATCAATCAAGTAGAAACTAAAAGAACTATACAAAGAATCAACAAAACCAGGAACTGGTTTGTTGAGAAAATCAACAAGATAGATAAACCCTAGCCAAACTAACCAGAGGGCACAGAGACAGTATCCAAATGAACAAAGTCAGAAATGAAAAGGTAAATATAACCTCAGATTCTGAGGAAATTAAAAAAAAAATCATCAGATCCTACTACAAAAGCTGGATCAGATCCTACTACTTAAGAAAACTGGAAAATCTGGATGAAATGGACAAGTTTCTAGACAGATACCAAATATCAAAGTTAAGCCAGGACCAGATAAACCATCTAAACTCTCCCATAACCTGTAAATAAATAGAAGCAGTCATTAACAATCTCCCAACCTAAAAATGCACAGGACCAGATTGGTTTAGTGCTGAATTCTATCACACCTTCAAAGAAGACCTAATACCAATACTCTTCAAACTATTCCACAAAATAGAAACAGAAGGAACACTATCCAATTCATTCAACGAGGCCACAGTTACACTGATACCAAAACCTCACAAAGACACAACAAAAAAAGAAAACTTCAGAACAATTTCTCTTATGAATATCTATGCAAAAATACTCAATAAAATTCTTGCAAACCCAGTCCAAGAACACATCAAAATGATCATTCACCATGATCAAGTAGGCTTCATCCCAGGGATGTAGTGATGGTTCAATACCCAGAAATCCATCAGTGTAATCCACTACATAAAGAAGCTCAAAGAAAAAACCCACATGGTCATTTCACTAGATGCTGAAAAAGCATTTGACAAAATTCAACATCCCTTCATGATAAAAGTCTTGGAAGGATCAGGAATTCAAGGATCATACATAAACATAGTAAAAGCAATATGCAGCAAACCAGTAGCCAACATCAAACTAAGTGAAGAGAAACTTCAAGCATTCAGACTAAAATCAGGGACTAGACAAGGCTGTCCACTCTCTCCCTATCTATTCAATATAGTACTTGAAGTTCAAGCTAGAGCAATTAGACAACAAAAGGAGGTGAAAGGGATACAAATTGGAAAGGAAGAAATCAAAATATTACTATTTGCAGATGATACGATCGTATACTTAAGTAACTGGAAAAACTCCACCAGAGAACTGCTACTGCTGATCAACACCTTCAGCAAAGTAGACGGATATAAAATTAACTCAAACAAATCAGTAGCCTTCCTATACTCAAAGGTTGAACAGGCTGAGAAAGAAATTAGGGAAGTGACACCTTTCACAATAGTCACAAACAATATAAAGTATCTTGGTGTGACTCTAACCAAACAAGTGAAAGATCTGTATGAGAAGAACTTCAAGTCTCTGAAGAAAGAAATTGAAGAAAACGTCAGAAGATGGAAAGATCTCCCATGCTCATGGATTGGCAAGATTAATATAGTAAAAATGGCCATCTTGCCAAAAGCAATCTACAGATTCAATGCAAACCCCATCAAACTTCCAACTCAATTCTTCATAGATTTAGAAAGAGCAATTCTCATAATCCTTTTGAATAACAAAAAACCCAGGATAGCAAAAACTTTTCCCAACAATAAAAGGACTTCTGGGGGAATCAACCTCCCTGACCTCAAGCTGTACTACAGAGCAGTAGTGGTAAAAACTGCATGGTATTGTTACTGTAACAGGCATGTAGTTCAATGGGATAGAATTGAAGACCCAGAAATAAAGTCACACACCTATGATCACTTGATCTTTGACAACGGAGCTGAAACCATCCAGTGGAAAAAAGACAGCATTTTCAACCAATGGTGCAGGTTCAACTGGTGGTCAACATGTAGAAGAATGTGAATTGATCCATTCCTATCTCCCTGTACAAAGCTGAAGTCCAAGTGGATCAAGGACCTCCACATAAAACCAGATACACTGAAGCTAATAGAAAAGAAAGTGGGGAAAAGTTTCAAACACATGGACACAGGAAAAAGGTTCCTGAACAGAAAACCAACGGCTTATGCTCTAAGATCAAGAATTGACAAATGTGACCTCATTAAATTGCAAAGCTTTTGTAAGGCAAAGGACACTGTCAATAGGACAAAACGGCAACCAAGAGATTGGGAAAAGATCTTTACCAATCTTACATCCTATAGAGGGCTAATATCCAATATATACAAAGAACTCAAGAAGGTAGACTCCAGAGAGCCAAATAACCCTATCGAAAAATGGGGGACAGAGCTAAACAGAGAATTCTCATCTGAGTAAACTCATAGGGCTGAGAAGCACCTAAATAAATTTTCAACGTCCTTAGTCATCAGGGAAATACAAATCAAAACAACCCTGAGATTTCACCTCACATTAGTCAGAATGGCTAAGATCAAAAACTCAGGTGACAGCAAATGTTGGTGAGGATGTGGAGAAAGAGGAACACTTCTCCATTGCTGGTGGGATTGCAAGCTGGTTCAATCACTCTGGAAATCAGTTTGGTGGACCCTAAGAAAAATGAACATAATACTACCTGAGGACCCAGCTATTCCACTCCTGGGCATATACCTAGAAGATGCTCCAACATGTAATAAAGACACATGTTCCACTATGTGCATAGCAGCCATATTTATAATAGTCAGAAACTGGAAACAATCCAGATGTCCCTTAGTAGAGGACTGGATGCAGAAAATGTTGTCCATTTGCACAATGGAATACTACTCAGCTATTAAAAACAATGACTTCATGAAATTCCCAGGCAAATGGATGGAACTAGAAAATATCATCCTTGGTGAGGTATCTCAGTCACTAAAGAACAAACATGATATCTACTCACTGATAAGTAGATATTAGCCCAAATGTTTGGAATACCCAAAATTCAATTCACAGTGACCCCTGGACTGAGCATGGAGTCCCAGATGGAGGAGTTGGAGAAGGAACTGAAGGAGCTGAGGGAGTTGGCAGCCCCAGGGAGGGAGCAACAGTGGCAACTTGCCTGACCCCTCGATGCTCCTGGAGACTGGATCACCAACCAAAGAATACACATGGAGGGACCCATGGTGCTGGCCACATCTATGGCAGAGGAGGACCTCATTGGCCATCAGTGGAAGAGATGCCCTTGGGCCTGAGGGTATTAGATGCCCCAGTATAGGGGAATGCCAGGGAGGAAAGACGAGACTGGGTGGGGGAATACCCCCATAGAGGCAGGGGAGGGGGAAGGGAATAGGGGGTTTCCAAAGGGGAGACCTGGAAAGGGGAAAATATTTGAAATGTAAAGAATGCATCAAAAAACAAAACTTAAAAATATTTCAGATCTAAAGGTCATACATTTGAGTCTTTTAAGTATACATTTTTTTTCATTTGCAAGCAGAGGTATTTTGACCTCCTACTTTGATATAAGAATTCTTTTCATTTCTTTCTCTGATTGTTTTGTGTAGAAATATATACACTGCATTGAATAAGCATGATGTAAATCCATACTTATCTTTGTCCCTGATTTTAAAGTAAATAGTTTCAATAATTTTGCATTAGTATCATCCTTTTATGAGTTTATCATATGTATCATTCATTAATTTGAATTATGATCATCAAACTCACAAAATCTTGTTTATACTATGAAAGGAGGTTGTATTTTACAGAAAGTCTTCTCTCTATTGCCATTGAGATAATAGTGACTTTTTATCTTGATAATATTTATATATTGTATGTTTTTATTTATTTGTATATATTGAAACATGCTTGCATTGCTGATTGAAGATAATTTTATTGTTTTGTGTGATTTTTTTTTTAAAAAAATATTTTTGAGTTTGTTTTTTTATGTCTTTTATTGGTAGTCAGTGCTGTACATAATAGAATGGTATGGATTTATTATTGGCCAGAAAGATTCCTGCTACAGCTACTGATTAGTGACCTTTAATGTAGTCCCAAGTGCCAGACATTTTTCTAGATCCAGAAATATGACTCAGGAACTAACCTTTTAATAAATAATTAAAATCTTATTATCCAATATGGTATGTGTCTGACTATTTAAGGTTTTACTGCTGTGAACAGACACCATGACCAAGACAACTCTTATAAAGGACAACATTTAATTGGGGCTGGCTTACAGGTTCAGAGGTTCTGTCCATTATCATCAAGGTGAGTGCATGGCAGTGTGCAGGCAGGCATGGTGCAGGAGGAGCTGAGAGTTCTACTTCATCTGAAGGGTGCTAGCAGAATACTGACTTCCAGGCAGCTAGGATGAGGGTCTTAAGACCCACACCCACAGTGATACACCTACTCCAAGAAGGACACACCTCCAAATAGTGCCACTCCCTGGAACAAGCATATACAAACTATTATACCATTTCAATGTTTTTATGGAATTTCTTCATGTTCAAGCAAGTGGGTTTCTTTGGTGCTCTTTTTTTATCCTTTTAAAATCTTGACCAACTCTGATGCTTTAGTTTTTGTTTTATTATATTATAGTATATATTATATTATATATTATTATCCCCTAGAAGCCTGTTTGTTTTCCAATGAGAGACAGATAGGAGTGGATACAGATGGGAGAGGAGGTGGGGGAAAACTGGGCAAGATAGAGAAAGGGAAAATGGTAATTAGGATATATTATTTCAGAAAAATATCTACAATAAAAGAAAAATAAGTGTGTAAAGCCATGTTATATTACTCGTTGCACTGGCCACTGAAGGTGAGGAAAAGATCATAATATCTAATTACCTACCTACTAGATCATGCAGTTCACATCTGCTTGGTTAAAATTGGGTAGGTTATTTGTTCTATTTTCCATATCTTTTAGATTTTCTAATTTGTTATATTTTACTGTTTTAAAAATTTTAACCATATTTTCAAAATTGATATTGTGAATTGTTATTAATGAGTGCTTTAGGTAAAGCAAAAATAACATTATTTTCTACATGTATTCATTATTGCGACCTTTTTTCTTTTTCTTTTCTGTTTTTTATTATTTTTAAATCATTTTTGTAGTCCAGCCATTATCCCCTACCTGATCCACCCTCTGACTGTTCCTCGTCCCATACCTCTTCCCCTGTCTCCAAGAGGATGTTACCACCCCCACCTCACCAGACCTCCCCACTCCCTGGGACCTCAAGTTGTTATAACATAACCTTTCAAAAATATTCCTTAAAAATAAAGTGGATTCTATAATTATCTCTTTTAATGTTGCCTACTTATTTCTAATGTTAATAACTTGGGCTTTCTCTTCTGTTTTAGTTAGTTTGGCTAAGGGTTTGCCAATTTTTTAACATCCTTTTCAGGAATCCATTCTTCATTACATTATTTCGTAGCATTATTCTTTATTTTTAAAGATTTATTTATTGATTGATTTTATGTTAGTACACTGTCACTCTCTTCAGACACATCAGAAGAGGGAATTGGGTCACATTACAGGTGGTTGTGAGCCACCATGTGGTTGCTGGGAATTGAACTCAGGACCTCTGGAAGAGCAGTCAGTGCTCTTGACCACTGAACCATCTCTCCAGCTCCCAGCATTATTATTTTAGATTTTGTTTCATTAATTTATACCATATTATATCTTTATGTGTACTAAAGGGTTTTATTTGTTCTTGTTTTAGAGAAATTTGAGATACATCATTAGAGTATTTGTTTGACACAAGTGATGTTTTGTAATTACTCATAGCTATGACTTTACTCAGAAATTTCTGTTATATTTTAATTTCCATGTGATTTTAGTTTTGTCACTTCTGCCCTGAGTTCTTCAGTATCTCACTGATCAAGAATTTATGGTTCAATATCCACATTAGTATAATTTCTATTGTGTCAAGGTGGTAAATTGTGATATATTTTTGGGAAAGACCAATGGGATTTTGAAAAGAATATTTTTATAGTTGTTAGATGAAGTCTGTAAATGTCTACTCAAACCTTTTGATTAGGATCTATTGCTTTTTATACTCCAAGGAATGATCTATAATAGCTATTCTTTTAGCTTGGGGTGTGTATCAGTTACATTTTTGTTGCTGTGATAAAATATCATAACCAAAGCAACTTATTTTGAGAATTTTACAGTTCCAAAGGGACAAAATAATGTTAAAAGAAGGCTTGGCATCAGGTAGTCGGCCATAGCAGAAAGCTGAGAGATCACATTTTCTATTCAAAACATAAAACAGAGAAAGCAAACTGGAAGTGGGGGTGAGGTTATGAACTATAAAAGCCTGCTCCCAGAGATGAAATTCCTCTAGTGAGCTGTACCTCCTAAAAGTTACATAACCTCTCCAAACAACATGACCTAAGTGTTTGAATACCTGAGTTTATTAGAGACAATTGTTATTCAATTCACCATAGTACATATTTATACATAACAAGAAAAAGTAAAAGAATAAGTAACAAGTATTTAATAGACATAGCAGATAGCCTGAGTTTATTAGAGACAATTGTTATTCAATTCACCATAGTACATATTTATACATAACAAGAAAAAGTAAAAGAATAAGTAACAAGTATTTAATAGACATAGCAGATAGCAAAACATCATCAAACCAGACATTTAAAACACCAAATAGTGTGCAATTTTTTTTTTTTTGGTGGTGGTGGTTATGGTGGGGTTGTTTGTTTGTTTGTATGTTTTTGTCTTTGACTTTTTTTGTCAGCTAGACACAAACTAGAGTCACCTTGGAAGAGGTAAACTCAGTTGAGAACATGCCTCTTATCACATTGTCTGTATGCAAGTCTGTGTAGGATTTTCTTAAATTGATGATTGATAGGGGAGAACACAGCCTACTGTGTGCAGTGCCATCCCTGAGTAGGTGGTCTTATATCATATAAAAACTTAAGTAAGCCATGAAGTGTAAGCCGGTAAGCAGTGTTTTGCCATGGTCTCTGCTTCAGTTCCTGCTTCCAGATACTTGTCCTGCCTTGAGTTCTTCCCTTGACATCCCTCTGTGATGGACGATGACCTAGGAGTTGTAAGCTGAAATAAAGCCTTTCCTCCCCAAGATGCTTTAGATATGATGTTTATCCCAACATTAGAATGTAATTAGAAGCAACTGGAGTATCCTAACTAGAAGAGCAAATGATAGATGATATCAAATCAAGGGCTTACAAATATCCAACAAATGTCAACTGAGGAAGCCATGTTGACACACCCAAATGAAATTCCTGATGGAATGTCTTGAGTTGAGCACAGGGTCTCTTCTATCTTAGCTGAGGCTTCCAAGTGAAAGAACACAGAGCAGCTATTGGATAACACCAGCAAATCAGATATTTACAATCATTCTGCAGAAATGGACTGGAGAAGCCCCGCAGAAACAGTCATACTAGTATTATCAACTGAGAGTTTCAGGCAGAGCAGAACACTCTCTCCATGGATGACCTTATGGATTTCCATTCCCATGTAGGTATTTTTATATTATAGGATAAACAATAATAACCTCTATTGGAAATAATCTATCTATCTATTCTTAGAGGGCAAAATCTTTTTAATACCCTTAACTGCTTGCTCTTTTCCTTTCTCCCTGTTATAGACTTAGTGGACAAGCCTGCCACAGAGGACAGTTGATGTAAACAAGAGTCTAGATGACTAATTATTGTTATGAGTGGAGTATTGAAGTCACCCCTAATACTATATCTGGACCTATTTGTTTGGGTATACCAATAATAAATGAACATATATTTTAAATTGTTTTATATTGATGTTAGCTACTCCTGTTTTCATTTTCCATTTGTTTGGTATATCATTATCAATCCTTTGACTTTAAATCTATGTACAACTTTGCTAATAGCTGTGCTTTGTATAGACAACAAACTGTTGAATTTTGTTTTTTAATCCAACCAGTATCCTGCATCTTTTAATTAGAGAGTGAAGTCATCTTATGTTTCACATTATTATTGAGATATATCTCTGATTTCTGTGATTTTTCTTCATTTTTCTGATTAGTTCAAATAATGTCCACCTTTTTCAGTTTCCCTGTTTGTCTTAGGGATATAATGATTTACTGAGTTATATATAACCAATTCTTTCCTTGTTCTTATCTGTTCATCTCATTTGTTCACCACTACCTTCCCTTGTTGTCTTTGTATAGTAATATAATAAATAGTAGGTAGATGGGGACTTCAATAAGGACAAGATTACTAAATGTCTGATAAATAGGGGGACAGGTAATGCTGTACAATCTTGTACACAGAAACTTGCTTATACCAGTGCAAGGAAAGAGAAGATACAGATGTCATATTGCCCATTTAATGACACTTAAAAAATCAGAGACTCTAATAAATAGCTACAGTTGGCTCTACCACACTGGGATGACTGAAGATGAACTTTGAGTCATTAGCATACTATTATCATCCCATTGTAATTTCAGTTCCATTCCCCTCTCACTTTGAGAGTTTTTCTTCAGGTAAAAGTATGTGTGCATAATATGTATGCGTAAATGTGTATGTAATGTATATACACACACATACATACAGGAGAGCTGGAAATCATCACTCCTGAGGGGGAGAAATGGAAGAGGTCTAGATGGAAATCCCTAAAAATGGACTAAAAGGATCTGTTTGCTACAACTTGGGGCTGCTTCTGTTTCACAATGCCCACTCTTATTGACAGTACATTTCCTATTTCAGTAGTTCCTGCTTTATGGTTTGCTGCTTCTTTGTCTTGTTTTAATTATCTGCTATAAAAGCAGAACTATTGGGTAAGGTATCTTATCTTCTGCACTGCTGGTTTAATGTTCATGAATTGCTTTGGTTTGTGATCATCTCAAAGGCTTATCGTATTTTGTTTTCTCTAGCACTTTAAAAGATAACTTTGCTGGATATGGTAACCTTTGTTGGCAGTTTATTTTCTGGGTTAGAAATAAATTATAGTGGGTTACATTGTCTTTGGGGATCACTGTTGAGATACTTGTTGTTATTTTGAGTTGGTTTTTACAAGTAAATTGGTATTTTGTACTTACAACTTTAGCATAATATCTTTATTCTATTACTATAACATTTCAACTGTAATGTGATGTGGAGAAGTTCTTTACTTATGTCTATTTGATGTCTTAAATGTCTCCTGGAAGTGCATGCCTATATCTTTGTCTTGATTTGGAAAGTTTTATGCTATAACCTCAGTGAACAGATTCTGTATGCCTTTAATTTGTATCTTAGATCCTACTGTCCCATGGATTCTTAGGCTTTGTCTCCTAATCATTGAAAGTAGTTGCCATGATTGCTTTTTTTTTATATTGCTGCCTGACTGTTATATTTTCTTGGTGTCCTCTATTTGTGATAATTTCCCTCTGTTTCTTCTAGTGTATTGATTTTCACTGTACTTTTTATTTGGCTTACTAAGTAGTTTCATTCCCAGTATTTCTGTTTTAGTTTTTCCAGAATCTGTTTCATTGCTAAAATTCTCATTCATATTGCTAGGGTTCTTTTTTTCTATACATCCTGGATGGACTTTCTTACTTAATTCATCCAGATATTTAAATTCACTTTGAAGTCATTGATAATATAACTTTGGAAATTAGACTGTTAGATTCATGCACTAATGATGAAGCTGATACTGTTATTTTGCTAAATGGACATGTGGTACTTGTAAAATTGCCTTCTAAATAACTATGCTTATGACCTTAGTTTAGTATTGCTGTTAGCTCTGGACACAGAAACATCTTTTTTTGGCAGTGAATGTTGGTTATTACAGAGGCTCACAACTGTCAGAGTACTAATAATAAGTATCTATTGAATGTTCAGTCTCAAGTAGAGGATGAGTATCACCACCACCACCCTCCCAAGGCTCATGAAGAATAGGTGGGTGTGGGATTTAAAAACCCATGGTAATAGCAAAGTATCTTGGAGTGATGTCTTACAGTCATAGCATGGTAATTGTACTTGTGAACTCCTACTAGGTATGATTACGTCTATAAGAATTATATAAAATTGGACCTATGAACAGTACATCATGAAAGAAGGTGAGACTCACAAGGCTTATCCCCAATGCTCCATAGACAGTTAATAATTCTATTGATGAACATCTAGACTGCTTCCATTTCCAAGTTGTTGTCAACAGTGCAGCAATATATATGTATGTACAAGTGTCTCTGAGGTAGGCCTTAGAATCATTTGGGTATATAACCAAGAGTGGAAGAGCAGGACCATTTGGTGGCTCTACTTCAGATTTGTGGGTGTTTTGTTTTGTTGAGAAACACCCTTTCTTATTCTCATAGTAGCTGTACCAATGAATAAGGGTTTCACTTTCCCCACATATTCACCAGCATTAGTTGTCATTTATTTTCAAGATATTAGCCACTCTGACTGACATAAGACAGAATCTCAAAGTAGTTTTAATCTACATTTCTGACAACTAAGTACAGTGGCAATTTGTATATCTTCTGTTGAAAAATATTTGATCAGTTCATTAGTCAACTTATTGATTGGATAATTAGGTATTTAAGGTTTTCAGTTCTTTATGTGTTCTGGACATTAATCACCTGTTTGATGTATATTAAAAACATTTTCTGTATCATACAGTCTTTACACACTTGTGATCACTTTCTTTGCTTTAAAAAAGCTTTTCAATTTTGTATAACCCATTTGGTTAGTCTTGGAATCATCTCCTGTGCTACTGGAAACCTGTTCAGAAAATGATTGCTATATCTATATCTTAAAGTTTTTACCTTTTTGTTTTTCCCTAGCAGTTTCAAATTTTCAGGCCTTACATAGAGATATAAGTAACTGATCAAATTTTGTTATCATAAACGTCTAAATGAAGCTTTTAGGTACATATCAGCTTGATTTCTGCCTATTCTATGACTAAAGTATATTGTGCTTCATCAATAGGGGCTTACCATCAAGTTCTGGAAAGTAACCAAAAGCTTTGTCAATAACCTATAACACTTACAGGTCTGTGGGACCTCAATGGCTAACAACTCTTATTAGGTAAGCCCTATTTCTAGAACTGGGTTTGGATATATTACCGTGTGGTGTCTAGTGCAAGTGTTGTATGATAGTTCAGTTTAAACTCTTTTTGTACGTGTGTGTGGATATATTTGTGGAAGTTTCTATATTAATTGATTTGTATATGGCTTTTTCAAAAGTTGTTTAATGTTACTTATTTCTCCTATATTTCTGCTCTCTACCACTCTCCCCAACTCAAGACCTGAACAAATTCAAACCATACAAAATCTTAATATGGAGAGGGGAGGAAGACATGAAGTTCCACCTCTAGAAAGGCCATACATGCAAGAATGTAAGGGTAGCACAAACTGTACTTGATTGGTTTATTTATAAAAAAACATAAATTTGAGTGTATGAGTTAGAGGTATGGATGATGGAAGAGTTAGGGAAGAGGGGCCACTATAATCAAAATGCACTGTGTGAATTCACAACTAATAAAAATGAGAAAGGTATATTAAAAATAGCCATGCAAGTTTATTTTTAGTTTCAGTTTGATTCATAGTTTTTCATTTCAAACATTTCTTTTTTTTCCCCAAAATCTCATTTTTTTAGTTGACTCTTTCCATGTTGCTGACTTTTTCATCTACATTGATTGTTTTTCCTCATCCATTTCGCTGACTTTTTTCTTCTCTATGCTGCTGATTTTCCTCTCCAGGTCCTACATCGAATTTACTTGCTTATTTGTGTCCTCATTCAGAATATTGATGATTTTTTCGACCAGAAAAACTTACAAGATTTTTAAGATCTTCATTTGCTGTCTTACCTATTTCAATTTACTTGAATAAAATAGTTGAGGAGTTGGTATGATCTTTTGCAAAACTGATGTTGATTTGCTTTCTCTGGTTTTGTTTTCTATATTGCAATTTGTTCATCTGTTTGTTGGGCTATCTCTTCCATTTTGAGATGTGATAACTTTTTCAGTCTGTAAGACTCTGGGCGAGTCTTAACTTACCAAAGACCCTCCAAGTGGAATCCGGGGATTGATGCAAAATGCAAGAGAAATTTATTGATTCATCAGCATGCTAAGGTCGCTTTGCATACCAAGAGTAGCCAGTTCAGGGACCTTATATATGGAGTTTAGAGCAGCAGCCATTAGGCACAATGAGATTAGCAGAACAGTGTGACTTTTAAACTGATTGGTCTTTAAAGAATGAGGTTGCAGGGGCTTAATCAGCCCCTCCCTTCCAGCCTATGTGTTTTTTCACCTGTTTCTTCCAGGAGGGGAGGGGACCCTAGTGGAATATCTCAAAGTTCCAGGGCTACCTCTCAAGTCAGTATTCTATTATTGTGATGACTATGATTATTCAAATAAAGGAAAACATTTCATTGGGGCTGACTTATAATTTCAGAGGTGAATGAAAATGGGCGCAGTAAAGAAACCAAATTAGTTGCTGCGTGGGTTAAAAGGGAAAAATGTATTCCAAACTACCAAGGCTCTCTCCTGGGAAAGCAAGGGGGAAAAGAAACAGGGGAAAGATTTTCAGGGTTAATGGATTGGGAGAAAGGGGGCTTGTGAACTGAGGTGGAGCTTGTGGGCAGGGGTGAGGTTTAAGAGCTAGGACTGAGGAAGACTAGAGATTAGCTTTGACCACAAGTTAATAGGCATTAGTCATATGTTAATGGAGGGCCACAAGTTCCTCTTGCCAAAGATAAGGAGAATGACTCCCAATTTAGCAAGCTGGAACTTCAAGCCCCCCAAGTGAATGGGGCCTTTGTCTAAATGCCCCATCTGGAAGCATGGTGGTACTGGAGAGGTAGCCCAAAGTTCTACATCTGGATTGACAGGCAGCAGGAAGAGAGAGCCATTGGTTTGGGCTTTTGAAACCCCCAAAGCCAATACCTACTGGTACACTTCCTCTAAGTAGGTCACTTTATCCTAATGCAACTCCCTAAGCATTCAAATACAGGAGCCTATACAGACCATTCTTATTCAAACCACCGCATTCCACTCCAGGTCCCACATAGGCTTATAGCCATATGGTAATTCAGAGATGCATTCTCTCCAACTTCAAAAGTCCCCACACTTTACAACAGTCTCAAACTTATTTAAAAGTCCAAATTTTAAAATCTCATCTGATACTCATCACAATCTCTTACTTGTAATCCCCTGTAAAATAAAAATAAAAACGCTGAACACATACTTCCAACATACAACGCCACAATCTACACCTTATGATTCCAATGGGGAGGAAAAGGAGCATCGTGAGGAAATACTAGTCCAAAACAAGACTGAAAAACAGCAGGACAAACTCCAAACTCTGCATCTCCAAGTCTGACATCAAAAACACTTCAGGTCTCCAACTCCTTTCAGCTTTGTTGACAACAGCATACTTCTCTCTCTTGAGCTGGCTCCACTTGTAGTCTGCAGCTCTCCTTGATGGGTATCCCATGGCTATGCCATCTCCAACACCTTAGGGTCTCTGAGGCAAGATTTCACTTTTACAGCTTCACACATGGCCTCTCTGAGCCTCCATGCAGGCACACCTCTGATTACATGCTTGGCCTCGGTGGCTTTCAGTAGCTGTGGAAAGATATTCAGTAACCCTTTTCTTGTTTTCTTAACTTTGGAATGGTCCATGATTCACCGAAGAAGGATACCTGAGCTCAAATAGTATACAAAAGCAAAGAGCATTTTATTCTACAGAACTCCAGAGATGCCCAAGTGACCTCGCAGGCCCAATTTAAAGCACACTAGAGGAATTTCCAGTAGGGATAGGTGATGAAAGAAATGCTTTTCCTCCCCTCCTCCCCTCTCTGGAGATAAGGCCACCTAGCTAACAGACATTCCCTGTGGGATGGGCATTCCTCTCCTCCCCTGCTCCAAGCACACGGGAGAAACAGGTTAGAAAGCATGTAGGCTGGAAGGGAGGGGCTTATTAAGCCCCTGCTACCTCATTCCCTAAAGACCAATCAGTTTAAAAGGCACACTGTTCTGCCAATCACATTGTACCTACTGGCGGCTGCTCCACAGGGTCACCTCTGCCTCATATGCAGGACCACCCCAATGCATTGGAAATAATAAACCTCTTGCTGATTTCATCGCTCTCAATCTCCGTGTCTTTGCCAGGGGGAACTACTGGTAGTTGTGACCTTCGGGGGTCCAACAGTGACCTATATCTTAATTGGTTGGCTCTATATCAAGGCACATCCCAGAACCATTGCTGGGGGCTGGGTAGCTGGAAACTGTTCCTGGGGAAGCCTGGAGACTGTTGCTGACTCATTGTCCTTGCCTCAGGCCAGGTGGTGGGGCAGCTACTGATGGGGGCAGTTTCTGATTGGCTAAGGCCTAGGGTTTTTCCACTGACTTGCCTGGACTCAGTTCTTTGAAACAGAGATCTAGGCCTAGTCTTCTGAACTGCCAATTGGAAGCCTGTCATGGAGTCAGCCTGTCTCAGGCCTCTCACCTTCAAATGAACTATGTGGCCAAAACTGCCAAGTTCTTCTGCTTGCTGGGGCTGGAATGTTGCCCTTCCTTCTGACTGCATTTTCACCTGCTTTTTGTTTTCCATGGTTTCCTTCACTGCTTAAGCTCCACTGCCCTGGAAATCACTATATAGGCCAGGCTGGCCTTGAACTCAGAGCTGCCTGCCTCTGCCTCGAGAGTGCTGGGATAAAAGGTATGCACCACCACACCTGTCCCTGAGCTTTTCTTTAATTTTTTTTTATAAATTGGATGCTTAGTTGGGAATAGTTTTACCTTAAGACCCAGCTATACCACTCCTGGACATACACCCAAAAGATGTCCAACTATACCACAGGGACACTTGCTCAATTATGTTCATAGCAGCCTTGTTTATAATAGCTAGAAACTGGAAACAAACCTACATATCCCTCAACTGAAGAATGGATAAAGAAAATGTGGTGAATCTACACAATGGAATACTATTCAGCTATTACAAACAAAGACATCATGAATTTTGCAGGCAAATGGATAGAACTTGAGAATATCTTCCTGAGGCACATTAGACGAGATCATTTTGAGAGATCTCCATACACACTGCCAGCAGTCGGATAAATGGAAGGAAATCCCATACATCCAAGCTTTTATCTATCTTCGCTCTCAGCCCTTTATGTGCTCTGCTTGTTCTCCATCCCAATTTCTCTTAGCCATGAAACCTATTTATCCACCGCTAGATGACTTCACAACCCTAGACCTAGCTAACGAACCTCCTCCCTTCCACCGCAGACCTGCTTCCACACAGCCTTCCGCACCGCCTAAAACCCAAACTGCTGCCTCAGTTTCTCCTTCTCACCAGGATACCCCAGGGCCTACTAGTTCGACCTCTCCAGACTCCTTCCTTCCTTCTGTGCCAGCTGCAGGTTGCTCCAATTGCCCTGCGTTGGTGATGACCTTCACCCCTCCTATCACACATTCTAAGGGCACAGCCAAACCCCCAATTCCTTCTCCAGAGACACCTGACCCAGCACCAGTCTTTCCTCTAAGGGAAGTGACTGGAGTTGATGGTCTGGTCAGAGTACATGTCCCGTTCTTGCTGAGTGAACTCTCTCAAATAGAAAAAAGACTGGGTTCTTATACTTCTAACTCTTCCAGCTTTATTAAGGAGTTCCAGTACATCACTCAATCTTATAGCTTAAATTTCTATGATGTTCATATGATTCTTACTAATAATTTACTTCCTGAAGAACGCAGGCAAGTTTGGGAAGGGGTAAAAGTGCATGCAGATGAAATTCACCAAACAGACATAACATATCCAATCAGATCTGAGGCAGCGCCTTACCAGGATCCTCGATGGAATTACAATTCTGCAGCTGGTATCTTAGCCAGAGACAGATTTGTTACATACCTTCTGGCTGGCCTAAGAAAGGCAGCCTTAAAGCCAGTAAATTTTGAAAAACTCCAAGAGGTTGTCCAGGACAAACAGGAGAACCCATCCCAATTTTTAGAATGCCTCACATAGCTCTACTGCAATACACTAATTTAGATCCTGAAAACCCAGAAGGTAAGCAACTTCTGATGACCTACTATTTTTCCCAGAGATACCCCGACATAAAAGCTAAACTTAGGCGGTTGGAAAGGGGGACCCGGACTCCACAGGCAGAAGTCCTGGTGCTGACCTTCAAGATGTACCATGAGAGGGATGAGAAAGCCAAAAAACAAAAGTACCACATGCTGGCAAAGGCTGTCTGACCAGCCTCAGCTGCTAACCTGGATTCCTGGTCTTCTAAGGCTCAGAGTCCACCAGCCCCCTGCTATAGATGTGGCTAACAAGGTCACTGGGTGAGGGCTTGCCCCAACCCCAACAAGCCAAGGGGACCATGTCCTAGGTGCCATCGGGAGGGACATTGGGCTGTCAACTGCCCTCATGTGATGAGGAACAGAGGAATGTCACTCCCAGGTATCCCTTCAGCCAGCCTCCTAGGCTTGGCTATGGATGATTGATGGGCCTGAGCTCTCTTGACCCAACCATGCCTATCACTAGCAGGGAACCCTGGGTAGCTATCATGGTATGTGGGCCGCCCATCTCCTTTCTCTTGGACACTGGAGCCACTTACTGGGTCCTGACGGAGTTTTGGGGACCCACCTCACCTTTGCGTTTTCCTATTGTCAGGGTAGGAGGACAACCTTATCTCCCTCATCAGACCCCACCACTGAGTTGCATTTTTAGGGGTATACCCCTCACCCATTCCTTTTTGCTAGTGCCGACATGTCCTATCCCTTTATTGGGAAGGGATCTTTTAGCTAAGTTGGGAGCTTCTATTTCCTTTGCTCTACCCATTCGCCTAAACCCAAGCTCACCAGCAGTTCTGTTCCTTCTCCTAGCCAGTTAGCCTACTAACACTAACATGTTGTTTCCTTTACCAGCTTCTCAGGAAGACCCCCGAGTTTGGGATGTCTAGAACCCCTCTGTTGCTAAACATCATTCTACCATTGTCATCCAGTTACTGAACTCTACTAGGTACATCACCCAGGCTCAATACCTGCTCTCTCTCCAGAGCCTCAGAGGATTTAAACCTATCATCTCTGAGCTCTTAAGGAAAAAACTCCTTCGCCCCACCTTTTCTCCCTTTAACACTCCTATACTAGCAGTTAAGAAACATAATGGTATCTATTGACTGGTTCAAGACTTCAGATGCATTAATTCTGCAGTGGTTCCCCTCCATCCTGTTATGGCTAACCCTTACACTATTCTGTCCACTATCCCCTCGGGAACTTTACATTTCTCAGTCCTGTATCTCAAGGATGTAGTTTTTTCTCTCTATTCCTCTAGATGTCCACTCACAGAACATATTTGCTTTTACCTGGACAGATCCTGACAACCAATTTTCTACCCAGCTTACCTGGACTGTACTACCTCAGGGATTCCAGGACAGTCCACACCTATTTGTCCAAGCTCTAGCTTCTGACTTACTCACTTTATCTCTTCTTAAATCTAAGATTGTACTTTATGTAGATGATGTTCTTTCCTGTCGCCCCTCTCTGATTAGCCAAGCAGACCCATCTGCTCTTCTGAATTTCCTTTCCATTTGAGGCTACAGGGTCTCACCTTCTAAAGTCCAACTATCCACTCCTTAGGTCACCTATTGGGGACTAACTATTACCCCAACCCACAAGGCTATTACATTGGATAGAAAGAATCTGATTCAGTCTATAACTGTTCCTTCTACAAAGGAAGAGATTTTGTCATTCCTAGGAATGGCTAGCTTTTTATGTTCCTGGGTTCCTTCATTTTCCCTCCTTTCTCACCATTTATTTATTTATTTATTTATTTATTTTTCATATTTTATTTACATTTCAAATGTTTCCCCCTTTCCAGATTTCCCCTTTGGAACCTCCCCATTCCCTCCACCCTCCGCTTGCCACTAAGGGGGTATTCTCCCACCCACCCATCCACCCACTCTTGTCTTCCCTCCTTAGCATTCTCCTATACTGGGAGATCTAACACCCTCAGGCCCAAGGGCCTCTCCTCTCCCTGATGGATAACAAGACCCTCCTCTGCTGCATTTGTGGCCAGCACCATGGGTCCCTCCATGTGTATTCTTTGGTTTGGTGGATCAGTCTCCAGGAATATCTGGGGATCAGGCCAGTTGCCACTGTTGCTGCCTCCCTGGGGATTCAAACTCCCTCAGCTCCTTCAGTCATTTCTCCAAGTCCAACATCTGGGACCTCACACTCAGCCCTACTGTTGCTGCGAGTGACTCTTGGGTATTTAAAACTTTTGGGCTAATAACCACTTAAGAGTGAGAACATACCATGTTCATTCTTTTGTGACTGCGTTACCTTGCTCAGGATGATATTTGCAAGATCCGTCCATTTGTCTGCGAATTTCATGAAGTCATTGTTTTTAATAGCTGAGTAGTATTCCATTGTGTAAATGTACCACATTTTTGGTATCCATTCCTCTGTGGAGGGACATCTGGGTTGTTTCCAGCTTCTGGCTACTATAAATATGGCTGCTATGAACATAGTGGAACATGTGTCTTTATTACATGTTGGAGCATCTTCTGGGTATATGCCCAGGAGTGGAATAGCTGGGTCCTCACGTAGTACTATGTTCATTTTTCTGAGGGTCTGCCAAACTGATTTCTAGAGAGGTTGTATCAACTTGGATTCCCACCAGCAATGGAGGAGTGTTCCTCTTTCTCCACATCCTTGCCAACATCTGCTGTCACCTGAGTTTTTGATCTTAGCCATTCTGACTGGTGTGAGGTGGAATCTCAGGGTTGTTTTGATTTGCATTTCCTTGATGACTAAGGATGTTGAACATTTCTTTAGGTGCTTATCAGCCATTCTAGTTTCCTCAGTTGAGAATTCTCTGTTTAGCTCTTTCCCCCATTTTTTGATAGGGTTATTTGGATCTCTGGAGTCTAGCTTCTTGAGTTCTTTGTGTACTTTGGATATTAGCCCTCTATCGGATGTAGGATTGGTAAAGATCTTTTTCCAATCTGTTGGTTGCCATTTTGTCCTATTTACAGTGTCCTTTGCCTTACAGAAGCTTTGTAGTTTTATGAGGTCCCATCTGTCGATTCTTGATCTTATAGCACAAGCCATTGGTGTTCTGTTCAAGAACATTTCCCCTGTGCCCAAGTGTTCGAGACTCTTCCCCACTTTCTCTTTTATTAGATTCAGTGTATCTGGTTTTATGTGGAGGTCCTTGATCCATTTGGACTTGAGCTTTGTACAGGGAGATAGGAATGGATTGATTCGCAATCTTCTACATGTAGACCACCAGTTGAACCAGCACCATTTGTTGAAGGTGCTGTCTTTTTTCCACTGTATGGTTTTAGCTCCTTTGTCAAAGATCAAGTGACCATAATTGTATGGGTTCATTTCTGGGTCTTTGATTCTATTCCATTGATCTACCTGCCTGTCACTGTACCAATGCCATGCAGTTTTTATCACTACTGCTCTGTAGTACAGCTTGAAGTCAGTGAGCCTGATTTCCCCTAGAAGTCCTTTTATTGTTGAGAATAGTTTTTGCTATCCTGGGTTTATAGTCTCCCAACCACTAAAAGCCCAGGACCAGATGGGTTCAGTGCAGAATTCTATCAGACCTTCAAAGAAGACCTAATACCAATACTCTTCAGACTATTCCACAAAAAAGAAACGGAGGGAACACTATCCAATTCATTCTATGAGGCCACAGTTACACTGATACCAAAGCCCCACAATGACCCAACAATAAAAGAAAACTTCAGACCAATTTCCCTTATGAATATCGATGCAAAAATACTCAATAAGATTCTTGCAAACCGAATCCAAGAACACATCACAACGATCATTCACCATGATCAAGTTGGCTTCATCCCAGGGATTCAGGGATGGTTCAGTACCCGGAAATCCATCAATGTAATCCACTACATAAACAAACTCAAAGAAAAAAACCACATTGTAATTTCATTAGATGCTGAAAAAGCATTTGACAAAGTTCAACATCCCTTCATGATAAAAGTTTTGGAAAGATCAGGAATTCAAGGAGCATACTTAAACATAGTAAAAGCAATATACAGTAAACCAGTGGCCAACATCAAACTAGATGGAGAGAAACTTGAAGCAATCCCACTAAAATCAGGGACTAGACAAGGCTGCCCTCTCTCTCCCTATCCATTCAATATAGTCCTTGAAATTCTAGCTAGAGCAATTAGACAACAAAAGGGGGTCAAAGGGATACAAATTGGAAAGGAAGAAATCAAAATATCACTATTTGCAGATGATATTATGATATACTTAAGTGACCTGAAAAACTCCACCAGAGATCTGCTACAGCTGATAAACACCTTCAGCAAAGTGGCTGGATACAAAATTAACTCAAGCAAATCAGTAGCCTTCCTATACTCAAAGGATAAACAGGCTGAGAAAGAAATTAGGGAAATAACACCATTCACAATTGTCACCAACAATATAAAATATCTTGGTGTGACTCTAACCAAACAAGTGAAAGATCTGTATGAGAAGAACTTCAAGTCTCTGAAGAAAGAAATCGAAGAAGACCTCAGAAGATGGAAAGATCTCATGGATTGGCAGGATTAATATAGTTAAAATGGCCATCCTTCTGAAAGCAATCTACAGATTCAATGCTATCCCCATCAAAATCCCAACTCTATTCTTCATAGACTTAGAAAGAGCAATTCTCAAATTCATGTGGAACAACAAAAAACCCAGGATAGCAAAATCTTTCTCACCCTTTATATGAAGCAGCATTAGTCCCCACCCAGGAACCTCTTGTCAAACTTGTTACCAAGCCCTTTCAAAGGCTCCAACAGGCTCTCCTGAAGGCCCCAGCCTTACAACTCCCTGACCTGACTTGTCTTTTTTCCCTCTATATAACTGAAAAGGAGGGATTTGCCCTTGGAGTCTTAGGTCACCAACTGGGACTTTCTTTTGCACCCGTAGCATACTTGTCAAAAAAAACTAGATCTAACCATCCAGGGATGGGCACCTTGTATTCGTACCTTAGCAGCCACTGAACTCCTTATTCCAGAGTCAAAAAACCTAACCTTGGGGTCTCCTATAACTCTCTTCTCTTCTCATAACCTGTCACAACTCCTAACTTACAAAGGCTTACTCTACCTCCCTCCAGGGTTCGTTCTCTTCAGGTAGCTCTAATAGAAGACTCCACACTCACCTTCCAATCATGCCCACCTCTTAATATTTCCAATCTTCTTCCTCAACCAAATACTAACCCCTCCCTATCTCACTCCCGCACTGAAACTCTAGAGGAACTATTACCTCATCCTTCACACATACAGGAGGGCACATGGCCTCAAGCCATGTATACCTGGTATACAGTTGGAAGCTTCTTTCTACATGAAGGGGCCAGAAAGGCTGGCTATGCCATAGTGTCAGACACCGAGGAGGTTGAGGCACAGGCACTTCCTACTCACACCACTAATAAACAGGCTGAATTAATAGCCCTTACCCATGCCTTCCAACTGGCACAGGGACAATCCCTTAACATCTATACAGATTCCAAATATGCTTTCCATATCCTCCTGTCCCATGCTGCTATCTGGAAGGAGCGAGGGTTACTTACCACAAAAGGAGGATCAGTAACTAATGCAAACCACATTATGATCATGCGAAAGGCCTCCCATCTCCCCACAGCTATTGGGATGGTCCACTGCAGATCCCACCAGACGATGACTCTATTGTCTCCAAGGGAAACAACCGAGCCAATGAGGCAGCTAGAGCTGCGGCCCTTAGGGGCCTGGACTCATCTCGCCATCCTCAGGTTATCCTCACACTGCAACCCACATCTCTACCTTTACCCCCTGACACTCACCAAACTCTGTTGTATCATCACCAACTCTTTCACCCTAACAGCCAAACGTTGTCTTCTTTTGTCAAGACCCACTTACAGCCTACTCCTGAGGACTTAAGTTTCTTAAAATCTATCACTGCTTCTTGCAAAATCTGTCAGATGTCAGACTCCAACTCAAGGTACCTTAGCACTCCTTTCTTTTCCTACCCATCAGGCTAGAGGTTCCCTTCCTGGAACTGACTAGCAATTTGACTTTACCCACATGCCCACTGTCAGACGTGCCAAGTACCTCCTGGTCTTGGTGGACACTTTCTTGGGGTGGGTGGAGGCATTTCCCACAACTAACAAAAGGGCTCAGACAGTCTCTGATCTCCTCTTCCGAGAGATCATCCCCTGGTTTGGTGTCCCAGCCTCCCTCCAGTCAGACAATGGTCTGGAGTTTACTTCTCAGATTTCTCAAATTCTACCTAAGGCCCTAGACATCCCCTGGCATTTCCACATTCCCTACCACCTTCAGTCTTCAGGAAAGGTAGAAAGAACTAACCACTCTTTAAAAACCACTCTTGTTAAGCTGTCACAGGAACTTCATCTTGATTGGGTAAAACTGCTACCTCTGGCTCTTTTCAGGCTACGAGCCCTCCCCAAGAGACCTCTCCTCATCTCACCCTTTGAACTCTGGTCCTAACTCCTGGTCTTTCACCTAAATGCTCTCCCTTCCCAGACCATCTACTCACCCCATTACTTTGCCACCTCTGTTCTCTCCTATGGAACTTTGCTGACCACCACCTACCTCGGCCACACACTGTCTCCAATCTGCTGCCTGTCAACATCAGAGACCAAGTTCTTCTATTCCCTCCAGACCATCAGCCCTCACCCCTCTCTCCCAAATGGCAGGGCCCTTTTAAGGTAATTCTTGTGACCCCTACAGCTGCTAAACTTGAGGGACTTTCTCATTGGGTCCACCTGTCTCCCCTCAAACCTTTCATCCTTCCACCTAAAAATGACTCTTCTCCATACACGTCAACCCTAACAGGACCGTGCTCTGTTTAAGCTCCAGAAGATGTCAAGACCACCCATCTTGTCCCCAATCCCAGAAAATGAGACTCCACTCCGGCAGCCAAGCTCTGATCTCATTGGATTAGACATGGGCTTCCCGCCTTCTCCCTGCTGTTCATTTCCATCCAGGGTAGTCCTTATATCTGGAGATTCGAAGTTCAGGAAACACCCACAGACAACAGTCTTTCCAAATAGGGTCTGGTAACTGCTCCATAGCTGGATGCCAGAAGCCGATCCAAATTGCTATCATCCCTGTATCTGTTATCCCATCTAAATATTATGATCTCTATGCTTGCCTTCTCTTTGACCAGACAAAAGATTATTGTAGAAAATGGCCAGAGGAATAATGGGGCTGTCCATATTGGTCTTGTCAGATACATATGTTAGGATCATGAACCAATCACTTCTATCAACATCGCAAGACACTCTTTTTCTACATACAAGACCCATGGGATTCCAGGTGGGAGACAGGAGTTCTTGGTAAGCTCTACCGTAAGAATCAACCCAGCTCCCCAGTAAGTACCATCCATATCCAGAGAAAATATGTCTCAATTGCCCAACCCCTAGACATTAGAAAAGTAGGGGAAATAGTTAAACACTCCTCCGAGGTCCTTATCTCTTTGACAAGACCCCTCATAAATGGCAATAACTTGTCATTTCGCCTTTTGCTTCAGACCTTGACCTCCCGCATGCCAACTTCTTAATGTCACCAGACCTGGTCGTTTTAAAGACTGCTGGCTATGTGTATCCCCTGGAATTAACTCACAATTGCCACTTACAGCCTCTCTGCCAAGTAACTTTACCTCGCCTTTTGTCAGCTCCAACTCTGATGTTGCCATGACTCCATACCTTACCTCTATTCCTCTCTTTGGCATGGCAAATTGTTTTAAGACCTCCGGGACACATTCTGTAGGAACGCTAAGCACCCAGACTGAAATAAAACCATAACCCTTGATATACCATCGCTGCCACAATGCCATGCAGTCCAGAACACATCAATTCTTTGTGGCACCCAGGTATATCATCGCCTACCTGCCAGCTCGTAAGGAGTTTGCATGTTGATACTCCTTTTCCCTGAACTGGGAGTAATTCAGGGAAACAAGCTCCTACCAATCCCAGTTATAGATATGATAGCTCCCCAACGTAAGAGGGCAGTTCAGATTGTGCCACTCTTGGTTGCTGCAGGAATAGCCGTAGGTGTTGGTACTGGAGTTGCAGGGATAACAACTTCCATGACCAAATATAATGAATTCACTTCTCAGTTTAAAAGCAATTTTCAAGAAATGACTGAAACTGTGCTTACTATCCCGAAACAGGTCAATTCTTTGGCAGCTGTGGTGCTTCAGAACCAACGGGGGGCTAGATATCCTGACAGCTAAAGAAGGAGGTCTTTGCCTGTTCTTCCAAGAAGAATGCTGTTTCTATATCAACCAATCCAGGACAGTGAGAAATAAAATCCAGGAGCTACAGTCAGACATACGGAATTTCGGGGAACGTGAGACCTCCAGTTCTGGGATTTTCAAAAACCCTATATGGAACTGGATACTCCCTTTTGTAACTCCTTTCCTAGTCATTTTCCTGGTGTTATTATTTGCCCCCTGCCTCATTAATTTTGTTTCTACATTCCTTCAAAGACAAATGCAGAAAATTTCTAACCAAACTATTAATCAGTTCCTGTTACAGGATTACCAGCCACTGTCCACAGAGAAACCTGATGCAAACGTTTACCAGGTGGACCCCGATGATGAAAGTTAGCTACACCCCAAAACTGAGAATGCCTCTACACAGCAGGAAGCAATTTAAGAGACACAATGCCCTGATTCCCTTTTCACCATAGGCTTCCTCCCTCCCATATTCTCTTTCATTTATTTATTTATTTATTTATTTATTTATTTATTTTTCCTACTTTATTTACATTTCAAATGTTTCCCCCTTTCCAGATTTCCCCTTTGGAACCTCCCCATTCCCTCCCCCAGCCCCCTGCCACTATAGGGGTATTCTCCCACCCACCCACTCTCGTCTTCCCTCCTTGGCATTCTCCTATACTGGGGGAATCTAACACTCTCAGGCCCAAGGACCTCTCCTCTCCCTGATGGATAACAAGACCCTCCTCTGCCACATATGTGGCCAGCACCATGGGTCCCTCCATGTGTATTCTTTGGTTGGTGGATCAGTCTCCAGGAGTATCTGGGGGTCAGGCCAGTTGCCACTGTTGCTGCCTCCCTGGGGATTCAAACTCCCTCAGCTCCTTCAGTCCCTTCTCCAAGTTCTCCATCTGGGACCTCACACTCAGCCTTACTGGTGCTGCGAAGTGACTCTTGGGTATTTCAAACTTTTGGGCTACTAATTACTTAACAGTGAGTACATACCATGTTCATTCTTTTGTGACTACGTTACCTTGCTCAGGATGATATTTTCAAGATCCATCCATTTGTCTGTGAATTTCATGAAGTCATTGTTTTTAATAGCTGAGTAGTATTCCATTGTGTAAAGGTACCACATTTTCTGTATCCATTCCTCTGTGGAGGGACATCTGGGTTGTTTCCAGCTTCTGGCTATTATAAATATGGCTGCTATGAACGTAGTGGATCATGTGTCTTTATTACATGTTGGAGCATCTTCTGGGTATATGCCCAGGAGTGGAATAGCTGGGTCAAAGAAGGGAGGTATGTTGGCATCTGGACAGCCAGGGCAGTGATGTCACACCCAGGTGACAGCTCAATCCGCCCACCTGTTGCCAAGGCAACAGCCACCATATTCCCAGAATCCACTTGGCCCACCACCCACCTTTACCTGTGGCTACATCACTCTCTATATATAAATGGTCTGATCTCTCTCTCTCTCTCTAATAAACTCCCCACGTGGAACTGTTTGGCCTGGTGTGGTTTCTGGAGCCTCGAGATAACTCCGCTGATATCTGACCATATCATCATTTTAATACAAGACATGCCACACTCCACAAACCCAAAGAAACTAAGCAAGAAGGAAGGCCCAAGTGAGGATGCTTGAATCTTATTCAGAACAGGAAATAAAATAGTCATTGGAGGCAGATGGAGGGAGGAACTTGGTAGGAGAGAGGATAAGGGGGGAATAAGGGGTGTTCAGGATCGGATGTGAGGAGAGACAGTGGAGATGGCCAGATGGCCATGAAAATGAATAGAAATCTGCAGCAGGTGTGGGGGAGGTGGGCATCTTGAGGACATGCCAGAGACCTGGGATAAGGGAGGCTCACAAGAATCAATGGAGTGACCTTAGCTGAGATTCACAGCAGTGGGAACCTAAAGAGGCTTCCTCTTGTCACCAGGCAGGAACTTCAGTGGAACAACAAGGACACCAACCCATGTAGGCATAAATTTGTTTGCAACCTACTTTTAATAGGGGTTCAACCTCTCCTCTAGCCCACCACCCAGCAGAGGCAGTGGAAGAGAAAAGTTATTAAGATATGGGGGAAGTGGACCTGGTCAGCAATAGTTCTTTGGGGGTGAGCTTGATCTTCTTGAGCAGCAGTTTAGTCCCCTAGCAAATACCAAATATGATTCAGAGCTCCAGACCAGTCCTCTAGGCAGGCAGACACCAGGCACAAACCAGAAGTTACAGTCCAGTCCTTTCATCAAGCAGACACCAGGCAGCTGTGGTTCAATCTTGAAGAAACTGCCAGCCTCACCAACGAACCTGAGGTGAGGCCACAGAAGTGGCAACCTGCCACAGGAACCTCATGAGCAGTTCTTGAGCAAGTTTTTCTCATTGACAGTGTTGAGCTCAACACTATATAAGGTGAACCAATACATGTGTGTCTTTATTGAAGAATAATGAGGCAGAGCAAACCAAACCAAAGCTCAGTGCTCATCTCTCACTGTCTGTGAGGTCATATTTACACTGCTTCATCACGGGTCCTTTCACATTTGCTATCTCCAAACATCCTCTCACCTGTGCCTGCTTCAGGAAAACAGTCTTTCACAGTTTGCTTTAGCAAGATATCATTTCACCTGTGTGCCCCAGCAAAACATCATTTAGCATAACTAACTTTTCAAAGAAACTAGAAGTTTGCACGTCAAACCCACCCACAAATTTTCAACTTAAAATATATCCTGCCTACAAGAAATGCAGGGACAGAGATGGAGCAGAGACTGAGGGAATGACCAAGCAATAACCAGCCCAACTAGAGATCCATCTCAGCCTTCTTTCTTAACACCACCCGACCACCAGTCCTGGGCTGGCACCATACACAGTGGGATGGGCCCTCCCCTATTGATCACAATTAAGAAAATGCATTATAGTCTGATCTTATGGAGGCATTTTCTCAATTGAGGCTCCCTCATCTCTGAAGAACCTAGCTTATGCAAGTTGACATAAAACTACCCAGTACCTCTATCATATTCATAAAACTTACTTTAAAGTCTTTTTCTTGCGTTTTAGCTATGTTGAAATACTGAGGGCCTGCTGTGGCAGGATTGCTGGGCTCTAGTGGAGACATATTGTCCAGGCTATTATTATGTTTTTACAGTAGTGTCTTGGCATTGGGAAGATTTTATTTCTACATCCTGATATCTGGTTTTCTCCTTGTGAGGTGGGTGTTTTGATCCTTGGTTTCTATTTCCTCTGTGGTTCTTAGGAATGTGTGGTAGCTATTTGTTGCCTGATAGGAAATTCTTTTGGGGTCCTAATAGGAATGGCCAGTGGGAGTTCCAGGTAAAATGTATTTCTGTGTATTAGTACCTACAACTTAGGAAAGAGGATGGGATAGGAGGTGGGGGCTTCTGGGGTCCACAAGAGGGAGGCAAGCAGAATGTTTCACCAGGTTCTGCTTAGTCCCTTGGGAATTGCATATAGTGTGGAGAGGCTATACCAAAAGGTCTGAAGATGATAATGAGGGGTTGAACCTGGAGAAATGGAGAAAGAGGTGAAAATCTGCAGTTATTCTACCTGTTTCCCTGATCAGAGTGGTCTTCCTTCTGTGGTTCCCAAAAAGTGCCTGCTGAACTTTCAGGCTGGGATTATCAATGAGTGGGGGAAGGAAGTTTGGAAGGGAAGATCTGTGTGGTCTATAGAAGAGGGGGACAGAGAGGAAGGGGACACTACAGCAGAGGTAGTCTGCTGCAGAGGTGGGTATGAGACTGGGGGATTGGATTTGGGAAAACAGAGGGAGAGGTGAAGATCTACAGGTAATCTACCTGCTTCCTTTACTGGAGTTGCCTTTGGGTTACCACAGGAATGTTTGTTGGAATTGGGAACTAAGATAAAACAATGCCTAGAGGGAGGGAAGTTATGAGTGGAGTATTTGTGGAGTGGGGGCAAGAGAGAAGGGAGACATCAGCAGGTACTCTGCTCGGCAGTAGAGCTAGAGATGGGACTAGGGGATTAGATTTGGAAGAGCAGAGGAATAGGTAAAAATCTGCACTTAGATTGCCTGATTCCCTAGTTACAGTGATCTGTGGAGTGATGAACCAGCCTGCCTCCATCTTGGGTTTATCAGACTTATTTCTGCTTATGATTAAGACTGTTTCTCAAGTATTGGGCTATGCCTTACTTGTAACTTTAACTACAAATGGTTATGTTCTATACTGCCTGTTCTGGGAAATGACAACCATGCCTTTGTTTCAAAAGGTTATTATGTCCACCTATGACTCCCTTGTTATGACCACCTATTGCTATGAATACCTTGTTATGACTATCTTGAAACCATGTCTTTGTTTCAGAATGTCATTATAACTAACTTGTTATGATTTTGTTCTGCATCTTTAATCCTGTTTTCCTGCAAAATCTCCCATTTGGAAACCCTCTAGTCAGGAGCTATAAAAGCTCTTATCTGAGGGACTGAGGAAAAGCCGGGAGGTAAGAGCCTGCCTGCTTCCACCGGTGGCCAGAGACCCCTGCCTGGGCCACCAGGCCTCCATAAACAAACAGCACAGGGAGAAAGCGACCCACCCACTTGTGTGGAGGAGCCAGCTGAAGGAGGGCTCCAGACACAGGGTCTGAGTAAAAGCAAGCAGGATTCCACCTGTGGCAGGAGACCTCTGCCTGGGCCACCAGGCCGCCATAGACAAATAGTGCAGGGAGAAAGAGAACTGCCCACTTGTGCTGAGGAGCCAGCAGAAGGAGGGATCCAGACTCAGGGTCTGAAGAACAGCCAGGAGAGAGAACTGGTCTCCCAGGAATATTGACACCTGGGATTGAAGGAAAGACAAGCCACAGTCAGAGAAAGAAAGACCAGCTAACCCCAGAGATAACCAGATGGCGAAAGGCAAGGGCAAGAACACAAGGAAAAAAAACCAAGACTACTTGGCTTCATCAGAACTCAGCTCTCCCACCACAGCCAGCACTGGATACCCCAACACACCAGAAAAGGAAGACTCAGAGTTAGAATCACTTATCAAGAGGATGATAGAAGATTTTAAGAAGGAAATAAATAACTCTCTTAAAGAAATACAAGAGAACACAGGTAAACAACTGGAAACCTTTAAAGAGGACACGCAAAAATACCTTTAAAATTACAGGAAAACACAATCAAACAGGCAGAATTACAGGAAAACACAATCAAACAAATGAACAAAACCATTCAGGAATTAAAAACAGAAATAGAAACAGTAAAGAAATCACAAAGGGAGACAACCCTGGAGTTAGAGAACATAGGAAAGAAATCAGGAGTCATAGATGCAAGCATCACCAACAGAATACAAGAGATTGCAAGAGAGAATCTCAGGTGCGGAAGATACCATAGAAAACATGGACACAACAGTCAAAGAAAACACAAAATCCAAAAATCTCCTAACCCAAAACATCCAAGATATCCAGGATGCAATGAGAAGACAGAACCTGAGGATAATAGGTATAGAAGAGAGTGAAGACTCCCAACTTAAAGGACCAGTAAATATCTTCAACAAAATTATAGAAGAAAACATCCTTAACATAAAGAAAGAAATGAACATAAATATACAAGAAGCCTACAGAACTCCAAATAATGGACCAGAAAAGGAAGTCTTCCCGTCACATTATAGTCAAAACACCAAATACACAAAACAAGGAAAGAATATTAAAAGCAGTAAGGGAAAGGGGGCAAGTAATATATAAAGGTAGACCTACCAGAATTACACCAGACTTCTTACTAGAGACTATGAAAGCTAGAAGATCCTGGGCAGATCTCATACAGACTCTAACAAAACACAAATGCCAGCCCGGGCTGCTATACCCAGCAAAACTCTCAATAATCATAGATGGCGAAACCAAAATATTCTATGACAAATCCAAATTTGCACAGTATGGTTCCACAAACCCATCCCTACAAAGAATAATACATGGAAAACGCCAACTCAAGGAGGGAAGCTACACTCAAGAAAAAGCAAGAAAGTAATCTTTCAACAAACTCAAAAGAAGATAGCCACACAAACAATATAAACAACATCAAAAATAACAGGAAATAACAATCACTATTCTTTAATATCTCTTAATATCAATGGTCTCAACTCCCCAATAAAAAGTCATAGACTGACAGACTGGATCCATAAACAGGACCCAGCATTTTGCTGCATCCAGGAAATGCACATCTGTGTTAAAGACAAACACTACCTCACAGTAAAGGGCTGGAAAACAATTTTCCAGGCAAATGGCCCCAAGAAACAGGCTGGAGTAGCCATTCTAATATCGGATAAAATTGACTTTCAACCAAAAGTCATCAAAAAAGATAAAGAAGGACACTTCATACTCATCAAAGGAAAAATCTACCAAGAAGAACTCTCAATTCTGAACATCTATGACCGGAATGCAAGAGCTCCCACTTTCATAAAAGAAACTCTACTAAAGCTCAAAGCACACATTGCACCTCACACAATAATAGTGGGAGACTTCAACACTCCACTATCAACAATGGACAGATCTTGGAAACATAAACTAAACAGAGACACGGTGAAACTAACAGATGTTATGAACCAAATGGGTTTAACAGATATCTATAGAACATTTCATCCTGCATCAAAAGAATATACCTTCTTCTCAGCATCTCATGGTACCTTCTCCAAAACTGATCATATAATTGGTCACAAAACAAACCTCAACAGATATAAGAAGATTGAAATAATCGCATGCCTCCTATCAGATCACTATGGATTAAGGTTGGTCTTCAATGGCAACAACAACAACAGAAAGCCCACATCCACATGGAAGCTGAACAATGTTCTGCTCAATGATAACTTGGTCAAGGAAGAAATAAAGAACGAAATTAAAGATTTCCTAGAATTTAATGAAAATGAAAGTACAAGTTACCCAAACCTATGGGACACAGTGAAAGCAGTATTAAGAGGAAAACTCATAGCTCTGAATGCTTCCAGAAAGAAACTGGAGAGAGCATACACTAACAGCTTCACAGTACACCTGAAAGTTCTAGAACAAGAAGAAGCTAATACTCCCAAGAGGAGTAGAAGGCAGGAAATAATCAAATTAAGGGCTGAAGTCAACCAAGTGGAAACTAAAAGAACTATACAAAGAATCAAAAAAACCAAGAGCTGGTTCTTTGACAAAATCAACAAGATAGATAAATCCTTAGCCAGACTAACCAGAGGGCACAGAGACAGTATCCAAATTAAAAAATTAGAACTGAAAAGGGAGATATAAGAACAGATTCTGAGGAAATTCAAAAAATCATCAGATCCTACTACTACAAAAGCCTATATGCAACAAAATTGGAAAATCTGGAGGAAATGGACAAGTTTCTAGACAGATACCAATTACCAAAGTTAAATCAGGATCAGATAAACCATCTAAATAGTCCCATAACCCCCCCCAAATAGAAACAGTCATTCGCAGTGTCCCAACCAAAACAAACCCAGGACCAGATGGGTTCAGTGCAGAATTCTATCAAACCTTCAAAGAAGACCTAATACCAATACGCTTCTGTCTATTCACAAAATAGAAACAGAAGGAATACTACCCAATTCATTCTATGAGGCCACAGTTACACTGATACGAAAGCTCCACAAAAACCCAACAAATAAAGAAAACTTCAGACCAATTTCCCTTATGAATATCGATGCAAAAATACTCAATAAAATTCTTGCAAGCCGAATCCAAGAACACATCACAACAATCATTCACCATGATCAAGTAGGCTTCATCCCAGGGATGCAGGGATGGTTCAATACCTGCAAATCCATCAATGTAATCCACTACATAAACTCAAAGAAAAAAACCACCTGGTCATTTCGTTACATTCTGAAAAAGCATTTGACAAAATTCAACATCCCTTCATGATAAAAGTCTTGGAAAAATCAGGAATTCAAGAGCATACTTAAACATAGTAAAAGCAACATACAGCAAACCAGTGGCCAACATCAAACTAAATGGAGAGAAACTTGAAGCAATCCCACTAAAATCAGGGACTAGACAAGGCTGCCCTCTCTCTCCCTATATATTCAATATAGTACTTGAAGTTCTAGCTAGAGTAATCAGGCAACAAACAGAAGTCAAAGGGATACAAATTGGAAAGGAAGAAATCAAAATATCACTATTTGCAGATGATATGATGGTATACTTAAGTGACCCAAAAAACTCCACCAGAGATCTGCTACAGCTGAAAAACACCTTCAGCAAAGTGGCTGGATACAAAATTAACTCAAGCGGATCAGTAGCCTTCCTATACTCGAAGGATAAACAGGCTGAAAAAGATATTAGGGAAATAACATCCTTCACAACTGTCACCAACAATATAAAATATCTTGGTGTGACTCTAACCAAACAAGTGAACGATCTGTATGACAAGAACTTCAAGTCTCTGAAGAAAGAAATCAAAGAAGACCTCAGAAGATGGAAAGATCTCCCATGCTCATGGATGGTCAGGATTAACATAGTTAAAATGGCCACCCTGCCGAAAGCAATATACAGATTCAATGCTATCCCCATCAAAATCCCATCTCAATTCTTCATAGACCTGGAAAGAGCAATTCTCAAATTCATGTGGAATTACAAAACACCCAGAATAGCATAAACTATCCTCAACAATAAAAGGACTTCTGGGAGAATCGGCCTCCCTGACTTCAAGCTGTACTACAGAGCAGTAGTGATAAAAACTGCATGGTATTGGTACAGTAACAGGCAGGTATATCAATGGAATAGAATCGAAGACCCAGAAATGAACCCATACAATCATGGTCACTTCATCTTCGACAAAGGAGCTAAAACCATACAGTGGAAAAAAGATAGCATCTTCAGCAAATGGTGCTCATTCAACTGGTGGTCTACATGTAGGAGATTGTGAATTGATCCATTCCTATCTCCCTGTACAAAGCTCAAGTCCAAGTGGATCAAGGACCTCCACATAAAACCAGATACACTGAATCTAATAGAAGAGAAAGTGGGGAAAAGTCTTGAACACTTGGGCACAGGTGAAATGTTCTAGAACAGAACACCAATGGATTGTGCTCTAAGATCAAGAATTGACAGATGGGACCTCATAAAATTACAAAGCTTCTGTAAGGCAAAGGACACTGTAAATAGGACAAAATGGCAACCAACAGATTGGGAAAAGATCTTTACCAATCCTACATCCGATAGAGGGCTAATATCCAATGTATATACAAAGAACTCAAGAAGCTAGACTCCAGAGATCCAAATAACCCTATCAAAAAATGGGGAAGAGAGCTAAACAGAGAATTCTCAACTGAGGAAACTCGAATGGCCGAGAAGCACCTAAAGAAATGTTCAACATCCTTAGTTATCAGGGAAATGCAAATCAAAACAACCATGAGATTTCACCTCACACCAGTCAGAATGGCTAAGATCAAAAACTCAGGTGACAGCAGATGTTGGTGAGGATGTGTAGAAAGAGGAACACTCCTCCATTGCTGGTGGGAATGCAAGTTGATACAACCTCTCTGGAAATCAGTTTGGCGGACCCTCAGAAAATGAACATAATACTACCTGAGGACCCAGCTCTTCCATTCCTGGGCATATACCCAGAAGATGCTCCAACATGTAATAAAGACACATGTTCCACTATGTTCATAGCAGCCCTATTTATAATAGCCAGAAGCTGGAAACAACCCAGATGTCCCTCCACAGAGGAATGAATACAGAAAATGTGGTACATTTACACAATGGAATACTACTCAGCTATTAAAAACAATGACTTCATGAAATTCACAGACAAATGGATGGAACTTGAAAATATCCTGAGCGAGGTAATGCAGTCACAAAAGAATGAACATGGCATGTACTCACTGTTAAGTGGTTACTAGCCCAAAAGTTGGAAATACCCAAGAGTCACTTCGCAGCAACAGTAAGGCTGAGTGTGAGGTCCCAGTTGGAGGACTTGGAGAAAGGACTGAAGGAGCTGAGGGAGTGTGCAACCCCAGGGAGGTAGCAACAGTGGCAACTGGTCTGACCCCCCAATACTCATTGAGACTGATCCACCAACCAAGGAATACACATGGAGGGACCCCTGGTGCTGGCCACATATGTGGCTGAGGAGGGTCTTGTTAGCCATCAGGGAGAGGAGAGGCCCTTGGGTCTGAGGGTGTTAGATCCCCCAGTATAGGAGAATGCCAAGGAGGGAAGACAAGAGTGTGTGTGTGTGTGGGTGTGTGGGTGGGTGGGAGAATACCCCCATAGTGGCAGGGGGAGGGCGGAGGGAATGGGGAGGTTCTAAAGGGGAGATCGGGTAAGGAGGAAACATTTGAAATGTAAATAAATTATGAGAATTTAAAAAAAAAAAAAGAAAAAAAAAGCTCTCATCTCCCCATGTCCAAGGCTGACTTCTTGAGCCAGGCCTTACAGGGAGGCAACTTCAGTTAATTCGGTCATGATAATTTGAATCAGAAGTCTTTCTCCTTCCATCTTTAGAATTAGCAGGGTTCCCGGGGAATGTCTACTGGTGTTCCAGGCTGGGATATAACAATATGTTGGGGAAGAAAGGTTTAGGAAAAATCTCTTTGAGCCACTAGAGATGGGGACATAAGGGATGATAGTGATGGAAGTCCACAGTGTGTGGTCTACTGGATAGTTAGGGATGAGAATGGGGAATTGGATTTGGAGGAGCAGAGGGAGTGTTGAACATCTGCAGTTAGCTATAGAGTTGCCATTATTTTATAATATGAAGAAAATAGTGAAAGATAACAAAAGAAAACAACTAAAAGCAGAGGAGGAGAAAAGAAAACAATGACACAAATTCCTGATTAATGTGATGTTTATAATTGCTATGACATAGCAAGTAATATTATCAAAGTATGTGTGTATATTACAGTCAGGGAACAGAACTGATAGAATGAATATATATTAAAGGGGGATTTAGTAGATGTTTTATAGGCTGTGTTTGAGGCTGGTCCAAAAAATGGCTATTAAACAGTGGAAAGGCCATAAGTGTTCAGTCTATGAGGTTGAATGTCTCAGCTGGTCTGTTGTGCTCTGGATTCAAGCATAGCCCTAAGTCCTTTTCAGGATGAGGATTTTTGGTTTGTTTTGGTTTGCTTAGTCTCTTGATTTTTAGAGACAAGGTCTCTCTGGGTAGCTCTGGCTGTCCTGGAACTTGCTCTGTAAACAAGACTGGCTTCGAAGTCAGAGATTCACCTCTGAGAGCTGTGATTAAAGGTGTGTGCCACTACCACTCAGGTTTAGAGTGAGCTTTTAAACAAAAAGAACCACATGTTCTGGGTTGACATACTTTAGTTAACAAGAATGGAAACTAAATGAAGTAAAACTCCAGAAGCTTCCCAGAACTATAGACTTTGATGGATTCAGCCTTTGTTTTAGTTTTGGTAGGAGGTACTGTCTATGTTCTGAGTTTTGCAGCCTGAATGGTACTTCAATCATGGAGTTCAGGGTCTCCTAAGTCTGGGGCCCTGTTCCCTGCCCCACTGGTCTTAGTGAATGAGTTTAATTATGGACTCATCCTTATCTAAATAGTTGTAGTTCATCCCAAGGACCCTTAATTTTACTGAACTGATACATGACTGGTCATATGGTTTAAGATGCAGGGGCCCACCATTAATCCAATCAGAATGAGAATTAAAGGCCCAGTCAGTACTGATAGCAGAGTAGTTAGCTAGTAGTTAGCTAGGAGGACCAAGAGAACAGTTGGTAACAATTATCTGATTTATGTCTTTATCTCTTACTCTTTTTAAAGTTTTTTTGTGTGTGTCTGTGTATTTGTTTGTTTGCTTTTCATTATGACAACCGTGGCGAGATTTTTAAAATTACTCCTGATGAGTAAGCATAGAAACAACAGGCTTTCCCCAAAACCATGGTTTCTTTGTCTCATGAGAACTCTAAGCCTCTCTACTTTTGTAGGACCATTTCTGCAAGGGGATCTAACTGTTGTTTTCATTCAGAAATAGAAACTTTTAATACCTCTAGGTCCTGATGTCTACTTAGTTTGGAAAGCAACAGTTAATCAAACCATTAGTATATGGCTACTGTCTTAGTTGGGGTTCCCATTGCTGTAAAGAGACACATCCTTAGTCATCAGGAAAATGCAAATCAAAATGACCCTGAGATTCCACCTTATACCAATCAGAATGGCTAATATCAAAAACTCAGGTGACAGCAGATGTTGGCTAGGATGTGGAGAAAGAGGAACACTCTTCCATTGTTAGTGGGATTGCAAGCTGGTACAACCATTCTGGAAATTAATCTGGAGGTTCCTCAGAAAATTGGAAATATATCTATATATCTTGGTCATATATCCAGAAGATGTCCCACCATGCCACAGAGGCACATGTTCTAGTATGGTCATTGTGGCCTTATTTGTGATAGCCATAAGCTATAAACAACCCAGATGTTCACAACAGAAGAATGGATACAGAAAATGTGGTTCATTTACACAATGGAATCTTATTCAGCTATTAAGAACAATGACTTCATGAATTTTGCACGCAAATGGATGGAACTAGAAAAAATGATCCTGAGTGAGGTAACTCACACCCAAAAGGACATGCACGGTATGTACTTACTAATAATAAGTGGATATTAACCAAAAAAGTACAGAATACCCAGGATACAATCCACAGAACTCAAGAAGTTTAACAAGCAGAAGGGCCCAAGTGAGGATGCCTCAATCCTACTTGGGAGGGAGAAAAAAAAAGCAATCACGAGAGTGGAGGGCAGAGGGAGGCAGGGACCTTGTTTGTAGAGGGGACAGGATGGGAAAATGGGGGAAATGCTCAGGTATTGTGGAAGATCAGGAGTGAAGCCTTGAGGACCAGCAGAAAAAAATGGAAACAGGCAACTTCAGGAGGTAGGAGGTGGGGGGACCCTCTAGAATGTATCAGAGATCTGGGAGGTGAGAGATGATCAGGACTCAGAGGGAGGGACCTTAGAGGAAATGCCCAACATTGGGGAGAGGGAACTTGTAGAATCCACCTCCAGTAGGAAGACAGGGCATCAAATGGAGGGATGGGGTTGCCATCCCACAGTCAAAAACTCTGACCCAGAATTGTCTCTGGCTAAAAGAACTGCAGGGACAAAAAAATGGAGAAGAGGCTGAGGGAAGGAGGTCCAGTGACTGGCCTAACTTGGGATCCAGCTCAAGGAGAAGCTCCAAGGCCTGATTACTGGTGCTATGGTGTGTTTACAGACAGGAGCCTAGCATGGCTGCCCTCCAAGAGGCCTCTCAAGCAGCTGAAAGAGCCAGATGCCAAATACTTACACCCAACCAATGGACAGAAGACAGAGACTCCTGTGGTTGAATTAGGGAAAGGCTGGAAGAAGCTGAGGAGGGGGGTGACCACATAGGAAGACCGGCAGTCTCAACTAACCTGGACCCTTGAGACCTCTCAGACACTGAACCACCAACCAGGCAGCAGAGGACTGCCTGGTTTGGCCTCAATGAGAAAAGAAGAACCTAACCCTCAAGAGACTTGAGGCCCCATGGAAGAGGGAAGTCTAGTGGGGTGGGGGTAGGGGTAGAGACATACTCTTGGAGACAGGGGAGGGAGAATGGGATTAGGAACTGTCGGAGGGTGGACTGGAAGTGGAATAACAACTGGAGTGTAAAAAAATTAAAAAAAAAAATAAACACAAAGGAAAAAGAAAAATTGCAATAATGAATACATGTGGAAAATAATGTTATTTTTGCTTTACCTAAAGTACTCATTAGTAACAATTCAAAATACCAAAAGATTAAAGAATGAGAGAGAGAGAGAGAGAGAGAGAGAGAAAGAGAGAGAGAGAGAGAGACACCATGGCTAAGGCCACTCTTATAAAGGACAACATTTAATTGGGGCTGGCTTACACTTTCAGAGGTTTAGTCCATTATCATCATAGCAGGAAACATGGCAGTGTCCAGGCCTGCATGACAGTAGAGGAGCTGAGAGTTTATACCTTGTTCTGAAAGCCAACAGGAGAAGACTGTGTCCCAAGAGGCTAGAAGGAGGAGCTCAAAGCCCACCCCTATGGTGACATACTTCTTCCAACAAGGACATACCTCCTTAATAATGCTATTCCTTGAGACAAGCATATTCAAAATATATTTAGTCCAACTTCAAAAGTCCCCATAGTCTATAGCAGTCTCAAAAATGTTAAAAGTCCAAAGTTGTAAGTCTTTTCTGAGATTCATGCAAACACTTAACTGTATTCCCTTTTAAAATCAAAATCAAAAAGCAGATCACATATTTCCAATATCACAGAACCATTCTAAAACTTCATAGTGAGGAAATACTGAACCAAAGCAAGACCAGCAACCAGTTGGGCAAACTCCAAACTCTGCAACTCCATGTTTGATGTCAAAGCACTCCTCAGATCTCCAAGTCATTTCAGCTTTGTTGACAGCAACAGACTTTCTTCTAGGTTGTTTCTTCTAGGTTGGTTCCACTCCCTGTTGGCAGCTTTTCTTGGAAGGTATCCCACAGCACTGACATCTCTAACATCTTGGTGTTTCCAAGGAAACTTCAACTTCACATTTTCTTGTTTCAGTGTTTGGGATCCACACATGATCTTCTGTGCTTCTCCAAAGATCTTGGGTCACTCCTCCAGTTCTGCCCTCTGTAGTACTCTAGGCTCTGATTGACTCTACTAATGTTGCTGTTCTTGGTGATTGTTGTTAAGGCCAAGGTAAAATGTTAAGGTCTAGGTAGCTGTGACCTGGATGGCCTGCTATTATAAGGAAATTTTCTCGTATGTTCCTGCTGTTACTAGGAAATGTTCTAGTGCCAAGATTAATTATGTAATATGTTATATTCTATGCCCCTGGAAACCAATCACAATAGAAGTTAGTAGAATTGTTTTGTATAGTTATCCACAATAAGCTTGGACCCAAACCAACCACCCAACAGCACTTCTTGAACCCATGTATAAGCTTTTATGGTACAAGCTTTCCCTGAGATAGACCCCAACATAAGAGAGATAAATTGTTTGGAATAAGATTTCCATTTTAGGCCGGGCGGTGGTGGCACATGCCTTTAATCCCAGTACTTGGGAGGCAGAGGCAGGCAGATTTCTGAGTTCGAGCCCAGCCTGGTCTACAGAGTGAGTTTTAGAACAGCCAGGGCTACACAGAGAAACTCTGTCTCGAAAAACCAAAGGAAAAAAAATCCATTTTGAGTAGTGGTCTAGTAAAATTTAAGTTCTCAAGATCTCCCTGGGAACGAACATCCTACTTGGCAGAAAGAGACATGTATGTGGGTAATTGATATCCCAGTTGGCAAGTCAACACATGAATGTTAGACAAGTCCCATCTTGGTAGACAAGTTAGGACATGAATATTATTAGACAAGGCAAATCCTCTGCCACAGTTTGAATACCCCAACTGATGGGGACAGGATGAATGTATAATAAAGACATGTTCCTAAGGAAATTCCCTATCTCTAAGGCCTGATTAGTGTAATAACTTGGCACAGATTTGTAGATTTGGGGCTTAAAAACCCTGAAGGACCTTAACTCAGGGTCATGGTTGAGTTCCCGAATCTGAACCATAGCTGAGGTTGACCAGCCCTGGGGCATATACTCAATAAACTCTCCCTGTTTGACTGAGATTGGTGTCCATGTGGTGTGTGAATTATCCTATGGTACTGGCATCTCCAGTTCACTGAGGTCTTCCACTGCAACTAGGCTTCACCAAAAAACTCTCGTAGGCTCTCTTCATGGTGCCAAGCCTCAGCTGTTCTCCATGACCCCTTTATGCCTTCAAAACCAGTACCACCTGGGTGATTCTTACACATTGCCAAGTACAACTGCAGCATGAGGTACAACCTTGGCTATCTCTGGAACACAGCTTCTTAGTTCTCCTAGAAAACATTCCCAGAAGATTTCACCTCAGTGATGCTGGTCTCTTCTTAATCACTGCAAATTTGTTAGCTCCAACTAACCAGCATCAAATGTCTCAGTAGTCCCTTCAATTTTTCATTCTAAAGCCAGAGCCACATGGCTGAAGTTTCCAAGTTCTGCTTCTTACTGGAGCTGGAACATAACCCCCTTGTTTTATTAGATTATTACTAGCTTTCTGTTTTCCAACTCCTTCACTGCCTAAGCTTGGTTTTCCTAGATCTTGCTCTGTAGATTGACCTTGAAGTCAGAGATATGTGTACCTGTCTCCTGGGATTAAATGTGTGTATCATCATACCTGGACGTAAGCTTTTCTTTACCTAGAACTTGGGCTGTCCCAGGCAGTCCTTGAACTCAGAGATGTGTTTGCCTTTGTCTCCTGAGATTAAAGGAGTGTACCACCATACCTGAGCCAAAGCTTTTCATGACCACAAGCTTTTCATGTTCCTCAAGATTTGGATTAAAAGCTCGTGTCTTCCATTTCTGTATTTTAGTTCATTCCAGATTAAAAATCCAAATGAATGCAATAACAAGATAATAATAATGCCTAGATATAACTATCCCTTGTTCAATTGCAAATGAATAAACAATAAGATTAGCTGGATTGGATCTTTTCCCACTCCCTTAATCTGTTCATCTCCATATTATTCACAAAAATACCACAAAATAGTCTCTAGGCCACATACTAAAATTCTTCTCTGAAACCTCTGGAGCAAGGCTTCCACAGTTCAAATCACCATCACCAACAAAGTCTTCCATATTCTTACTAGGATGGCCCATCAAGCCCCACTTAAAGCATTCCATTACTTTCCAAATCTAATATTCCCAAATCCACATTCTTCCACACAAAAGCATGATCACGTCTATCACAGCAATACCCCAGTCCCTGGTACCAATTTCTGTCTTAGTTAGGGTTTCCATCACTGTGAAATGACACCATGACCAAGGCAACTCTTATAAGGATAACATTTAACTGAAGCTGGCTTACAGTTTCAGAGGTTCAGTCCATTATCATCATGCAGAAAGCATGGTAGTGTCCAGGCAAGCATGGTGCTGAAGAAGCTGATAGATCTACATCTTGTTACAAATGCAAACAGGAGAAGACTGTGTTCCACATGGCTAGGAAGAGAGTCTCAAAGCCCACATCTACAATGACACAGTTCCTCCAACAAGGCTGCACCTCCTAATAGTGCCACTCCCTGTGACAAGCATAGTCAAACCAGCATATCCACCAAGTAGTCTCAGGGGCTCAGTATTATTGCTGTTATCTGTATGAATTAACCCATAAGAGAGACTAGCCCACATCAGAATAAGAGGAAGTGCCTAGGTTTTATAAAATTTTTGGATATTAGACACATTTTAGCCTCTTATACATCCTCTAACATTAATTTGGACTGTCCCCAGTCACAGTGAGTTAGGTTAGTCAATGGGCTGACAGTCTGGTTTGTTCCTATCCCTATACGGGCTGGGTGTCTAAGCGCAAGCAGCAACCCTGGCTTATTTTTGTTTGGGAATGATTTACTCTATTCCCTAGTGTCCCTTCCTGAGGCTTACAGTCTGATTCCCCAGGTTTTTCCTGTTTCCTAAAGGCCAGAATCTTTTAAAAGGAATTTTTCAGGAAGCTTCGGGTTTACAGCCCCAATTTTTGCAATAGAAACTCCCTTGTTTATAGCAAGTAGGAGGTCTACCCACAGGGCATGCATAGCATTGTAAAGTTTGTATTTCCACCTCAAAAGATAAATTATCCTCTCCTTTTTTTCTATCCATACAACCATGCATTTAAAGTCGCCTCATCAAGTAAAGGTCAAGATGGATTATGGATTGCTGGTCTGTAGTCACACTAGCTAATACCTTCTCTGTTTCTGTCTTCCTCAGTTGGTTTCTAGTCCAGGCTTGATGGCACTGGAAGTTGGACCATGACCCTGTTATTCATACTCATAGTGAAAAATGGAAGACTCAGGAGGAGGCAGAGGGGCAGGGAGTGAACATACAGGAAGTGGATGGGCCCTGGGGTTGAATGAAAGTTTAATTTCAATGTGTCCATTAGGCATCAGTGTCTGTGGCTTCCACTTTCTTGGCCTGGATGTGATCGATCCATGCCAGCTACCTTCTCACTCATAAGAGTGGAGAGAATCACTTTGTAGGGTCCTTTCCAAGTTGGTTCCAGTGCCTCTTTGGCTAACTTTTTGACCCAGAGAGTATCATCAGACTCAAACAAGTGGAAACTGGTGGTGAGCTTGGAGACTGGCTGAGTCTCTTGTACAGTCCAATGAATAGACTATATGGAAAAACAGAAGGTCTGTGTGATCTGTGAAAGGAATGGTAAGCCTGGGAAGCAGTGGGGGAGGTCTACCAAACAATCTCACAGGTAAATCCTTCCCTGTAAGGGGTGCAGTAGGCCAAAAGCAAAGCAAAGGAAGGAGGCCTACCCATCCTTCTCTAGACTCTAATGAGAGTTTTTCTAGTTTCTTTTAATGTCTTGTTTATTCTTATTACCTGGTAAGGACACTGAGGTCTATAAGCACAATGAAGTTTTCAATCTATGTCTAAAGCCTTAGCTATTAATTGAGAGGTTTTGGCTATGAAAGCTGGGACATTGTTAGACTTTATTGTTAGGGGGGAAGCTGAATCAGGCGACAGGTTACTGTAGGGGGTTTTAGCTACTATTTGAGCAGTTTCAGTCGTGGTGTGGACACTTCCACCCACTAGGAAAAGATATATAGAAAAATGAGCTAGTATTTGTTTGTATCCTCCCCCAGCCGACTGGATCTTGGTAAAGACAGTTTTCCAAGAGTTCACCAGGATTTTGGTCTCTCATTTGGACCCTTTCCTGGGTAAGGGCTCTCTGTTTTGGATTCACTGGAGCACAAACCTGGCATCTTGCTGAGATGTTCCACACTAAGCTGTCTAGTCTAGGTATAACATACTCTGGTCTGAGCAACTCAGAAAGTTTTGTGAATTGCAGATGGGTAGTATGATGAACATTAGTTACCAGAGTTCTGCCAGTTAGTTGTTTTTGGGAGAATGATCTTTCCCTCTAGTGTCTTCCATCAACCTGGGTGTGGGTTTGAGCTGTCCATTTCTTCTTCACCATGGAATCTCGGGTAGCACTGGGTTGGGGGTATGTCACCAGAAAATCAATCATTTGTCAGGTAAGCGGGTCAGTGGCCTGGCAGTGGGGGGCTTTGTAATTGTGGGGGAAGCCAAACGGTCTCTAGGAGGGCCAATATCTTCTGATGTTCTTTTCCCAACAGCGGGAAGCCCTCTTTCTCTATATATCGTGTGAACATGCACAGTAGTAGAAGCAATAATGACTGTCTGTGGATGGGGTGGTGGATGTTCTTTGTCCCCATCTGAGAGACTGGGTCAGATCTGCCAACTGCTGGTCTCTTAGCCTGCTTTTAGGTCTGCCTGAGTTACTTGACTTTGGCTCAGATCAATTCAGTTAAAGTAGTCACTGAAGTTCCCACATACCTGGTTGCATCTTTCTTCTCCCGACAATCATGGATGAGCACCTGCAGGTCGTCATTAGGCAAGAGGGTAACAGGATTGATGGTGGTGGGTTTCTCAAACCAGACTCCAGGGTGGTCCAGTTGTGGGACCTCGTACTAAGTCACACAGTAATTAGACAGAGTGTTTTGTATTACTTGGAGGAAGGTGTGGGGTGCTGTGTCTATAACATCTTGACCCAGTTACCTTCTTTGTTTGTTCAGAGCTACTAGCAGTAGCTGCCACAGCCCTTAGACTAGTAGGCCATCCTGTGAGTACAGGGTCCAGTTGATTGGACAGGTATGTCACAGAATGTTTCCATGGCCCCAAAGTTTGGGTTAAAACCTTTTGTTTTTTGTTTAATGGACAAACAGATGAAAGGTTTTGAGACATCTGGAAATGCTAGGGCTAGAGCTGAAGTCAGAGCTGGTTTTAAAGTCTCAAATGTCTTTTGTTTATTCTCAGTGCAGATTAAAGGCTCAGTGCCCCCATCTTTCTGTGTATGGATGCCATGCTATTTCCACAAACTCAGGTATCCAGAGGCCGCCATGTCCAGCTGCACCTAGGAACCCTTGAACCTCTCTTAGTCTTTGCAGTTGGGATCTGAAGAATAGCTGCGATCCTACTCCTTTTGCCTCCCCTCAGCTGGTAGCCAAGATCTGTAGCCTGTGATAGCAGATGTTCTGTAACCCAAGGTCCGGAACTCTTGCAGCTTTCTATCAGCGGTTCTTTTATAGTCTATTTCCCAGGAGCTCTTACAGAGGACAGGAAGTCTGCATTTAGTATCTTTAAATCCTGGGGCAACCTGGTCCAGGTAAGTTGCCAGCTATGATGTACCTCTGGGTCTGTCTATTTAAAAGCAAAGGCAAGTTGACTCACCTCTACCATTAGGAGGCTGAAGAACAGTGCATCTTTCAGATCTAAGACACTGTACAACTGTTTTGTTAGAAGAAACAGACTCATGAGAATCAGAGGTCCCAGGTGCCTCAACAGGAAGAAAAGGTTTATTCAAGGGCAGGGTACCAGGACTTCTGTCTCTTTATCTAGGCAATATGGACAGCAATTTCCCCTTTTATTTCCAGGGTCATTTCGTATTGTTTAATCTGGACAGAGGTAGCTGAACCGATTAGTTGAACAATTATAGGGATCGGGTAGCAGCAGTTCTTGGGGGAGAGGGGTTGGTTTCTTCTGACAGAGGGTGAGACACCAGCATTTTTCTGGGTAGCTGTAAGTCTAACTGCATCTTATCACCAGAGAAAGTGATGGTGGCTTTTAGTTTTATACAAATATTTGTGTTTTTCCATGCTTGTCCTTACTCTTGCCAAAAAGTCAATCTATCCTGCTGTTTGAGACATTCATTCACTGGTATTAGAAAGCACCCTGATGCCTGATTTAAAGCCCACCTGACATTCTGAAGCCTCTATTGAACTCACCTCACTCTGCTTATCCTGAATTGTTTTGATGTATTATTAAGGTTGTACTTGCTATGAGAATTTGATCTTGGCTGTTATGACATCATATTGATTCTTTCTTTTCTATGGTAACTCTCACTCTGGAAGCTCTTTTATTTATTTATTTTAAAAACAAACAAACAAACAAACAGAAAAACTCGTTTCTTTAACTTTTTCTTCCTGATCATCTCAACCATCAGCTCTGTTACAACAGAAATCCATGACTAACTGGGAGTGGCTATGGATGTTCTTCTTAAAGGACTTTTGGAGTTGTGTATTAGTCAGGGTTCTCTAAAGTCACAGAACTTATAGGTAGTCTCTATATAGTAAGGGAATTTGTTAATGACTTACAGTCTGTAGTCAAATTCCCCGACAGTGGTCAGCAGTAGCTGTGAATGAAAACCTGAGGATCTAGCAGTTGCTTAGTCCCACAAGGCTCGCAGGCTAAGAAGATTGAATCTTCCTCCTTCCAATGTCCTTATGTAGATCTCTAGCAGCAGGTGTGGCTCAGATTAGAGGTGTGCATACCTCTACACCTCTGTCTTCCAGACGCAAGATCTAGATCACAGGTGAGCCCTCTAATTCTGGATTGTAATTCACCCCAGGTATAGTCAAGTTGACAACCAGAAATAGCCACTACAAGTTGCATGCCTGTGGACCACACCATACCCGTGACTACTAAATACCAAAGCAGTAAGGATATTTATATAATTCCCAGAAGATTTCTTTATAAATCTTCCAGTAATAATCTCAAAATTTTCTCAAGAGTTTGTTATTAATATTTGTAATAACTCTCCTTAAACAGGCACTGACATCCCAGAATAGGATGTAAGACAAGATTTCTACCTTTATTATTCTAGTCTATGTGCTTAACACATGCATACCTAAATAATGTCCTCCAACATGATCTTTTCAAAATGACTCTACTATTAGAAATAATAACATTCTTAAAATGGTAAAATGCTGTTGTTCTCCTTATAAATAATACCCAATGTTTATTTCATGAACAAATGCGCTGAGTACTTGAAGGTAATAGGTATGCTTTGAATATAAACAGAAAGCACAGATCTTCTCGATATATGGTGGGAAAAATTTATGGGAGACTTGATGTGACATTTAAATTTGAAAACATCAATAGAGCAAAAACTGTAAAGATCCAGGATTAGAAAATTGATATAAATGTCATGTACAAAAACCTCAAAGTAAGAAATGATAAGGGTTGGACAACTAACATTACCTTAGTATGAGAGAAGAAAATTCGGAAGTGACCCTGAGACTGTTAAAACTGATCAGGATATGCTAGCCTTGGCAAGTAATAATACTGAAATTGGTTTTCATTATAAAAACAAACTTAAAAGTTAGTAGCTTAAGGATTCAAACAGAAACACAAAATCTTGGATTCTTAGATGCTCCATAGTAAGAGGAACTGACTAGATGCTGGGAATGCATAGAGATTAAGAGATCTGATAGTTGTTTTATTTTATGTTTTTTCTTGTAAGACTCAAAGCTCTACTAGTATTTATCTGTAATCAGTGTCTCTAAGGTTATGATTATTGAAAACATTTTATTTTCTAAGTTTAACTGGAAAACTGTACAAATACTTCTCATTAGAACATAACAATCAGATATTTCTTCATTCTTCCTAAATTACTATGTTTATATGAGGCCTGTTGATTAAAAGCCATCAGAAGCCTAAAGTGGCCAGGAAGAAATCTGAGCTTCCAGTTCAATGGGATGTTGTGTCTCATGGCAGGAGCAATACCCATTTGGAACCAGGCTAGCAGAACTTAAGGTCCCAGGAATAGTTAGCAAAAGTTTTCCTAGTGTTTCACTAAGTACGATGGTGTGTGGAACTATTCCCATTTCCATTCTTTGATTCCTGGACCTATGAATCTTGGCTATGGGGAAAACTATACCATATATTTACTCTGATTTAAGTTCATATGCCACCTTTTGGAGAACTCTGTCCTAGCTCTCAAGGCAACAATTGGCACTCTAACTGTGTTTTTAAAAGACCATTCCATCATTCTATCTTGCCAGCTGCTTTGGGATGGTGAGGAGCATGGTAAGAATCAAGCAGATTCCATGAACGTGGACCTACTATCATAATTCTCTGACTGTGGAGGCATCTCCGTGATCAGAAGCAATACTATGTAGAACACTATGGTGATGGATTCTCTTAAGTTTCACAGGTGGTAGTTTTGGAAGCAGTATTACATGCAGGAAATGCAAATTCATAGCCAGAAGTACCTATTCTAGTAAGGTCAAAGTGTAGACTATTTCAACAACAACAAAGCAGTTCAACCTAGTCAATCTGCCAGCAGGGCTAGTCACCCTGGAGAATGGTGCCATATCAGGGACTCAGTGGTGGTTTCTGCTACTGGCAGATTGAGCACTAAGAAATACCTGTAGGCAGATCAACTTTGCTGGGTGGAAGTCCATATTGTAGAGCCCATGCTTAATTTCTGTCATTGTGGCCACTTTGTTCATTGCCACATTTTATAATGACAGGACTGACCTGGGAAAGAAGCTGACTGACGACAGAATTGGTTATCCTACCTACTTGGTTTTTTAACTCCTCCTCTGCTGAAGTTCATTTTGATGAGCATTTACACAGGGCACACGTGTCTTCACATCTATCACCCATTCAAAGAGATCTATCCACATGCCTCTTCCACAAATATATTTCTCACAATTTTTCCAATCATTCCTTTTCTCATAATCATCCAGCCAATCTGTTAGATGCTAACTATGATCCATAAACCACTTGCCCATCTAACCATTTATCCTTCCATGAAAAAAATGTGCAATCACGTACTGCCTAAAGTTCTGTCACTGTGAAGATTTCTCTTCGCCAGTGTCTGTCATGGTTGTCTTGTAAAGGGTTGCAATGATGCAGCTGTGCTTTGGGTGGTGCCTGCATAGCATGCAGGCCTTATCCTTCCTTCCTCAGTCAACCAATCATAGGATACACCCCACAAGGCTATAAGTGCATGCTTGGAAGCAGATGGCATTGTAACAAAAGTAAAAACCACATGCATTTAGGTATCTTCTTCATGTGACTTGCTTGTGCCTTTTAGGACCTGCTCAGGCCTAATCACATGCATACAACTCCAGCTGATAATGGATTGCTGCTGTGAACAAGCTACTTTTTGGCTTCATGGGTTAGATAACACTCAGTTCATGAGGTGCAGCTCAGATCACATGGTAATTTGGTGACTCATCGTCAAATGTTTAGTTTCTACTGAGACCCAAAATCATGCGAAAGACTGTCACTCAAATAGAGAATTTTTGTCTGCAAAATTCATTTGCCCAAAGTCCCTAGAGTTTCCTCTGTAATTCATATGCTGGGGCCTGATAATGCTTGAAGCAGCATCCCCATCTTCCACTGCGACCTCAAGTGCCCTCAAGTCTACTAGATTACAAGGTCTTAGTCATAGAGCAGCCTGCACAGCAGCCTGGACCTGTTGAAGAGCCTTCTCCTATCCCCATACCCACACAAAGCTAGCCACTCTCCGAGTCACTTGGTATATAGGATGCATATCTTAACCTGTGGTGTGAACTACTTATTATTTTCCCAGTTTCAGACTGTATAATTGGGATAATATACTTAGAAGTTGGCAGATACATGCATCAGAACATGGGATATGTTGGAGGAATCACAAGGAGAGTTAGAAGGGGACAATAGGAAGGTGAACATAAACAAGATATATATATAAAATTTTTCAAAGAATAAATAAAAATAAACAAATATACAATTACCATAAAATATTGCTATACTAAATTATAAAACAGCAATATTTGTATGTACAAACAAATAAATTCCAAGCCAGAAATTCAGCAGGGAATTTACAACATAATAAGGTATATCAATTGGGAAAATATCAAATTAAAATTATAAGATAGAAAGTATTAAAAAGAAAAATGGATGAATTTAATAGCACATTAAGTATGCTTAATAATAATTGGCAAATGGGAAGACTGGTAAGAAACAATAGAAATAAAGTTTAAGACGAATAGAAGAAAAAAATAAAAAGGCTGAAGGCAGAGGTCAGCATCATGTGAGTGTGAATTGGAATCTCAGACTCTCAGGGAAAGTAAAAAGAAGCAGAAGATATTTAAAGGAATAAATATTCGACTTTTTAATGATGCATACGTTTTCATGAATAATCCTTGTGCTCAGTGCCAAATTCAAGATATCATTGTATTTTCTAATAATTTCCGGATACTTCTTTAACATTTCCTACCCTCAAACTTAGATACCTTTCATCTGAGTCTACAGTTGATGTAGGATGCTAAGAAATTGGTAAGAAAAATTTAACAAAAATATGAAGAAAAGAGAGGACTCAAGGAGTGTTATTGAAGGCCTTAAGTTTGTGTAGAAATTAAATTAAATATAGGAGGCTGATAGATAAGAGATCGGTATACACTTGTGAAACTATATGCCTGTGTGTGAGGTTACAGAAACTTTTTTGAGTAATGATGAGACCAGTTAAGTGCTAGACATTTAATAATATACCACCCATTCTCATAAATCTTAAAAGGTAGAATGGTATTAACTCTCATAAGCTCTGACTATGAGAATGGGCTGCAGAATAAGAATGAACATGAATATTAATTTTTACAGTATCTCTTCTGTAAGATATTGATTGTACTCTGGATGAAAGAAAGAATAAAGTAGAGTAGGTACATTATGAAAACTACAAATGCTCACAAACCGAATCCAGTAACACATCGAAGACATCATCCACTATGGTCAAGTAGGCTTCATGGCAGGGATGTAGGGATGGTTCAATATATGAAAATCTATCAACATAATCCACCATATAAACAAATTGAAAGAAAAAAATCACATGATCATCTCATTAGGTGCTGAAAAATCCTTTGGCAAAATCCAATGCCCCTTCATGTTAAAAGTCTTAGAGAGAGCAGGTAGCTAAGAAACCTACTTAAACATAATCAAAGCAATAGTCAACATCAAGCTGAATGGAGAGAAACTTAAAGCAATCCCATGAAAATCAGAGACTAAACAAAGCTGCCCACTCTCTCCTTATCTATTCAATATAATACTTGAAGTTCTAGCCAGAGCAATAAGACAACTAAAGATAGTGGTTACAAATTGGAAAGAAAGAAGTTGAGGTGTCGCTATTCATGGATGATATGATAGTACACATAAGTGATCCCCAAAATTCTACCAAAGAATTCCTACGGCTGACAAACACCTTCAGCAAAGGGGCCAGATACAAGATTAACTAAAAAAACATCAACATCCTTCCTTTATAAAGATGATAAATAGATTGAGAAAGAGATTAGGAAAACAATACTCTTCATAATAGCCACAAAAATATAAACTATCTTGGTGTTACTCCAAGAGAGCATGTGAAAGACCTGTATGACAAGAACTTAGTGTCTCTAAAGAAAGAAGTTGAGGAAGATATCAGAAGATGGAAAGATCTCCCTTGCTCATGGATCAGTTGGGTTAACATAGTAAAAATGGTCATCTTATCAAAATCAATTTACAGATTCAATGCAATTCCCATCAAACTTCCAACACAATTCATTACAGACCTTGAAAGAGTAACTCTCAACTTCATATAGAAAAACAAAAAATCTTGGATAGCTAAAACAATCCTTTAAAATAAAAATAATTTCTGGAGGTATCTCTATCCCTGATTTCAAGCTATACTTCAGAGAAATAGTAATAAAAACCACATGTAATTGGCATAAATATAGACAGATTGATCAATGGAATAGAATCGAAGACCCAGAAATAAACATATGGAGACTTGATTTTTTACGAAGATGCCAAAACCATACAATGGAAAAAAAAGAAAATATCTTCAACAAATGGTGCTAGTCTAACTGGATGTCTGCATGTAGAAGAATGCAAATAGATACACAATTATTCTCCTGCACAAAACTCAAGTCCAAGTATATCACAGACCTCAACATAAAAACAGATATACTAAATCTAATAGAAGAGAAAGTGGGAATAGCCTTGAACAAATTGGTACAGGAGGCAAATTCCTGAGCAGAACACCAATGGCTCAGTCTCTAAGTTCAACAATTGATAAATGGGACCTCATGAAACTAAAAAGCTTCTGTAAGGCAAAAGACACCATCAATAGAACAAAACAACAGTCTACAGAATGGGAAAAGATCTTCACCAGCCCTATATCTGACAGAAGGCTATCCAAAATATATAAAGAACTCAAGAAGTTAGACTCTAACAAACCAAATAACCCAATTAAAAATGGGGTACAGAGCTAAACAGAGGAATGTCTATTGGCTGAGAAGCACTTTAAAAAGTAATTAACATCCTTATTAATCATCAGGGAAATGCAAATCAAAACAACTCTGAGAATCTTAACACCCATCAGAATGTCTAAGATCAAAACCCAAGTAACAGCATATGCTGGCCAGGAGAACACTCCTCCATTGCTAGAGTGAAAACTTGTACAACCACTTTGGAAATCAATTTGGTGGTTTCTTAGAAAATTGGGAATAGCTCTACCTCAAGAACCAACTATACCACTCCTAGGCATATACCCAAAAGATGCCCCAATATACCACAGCTTTATTTGTAATATCCAGAAACTGGAAACAACCTACATGTCCTTCAACTGAAGAATAGATACAGAAAATGCGGTACATTTACACAACAGAATACCATTCAACTATTAAAAACAATTGTCTTGCAATTTGCAGGCAAATGTATGGAACTTGAGAATACGATCCTGATTGAGGTCACCCAGACACAGAAAGACATGTATGGTATACACTCACTTTTAAGTGGATATTAGCCATAAAGTACAGGATAACCATGCTATAACCAGCAGATCCAAAGAAGCTAAGTAACAAGGAGGGCCCAAGGGAGAATGCTTGAATCTCACTTGAAATGGGAAATAAAATAGACATCAGAGGTGGATGGAGGAAGGGAACTGGGTAGGAGAGGGGAGGAGAGGGGAATGGGGGTGTGAATCAAGTGTGGGGAGGGAAGTTGAGAGGGCTGGGAGAGAGAAGGGAAATTGTTGGGGGGCATCTCTGAGACAAGCTGGAGACTTGCGACTGGGGGAGTGTTCCCAGGAGTCTAAAGGGACAATCCTAGCCTAGCGGAGACCTCTAGTAGCAGGGGGGTTATAGAAGCTGATGTAGCCAGTAGAGACTTCCAATGGAGGGAGGGGACACCAACTCACCCACAAAACCTTTGACCCAAAATTTGTCTTGCCTACAAGATGTGCAGGGATAAAGATAGAGCAGTGATTAAGGGGATGGCCAGCCAATGACAGGCCCAAACTTGAGACCCACCTGTGGGAGAGAGTCAAGCCCTGACACTACTAATGATAGTCTGCTATACAGAAGCCTAGCACAGCTGTCATATGAGAGACTATACCCAATAGCCTATGGAAACAGATGTAGGGACCCACAGCCAAACAGTAGATGGAGCTCAGAGAGTAGTCTTGTGAGAGAGTTGGGGAAAGGATTGAGGGACATGAAGAGGATAGGGACTCTACAGAAAGACCAACAAAGTCAACTTAGCTGGATGTTTGAGAGCTTCCAGAGACTGAACCATCCACCAAAGAGCACACATGGGCTGGACCTATGCTCCCTACACATACTTAGCAGATGTGTAGCATGGTCCCCATGTTGTTCCCATAACAAGTGAAGCAGGCGGGGTTAGGGATGGGGTGAGGTCGGGGAGAGATGTGACTCTGACTCTGTTATCTCCTTTTGAAATCCTTTTCCCTGTCTGGGCTGCCTTGTCTGACCTCAGTGGGAGGGGATGCACCACCTAGTCCTCCTGCAACTTGGGTTTGTACACATGGGGAAGGGGGAAGGGGGTATGAGAGTGGGACTAGGAGGAGAGGAGGGAAGAGGAGCTGCAATCAGGATGTAAAGTGAATAAGTAAATAAATTAAGGAAAATAACAAAAAGAAACAGGATTAATTCAAGTTTATTCAAGAATATTGGTTATTTCCATTAAGTCCTGTAGTATTATGTATATGACTATAAAAATCCTTTCCTCAAAGCCAGGAAGAGAGCACAAAACTGCTCTTAAGTCATTGAAGACCTGGAGCTCCGGTGAGCCTCCTACTAGGTTCTCACAAAATCTACCACCTCCATCCCAAGAGCCTGTGTCTGGCAGAGCTGGTGTGAGAAAAAGAGACAACCCTTCCCTGCTGCCAGGATAATCACGAGTTTTGGCCAGACCCTTGAGTAGACTTCAGGATAGTGAGGAGCCCAGCAAAAAACACAGACTATGGTACTGAAAAGGATTAATAAGGAACTTAGTGATTTGACCTGTGACCCTCCAGCACAATGTTCTGCAGGTCCAGTTGGAGATGACATGTTTCATTGGAAAGCCATAATTATGGGACCCAATGACAGCCTTGTCAAGGTGGTGTATTCTTTTTGATAATTCATTTTCTTATAGACTACCCCTTCATACCAGCTAAGGTTGCATTTACAACAAAAATTTATCATCTAAATATTAACAGTAATGGAAGCATTTGTCTTGATATTCTTAGATCACGGTGTCTCCTGCTTTAACTATTTCTAGAGTTCTTTTATCCATTTGTTCACTGCTATGTGATCAAAACCCAGATGACCTCCTAGTGCCAGAGATTGCACAGATGTAAAACAGAGAGATGAATACAACAGAATACCTTGGGAATGGACTCAGAAGTATGCCATGTAATGCTACCTTGAAGTCAGAACAACTTGCATTATAGCTGGAATAAACTTTAAATTCCTGTTCTTTTTTTACCTCATGTTTGTTGTTGTTGTTGTTGTTGTTGTTGTTGTTGTTTTTAATTTTTTTGTTTATCTCCATTCATTCACACGGTTATCTGAGAAGACTTAAGTTCTTGCAGCTTTGGACAATGGCTGCTTTTAAAAACTGTAAAGAAGTTACAAGAGAACAGTTGCACAAGATTCAGAATTTAAAAAACAAAACAAAACAAAACAAAACTGGAGCATGTTCAGATACATATGTAACCAAGGATAGCCTTGTCTGCCATCAATGGGAGGACAAGTCTTTGGTCCGGTGGAGGTTTGATGCCTGAGTGTAGGGGGATGCTGGACTGGTGGGGCAGGAAAGGGTAGGTGGGTGGGTGGGGAAGCACCCTTATAGAGGCAAAGGGGAAGGGGGAGAAGGCAGATGTGGGATCGAGGTTAGTGGAGGGGTAACCAGGAAGTGGGAGATCATTTGAGATGTAAACGAATGGAAAGATTAATAAAATAAAAATAAAAATAAATGAAAATGGGAGCATATATATTATATGGCCAATGTCTTCACTCTAATTTGCTTATGAGACTAAACTAATCCTCACTGCTCTAACATGCTGAAGAAGTCATCTGAGGGGGAGGAAGGTGGATACTCAGCTGTCAATCAAAGCAAGCAGCATCCATTCTTGTGAGGTTACATGATATTCTTTATGCTCATAACTGATGTGGCTAGAGAATTGGTGTTGAATTATAATCCCATCAGCAGAACAGAAAATGTGATGTATTTTATGTATGTCAATAAATGAATGACCTGTTCTTGATCTACAGAGAATGGAAATTGGAAGTCATGCCCCCTTGTATTCAAAAATAGGGTCTTGAACATTTTGTAAATGTTCATTTAAACATTTTCATTTAAGTTGTTAGGAGGCTTGTAGCTATTAGTTATTCTATCTTCAAATACTGTTCAATATAGCACTGAATAAATGATGCAAGTTGTCAATGGATGAGTGATCAACTAATAGCTCTCCTAGTAATTGATTTATTTTTCTACAATAAAGTTACATAAGCTAATGAGTTATCTGCCTGGATTAATCAGTATGGGAAATGGTCCTTTGGAAATGCAAAGCTGTTTTTGTATATACTGTTGGAATTTGCTTCATTGTTTGACTTCAAAAGATGATGTAAAGTTCAAAAGAGTGAATATACTGTCCTGTTCAGTTAATGTGCACAGTCTCTTACAGGTCGACACATTGTTTGATCTGATTCATGCAGAATTATTAAGCTAATTAATATTAATATTAATTATTCAAATAGTGTATCTTCAATATGCTGCATATGATTCTGACAGCCCTAGAGTTCATAAATATACTTGGGATCCAGCAGCTTGAAACATGTGTATGAAATTTAAGAAATTTAACTTCCAAGTGCATCCACTTCTACCTAAAATTTTCTTGTACACTTAGCTGAAATATAGATAGATAGATAGATAGATAGATAGATAGATAGATAGATAGACAGACAGACACATACATGTGTTGGGGATTGGTTCTAATGCTTTGAATTAATTGAGAATCTGCCTGTCCAAACACTGAAGGTTCTTGTCCCCAATTGTTTTTTGATGGATCAATAAAGAGCCAAAAACCAATGGCTAGGCAGAGAGAGGCGGAACTTTTAGATTTGCCTAGGCTAGGAACTGAAAGAGAGATCATCATGACAGGGAAGAAGAAAGACCAGACCTAAAGGCCCCACCAACATGTGAAAATTAGGGAAAGTAACCACACAGGTTACTTCCCCAATTGTGTTTGTGGTAGCAAAGATGAAATGTAGATTTTAAAAGATGTTAACTCAAGAATACCGGAGGGGAGTATTTGCTAGTAGCGGGAAGGATTACAAACACCCAACCATTAAGCTAGTCAAGGCATATATAAATTAACTGGCATGTATATGTGTGTATGTATTTGTGTGTGTGTTTGTGCATGTATGTGTCTTTCATTCGTGAATCCAGATAGCTCTTGGGCAGGTGCATGTGTGCGACCCATTGGGAGCATAAAGTGGTTAGCTAATCTCACCACTTCACCACTACATCACTATTATTACTATTAATGTTATTATTATTACTATTATTATTACTTGGGAGTAATAACGGGTCAAAATTTACAAAAATAAAGTACTGCTTTTGGTGTGGGAAAAAAATCCCTTAATCAGGGTAGTCATTTGTAGAAAGTTGTGGAGGTACATAATTTGTTATATCATTTTTGTAAATTGGGTTTAAACTTTTCAGCACCAGTAAGGAACATCCCCTCCATGGCCTCTGCATCAGCTCCTGATTCCTGACCTGCTTGAGGTCCAGTCCTGACTTCCTTTGGTGATAAGCAGCAATTGGAAGTGTAAGTTGAATAAACCCATTCCTCCCCAACTTGCTTCTTGGTCATGACATTTGTGCAGGAATAGAATCCCTGACTAAGACACTTGGGAAGGCTAGACACAGGGAGTTTGACTGCTCTTACCTCATGCCATAGCCAGGCAGGTGTTGGGCCATAGGGAAGCCCCAGGACACCGCTCTGGGTGGGAAAGCACAATCTGCAATGTGGGATAGCCATAGCTGGCTGGGGAGGGGGTCCCCTGGTCTGCAAAGAGGCTGGGGCTGTGGAGTTCCCAAGCTCTTTGACACCCAGGCACCACTGGAAGTTGCTGAAGAGCTGAGAACAGAATTGGGGCCGGGGGAGGGGGTAGGGAGTGGTTCCAGTTCGTCCCACAAGGAGAGTCCTTGGCTTGAGGGGCAGCAGCTTGAGCATGGTGGTGATTGTGGCTGGGAGTGCAGAGAAGTCTTCTATAGGAGACTAGACAGTGGCTCTATAGGTGAAGGCTTTCTCCATGGCTCCCTATGGTGGATCCTGATGAAAAGAGACAGTCCATGGTTTTAAGATATTTATTGTCATGGTGGAAAACGGATGTGTAAAACCATACCCCACTTCTCAAGGTGGGCCTGAGATTAAATACTGACCAAACCTGCTCAGTCAGTTAGCAGGTTCTCCAGCACAGGAGTGAGGATTAAAAAGAAAAAAGACATTAGACAATACTGCAGCATGTCGTCAGTCAATTCTGAGACTGAAAGCAGGTTTATTTTTTCCCCCATCTGCTTTTATACCATTTTAATTACATGAAAGCAATAAGGTTAGTTTTAGGTTGAGGAACAAGCAATACAATAAACACAAATAGTCAAGGAACAAGCAAGGCAGTAAAGAAAGTCCTGTGATCACTTCCATGATCACTGTTTCTAAAGGCTTATCAGAAAGACTGGGGATATCTGAGCCTACTTCCCCGTCTTAGCCCAAAGTCATATTCATGCCTGAAACCTACTTTTTTTGTTCTACCCTAAAATCAGATTCCGGTTTGAACTTACTTCCCTGTTCTAGCATAAAATAAGATTCTTGCCTGAACTTACTTCCTTGTCCTTGACCTAATGTCAGATTCCTGCCAAGTGGCTCTCAAAGCTCTCCACAAACTACTTTTTGTAGGGAGGAATGTTTGGGAAGGAAAGCTTATTGGCTAAGCCCTCCAGGCCTCTGGGTACTTTATTAGGATGGCAATCTCTTTTTGGAGCCTATGTGACCACAGGTCACATCCTTTTCCTCATCGACATATGGATGGGCTTGGGTCATTGCCCTTATATGACTGACAGCCATAAATCTATGGGGGTTGTGGCTAGTGACAGAGGCCTGATGCCCAGGAGCAGGTGAAGCTCCTACTGTCCCTTCAGAGTCTCTGGGGCTTCTAGCTTTAGCTCAACTGTGGACCAGGCTACCTTTCACGGTCTTCTGCCCAATAGTGATTGTCAAGGAAAAGATTGTTACTTAACATGTTTAAAGTTAGAGACCAGGAACATGCTGAAAAATAAGAAGCTTTATGTTGAAGAGAATCCTCTTTCTCTGCATTGGTACAATAAGAAAGATGCCCTGACATCGACTCCTCCCATCAAAGGCTCCAACTTATACAAATGAAAATTCATTTGTAAGGAGAGGACCTAAACTGAAAGCTCTAATGAAGGAATTCCCTGCACCTAGAAAGCTACTACTTCAGAAAGTATTTTCCTGAGATCAATGCATACACATTGATGCCTTTATAGTTCCAGGCTCCATCTAGAGGTTGCAACAATACTTGGCAGTGTTATCCATGTGTTTCTGGCTTTGTGGGCATAAAAGATATAAAAACTGAGGAGGCTGTGGAACTTTGCACCATGGTTCCAGAGAGCTACTGAAGCTAGACAATGTGTGAAAGGATTGGAATCCCTGCAAGAACATGCTGTGAGGTCACTGCATGAAGCTGTGAAGGCTAAATATATGTATTACTGGAGAGTCCAGGACATTGGAGATGTCAAAACAATGGGATGTGTGCCAAGGAAGGCTGCAGACATAGAATGACTCTGACTCAAGAGAGAAGGTGTGTGTGCTTTTGGAAGCAGAGCTAAAAAAGTGGGACTACCTAAGCCCTTTGGAATGTATACAGTTTCATCATGAGCCCAAGATACCAAACATGGAGCTACAGAATTTGGTGTTTGCCCTGCAGTGTTTCTATCTTGCTTTGATGTGATCATTCCTTGCTATGCTCCCATATTTCCCTTTGAAATAGGAACATTTGTTTTGTGCTATTGTATTCTTGAAGTAGTCTATTTTCATTTTATTTGTTTTTAATCTTCAAGTGCACACACACATACACACACACACACACAAACACACACACTCTTACATGTACACTGTGGTGTCTATTCTATGTTGAAGATTAGAGGACAATTTGCAGAAATCAAGAATCAGTTCTCTCCTTCCACCGTGTGAGTTCTCGGGATCAAACTGTTTGTCAGGTATGGCAGCAATTGCTTTTCCTCACTGAACCATTTTGTTGCCCCCTCCCCTTTTACCAGAAGGTTATACTTAAGAATTGCCTTGACTCTCAAAAAGACATGGACTTTGAATTTTAAAATAATGTCGGAACTGTTGAAGCATGTGAGAACTTTTATAGTTGGCTAGAATGAACACATTCTGTATTATGAGACAGCCACAAAGAGCAAAAGGATCTTATTTAATAGTAATATATTTGGAAGGCTTGAAAGATGGCTCACTGGTTAAAAGCCCTGGCTTCTTTTCTAGAGGACCCAGGTTCAATTGCTAGCACCAAAACAGCAGTTCGCAGCCATTTGTAATTCCAGTTTCAGGAAATCTGATGCCATTTTCTGTCCTACAAGGGCACTGCATATGCATGGTTGCACAGGCATATATGAAGGCAAAACATTCATAAATGTAAAATAAACTTTTGTTTTGTTTTGTTTTGTTTTGAGACAGGGTTTCTCTGTGTAGCCCTGGCTATTCTGGAACTCACTCTGTAGACCATGCTGACCTCAAATTCACAGAGATCTGCCTGCCTCTACGAAGTACTAGTATTAAAGGCATGTGTCACCACTGCCTGGCTAAAATAATATTTTTAAAACAACATGTTTGCATGCCAAGTTGACAAGGGGTGGACTTGTGATAGCCTATACTGATAGCTAATTTTACAGGATCTAGAAACACCCTGAGGACAAATGTTTGAGCATGTTTGGGGGCAGGAGGAGTTAATTGATTTAGTTTGAGAAGGTGGGAGACCTAGTCTAACTGCCTAACTGAATGAAAAGAAGTGAAGTATCAGTGAAGAGGTCATCTCAGGAATATTGGAAAATTATACAAGACTCCTCCCCTTTTGGAAGAAAAAGTTCATAGAGCTCATAGCCACCCCTCCTTTCCAGAAAAGAGAGGCTAATTACATTCATCAGACCACATGAGGGACCGACCTGCAGATAAGGGAAGCCCAGAGCATGTAGACACATTCCTCAGGGCAGATATACTGTTGGCCCCCTCGAAGACAAGGAAAGTCCTTGTCACCTCATTACCTAAAGACCCATCAGTTTAAAAGTCACACTGTTCTGCCAATCACATTGTGTCTAATGGCTGCTGCTCCGAAAACTATATAAAAACTCGCTGAATGGGCTGCGCAAGGTTGTTCTCTCGCTCCTTCCTGTGCAGAGTGACCCCAACATGCTGGAACAGTAAAATCCCTCTTGCATTTGCATTGATATCCGACTCCAAGTTGTTAACTTGGGGGTCTCTGGTAAGCTAAGGTTTGCCAGAGTCTTACATTTGGTTCATTGGCCAGAACCAATCCCCCATGGGGACACAGCAGAGCTGTGAATCGTAGGTCTCAAGTAGGTACAGAAGTTCTTGTCTGTCTTGCTGTTTGTCAAAGTCTGAGTCTGTAAGTCTGTTTGAACTTTCGGATTGCTTGCAAGCATCTGGAGGCTTGGAGAGCCCATGGTGTTTGGAATGGTCAAGAGCAACAGGCAGACATTCCTTAATATCATGACTGCTGGAAATCCGGGGGGGGGGGGGATGCCCCAGAGACCTTGGAACGATCCAGGAAGGCTTCGCTCCTTCTGGAAACAGCAAGACAGTATCAGCAAGAGCCTAGTCTTGGTTTAATCTGGTTTTTCTGGCTTCTGCTATATCTGCAGGGGCACCTGGTTTGTCTTGGTGAGGCTGGAGCTGGCCGAGCAACTCTGTTCTGCATCCATGGAAGGGGAGAACTGTGTGTTAATTGTCTTTCTCTGTGTTCTTGGACCTGGATGCCTGCCTGTGGCATGGTCGAGCTGTCAGTGTGTTGACTGTTTTTCTCTGTATTTGTTGGTATCTCATTCTGTGTCCTTGAACTTAAACTGACATTTTCTATTTGGACATTGGACAGACTGAATCTACCCTGTTAAGCATCCTAGTTAACCACCAAAGGAGAAAACTTGTCAGTAGTAGTAAAGAAAGACAAGTTACTTACTCTCTGCTTCTCCGAATGACCCACCATCCAAGTAAGGTGGCCACCTGTAGGGACCTTCGACTTGCAGGTGATCAAAGCAGTAGAGGAGAGAGTCTTTAGGTCAGGATCCCTCAGGCACTCAGACCAAGTGCCCTATATAGTTACCTATAAGAACCTAGTGGAGGACACTCCCCTGTAGATAAAATCCTTTCTTTCCCCAAGACCCCACTCACAGGTTCTGGTGGTCAGGAAGAAGGAAGCGCTGGAGGAGAGATCCGGACCTGAGAAGAAGTAGATCCTCCAAGACCCTTCAACAGTGGACCTGTTACTCCAAGACCTTTGTCCTCCATATCCCCCTACCCTGGCCCCCGTGGCCCTGCCAGCACCAGCTCTGGTCCCAGGACCCTCAGCCCATATGGGACTGGGGCCATTCTACCTCCCTTTACCAGAGGGAGGAACAGGAGGAAACTCTCAACTTCCAGGTCCCGCCATGGGCACCCAAAGTCTGAGACCACCTCCCCTGATACCACGGTGGCTCTCCAGCTGAGGGCATATGGGCCCCTAGATAAGGGCAATCAGGCTATGCAACATTGCCCTTATCTTCAGCAGACTTGTACACCTGGAAAGCCCAACATCCCCCAACCCCTTTCAGATAACCCCATTGAGACTATTGTATTTACTCATCAGCCCAACTGGGATGATATCCAACAACTCATGAGAGTGTTCTTCATGACTGAAGAGCGAGTAAGGATAATGCAGGAAGCCAGAAAGAATGCCCCTCAGACATGGGGGCACCATTGATTGACCAGGCTGTCATCAATGTCAGGCTTTTGTCGATATCGGGCTTTCGCTAACTAGACCTGACTAAGACTTCAATATGGCAAAAGGTAAAGGGCACCTGAAGGACCACTACCAGACTCCATTGGCAGGTCTCAAGAGGGCTGCATGATGACCCACAAATTTGACCAAGGTACATGAGGTTAGACAGGGATCAGATGAGTCACCTGCTGCCTTTCTACAGCAGCTCATGGAAACCTTCTATCAGTATACACCCTATGACCCCAGCAGCAAGGAGCACAAAGAAAGCTACTGTGACTATGGCTTTTATAGACCAGGCTAGTAGAGATACCAGGAAAAAGCTTCAGAGGCTAGAGAGACTACAGGATAAATTATTGAGGGAGTTAGTGAAAGTGGCTGAAAAAGTCTACCATAACAGTGAGACAGAGGAGGAAAAGGAGTAGAAAAGAGAAAAGATGAAAAATGACAGGGAAGGAATCTACAGAAAGTCTTGGCTACAGTAGTTAGAGAAAGAAGAAAAGAGAGACAGAAAAGGACCAGTATACATACTACAAGGAGAGAAGCCACTGGGCCCAAGAGTGCCCTAACAAATGGAAACCAGGAACAGGAAATCCCAGGCCTTGAGAAAAGCGACCCCAAAAGGCAAAGGTGTTAGCCCTGGGTGAAGACAGTGATTAGAGGAGATGGGGTTCAGACCCGTTCCCCGAACCCAGGGTAACTCTGAGAGTAAAGGGGAAACTCACTCAATTCTTGGTGGACACAGGGGCTCAACACTCGGTCCTCCAAGCCAATGGCCCAGTTTCCAAAAAGATCTTGGGTCCAAGAATCCACTGGCACCAAGATGTATTCATGGATTACCTGAAGGACAGTGGACCTATGGATGGGCTGGGTATTCCATTCATTTAAGGTCACCCCAGACAGTCCCTACCCTCTGTTAGGGCGAGACATACTCTCCAAAATGGGGGCCCAGATAGATTTCTTGTCTGATGCGCTGCAACTAACTAGCCCAAAAGGAGAGACCTCTCAACTGACTCCTGCTGAAAGCCGAGGCTACCTGGTTTACAGACAGGAGCAGTTTTCTCCATGAAGGTCAGAGAGAGCAGGTGCTGCTGTGGTGGACGGCACAAATGTCATCTGGGTGGAACCTCTACCCCAGGGTACCTCTACCCCGTGGCACAGCCCTCATCAAGGCCTTGGGACTTGGAGCTGGCAAGAAAACTAACATCCACAGGTATGCCTTTGCAACAGCCCACGTTCACAGGGCTATAATGCAAAGAGAGAGGACTGCTCACACCAGAGGAAATAAACAGGAAATCTAGGATCTCTAATGAAATCTTGGATGCTCTAATGAAGCTGGCAACTGTGAGTATTCTTCACTGCCCAGGACATCAGAAGGGAAGAGACACAGTGGCCCGGGGCAATAAATAACCAGGCAGATTAAGTGACTCAAGAAGTGACTATGCAGGAGCCTGTCCTGGTTATGAGCCTGCAAGAGACACCCGCTGGAAATGGGACTGGACTAAGGGATGGCCTCACTTAGAAAATACTGAAGAAGAAAGGACTCAGATTGCTAGCCACCCTACCAACTATTACCTAGAGAACGAAGGGAAATAGTGCACACAAGAAGAGAAAACTATACTCCCCAGAAATCAAGCAAATGACTTACTAGGCCAAATGCACAGATGGACTCAGTTAGGGGATAAAAAGCTTGTCCAAGTAGTTAAGGGACCTAAAGTATATATAATAGGACTCAGGTTTTGGGCCAGAGAGACAGTAGGCTAGTGTAAGGTACGCCAACAAGTGAATGCGTATGCAGCCAAGAATAAACAGGACAAAAGACCTAGGGGAGAACAGCCTGGAGTATATTAAGAGGTCAATTTTACAGAAGTTAAGTCAGGAAAATATGGTTACAAATACCTTCTAGTGTTTGTGGATGTTTTCTCTGGCTGGGTTGAGGCATTCCCCACCAAGCAAGAAACAGCTACCAGGGTAGCCAAGAAGATATTAGCAGAAATTTTCCCTAGGTTCGGAGTGTCAAAGGTAATTGGATCAGACAATGGTCCCGCTTTTGTCTCTAAGGTAAGTCAGGGATTGGCAGAGATATTGGGAACTAATTGGAAGCTCCATTGTGTGTACCATGCCCAGAGCTCAGGGCAGGAAGAGAGAATGAACAGAACCACAAAAAGAGACCTTAACTAAATTGACCTTGGAGACTTGCTCAGACTGGGTGGTGCCCCTCCTCTTGGCCCTGTTTCAAGACTGGAACACCCCCTATCATTTTAACCTAACCCCTTTTGAGATCCTGTTTGGCACCCCAACTCCCTTGGTGTCCACTGGGCCCTCCAGGAGGTATCCCAACTCACTGATAGAAACCTCTTCTTGAGTCTCCAAGCCCTTCAGTCAATACAACATGAGATTTGACCCAAACTGTCTGCCTTAAATGCCCCAGGGATGCTAGAGACCCCTCACTGCTTCCAGATTGGTGACTGGATCTATGTAAGGAGACATTGGGCACAGTTGATGGAACCCTGATGGAAGGGACCCTTCCTGGTGCTGCTATCCACTCCCGCAGTCCTCAAGATGGATGGTATTATGGCCTGGGTCCATGCTTCCCAGTGAAACCTGCAGACATCCCACTCCCCAGAGACTCCCACTGGATGGTACAGAAGACAGACAATCTGCTCAAGCTCAGGATCACTCAACCTTGATCATGACTGCCTGATGGTAACTGTGGATTCTGTTTCCTTCCCCCATCCTGTGTGCCCATTCTCCAAACCTGTTACAGTACTCACTGTCTCCCTTTTTGGGGGGTTGGGGGTGGCCGGGGCAGCCATCGGGACCTCTGCTTTGGTCTTACAAGGGAAAAATTATGACAGTCTGGGGGCAGATATTGAGTTAGATAGAGAGAGAATAGAAACTTCCATCCATCACCTTAAAGAATCACTGATTTCATTATTAGAAGTAGTACTACAGAACAGGAGGGTATTAGACTTAACTTTTCCTCCAGCAAAGAGGGCTGTGTGCTGCCTTAGCTGAAGAGTGTTGCTTTTATGTAGACCATTCTGGGGTTGTTAAAGATTTAATGGCCAAGGTGAGAGAAGTGTTAGCCAAGCAGAAGAGAGAGAAAGAACAGAGTCAGGGTTGGTTCCAGTCTTGGTTTAACTCCTCCCCTTGGTTAACCACCCTCATATCCACCCTGTTAGGACCCCTAATTGTTCTCCTGCTATTGTTTACTTTTGGACCCTGCATTTTGAACTACTTGGTTGCTTTTGTTAAGGAACGCATTGGTAAAGTAATGATCTTAAAACAGAGATACAAAGAACTAGATACAGAAGACCGGGAGTATGAGCTATCAGAATACCAGCAATAGCTTCAGGATTGAAGCATGCGCAAAGAATAGGGGGGAATGAAGAAGTCAGCTCAGGAACTTTGGAAAATTCTACCAGCCCCCTCCCCTCCTGGAAGGAAAAGGTCATAGAGCACATAGGCACACCTCCCCTCTGGAAGGGAGAGGCTAATTACATTCCTCAGATGAGGGGGGGGGAGGGGGGAGGGGACCCGACTCCAAGTTGTTCACTTGGGGGGGGGTGTCTCTGGTAAGCTAAAGATCTCATCTCCTGTTGCTTTCTAAATGCAGAAGCAATGGGACCAGCTAACCTCCTGTTTTTTCCATTTCTGTTGCCACGTGTTCCCAGCTATGATGGAATGTCTTCCTTAAACTGATTGCCAAAATCATCTCTTATTTCCTTAAATTGTTTCTTGTTGGTTATTTTGATACATCTATGAGAAAAGGATCTAATATAATATGGACATGGTGATGACTTGGAGAAATTATGGAGTTTGATGTGATGACCATGGGCTGAGCAGGAGGAGATAGGTACAGATAGTCCAGGTATCTAAAAATAAAAAAGAGAACAGATGTGTCTTAGAAAACTGAGATTCCTATGTAGTTAACAAGCAACTGTGGCATACCAGGGCTTACTAATAAATGCTCTATATGATCCATGTTTCATCCTCTGATTTCCTTCATTGTTACATCCCCCCCCCCCACGAATTAAACAGCATTTAATTCCTGTGTAGCAATATGGACATATTGCATGCAGTTCAGTCTTGTTTAGGGATGGGAGAAGCAAAATGAGGCTTTAGTCAGTGATGGAGGAAGGAAGGGATTCAGATGGGTCTTGAGGCTTTGAAGATGAAGTACTAGCAAGGTTGCTTGAAAGATTGCTGCATCTTCTCTTTTCATGACCCTAGGCACAGAGTACATCACAATTGTCTTCATCTTTTTCATTTTCTGAGGAGCTTTCACCAAAGGCACATTGCTTCTCATAAACACAACATTTGGATGAGCATCAGCCCAAGTGCTCATTGTAAATAGTGTCACTTGACTACCCAACCTTCTTGCCTGACTTTGCCTTCTCTAATGGGTTGGACATATTGCTATTTTTGAGAACATCGTCCAGCACAACTGTGGGCTCTGTAATGACTTTAGTTAGCTTAGATGCTGAGCCTTCCATAGCAGAACTGGAAGCCTGGCAGAGGAGAGAAATCAATGTATCCAAAAGAGTCTGAGGAAATAGGAATTTGAACCCAAGTCAGAGTCACAATGAACATTTAATGTTGCAATTATTTTTGTCTTAGAGTTCTTACTTATGACATATGCAACTCACTCTTCCTCATTTGTTGTTTATTCAAAGTCAAGTCCTGAGATTACAAAAAATAATTTGGTTATGAGGGAAATGGCAGAAAGAAAATCTGGGCCTGACTATTTCAATCTCCTTCTATCAAATAAAAAGGCAAATGCTACCTCTAAATACTATCTTTGTGGAAATTATCTTAGAGAAAGCGCCACATGGATCTTAACTTCTGATTTTACTTGAGTAATAACAATAGACACACACAGATCATTATTTATTTCTGTCTATATAAGTGATTCTCTGAGTAAGTCTATGGTGAACTGTGTGAACTGATGAAGGTTGAAGATATGGCTAGAAAAGAACTCAAGTGTCAGGATTACAAAGGGAAGCTGAATTCCATACTGGAATCATTCAAGAATTATTTTATTATACAATGAATGTAATTTTCTGTGTATCTTAATTTTAATGAAGTACCAATGTGAAGGCAAGAAATGGATAGTTTAGAGATTTTCGAGGTTAGTTAGTAAAATAGATGAGTAATTAAACATTAACCAACATCAGTAGTGATGGTAAACAGAAGGAAGACAATTGTCGATAACTTGGTCACCAAAATGGGAAAATTACTTGTTATTAAGGGTGGACATGAGTGGGGGCAACACCAGAACTGATATGGAGGAGGACAAAACAGGGCCAGAAAAATTAGCAAACTAAAAAACATTGGAAATCAGAATCCCTGGGTTTTAAATGGCCCACTTTATAACATACCCATTTAATTAGAATCTCCAAAAGGTCTTTCTGGTCTTATCTAGGTATTCTGTCAGCAGACATCCTTAGGAGAACAGTTTTGCTTTTTTTGTACCTGTTTCCATGACAACTAAAGATAAATAGAATGTATGTTTCTATCTCCCAAGAGACCTGACTTTGAGTAGGCAACCTACTGATTGACTTGCAAAACAGTTTACCTTATACATATTTGTTTCATGAAGGACCAAATCTATATGAAATAAATAAATCTAATTTAAAAAATCACAGCCTTAAGTCATTTCAATTCCTGTCAGTGCTTGGCAAGGCCTGAGAATTTCATTTACATAATGGATCTGTTAAAGCTCTGGTCCTCAAATTTAGGTGTTAGAACTTCTTAAGAAGTTTTTCATCAGTGTATACTTATCAAACAAAGCAATGGGTTTCATAATGCTGTTTTGTTTAAATATATCATTTATTTTGACTATATTCACTTTCCATTACTCTGTTCTAGCTCTCTTCCACAAGTGCTCTTTTCCATGTTTAATAAGCTTTTTAAGATTCCACATCCTCAGTTAACCCAGAAAGTCTAAACTCCAAACACACTATATAAATCTTTTAAATTTTCACATTCTAAAGGTATGACTGAAAAGTGGTTTGGAAACATTTTGTGAGTCAACATTTTGTTGGCCAAACAAAATATATCAGCAGCCAAAGCCTAATCCATGATCCAAAAATGTGCAATCCCAGTAGACTTTAAATTTTTATTTAATTATTTAAAAATGCATGTGGGTGACATCTTTGTTAAAATTTTAAACTATGTCTGTTTAGGTAACTTTAGAATGACACAACTAAAAATATTTTTAAAGTAGAAATTCCTCAATGACAACATTTTCCATTGTCACAAGTTTATTGAATCTTGATTATGGACATTGGCACAATATTATTAATTAAATAAAAAGCCTGCTTAAGAGCAAAGTGCCTTTTTATTTGTACTCATAACTGTTTATTTTTTCTTTTTGTTATATAGCTCTGTTCAATTGTATCATGTTTTAGTTCATGCAGACACCATCGCAGTCAGCACATAGAAATATTCCAACCTCTCAAACTGTTTCTTACTACTCACATTATTAAAAATTTTCTTGACCCCTGGGAAAAATGGTTTGTGCTCCGTCTGTATAATTTCGTTATCTAGACAATGCTATGTAAAGGAATTATAGACATTTTGAAATTGGATTTTTTTTTACTCAAAGTAATGCCCCTGAAACTTATTCAATTATTGTTTCTTCTTTAGTTTTGCTGACTAACGCTGCATTTATAAATTATCAAAGTTGTTGAAGATATTTAGGTTATTTTCATTTTGAAGCTATCATGAATAAAGTTGTAATGAACACTCATACAACACTTATCAGAGAGCCTAAGTTTTCCTACTTCTAGAGGAAATGCCTAAAGGATGTGGCAGCACATATCTATACCCTTCGCACTCAGGAGCAGAGGCAAGCAGTAAGGAATCCTGTGTGGGACAGGTTTCACACTTTTATTAAAAACATAGCTATTACATGACTGAGCTAAACTTCTCCTGGGTACTTATGCAAAGGACTCTATCTACTCCCACAGATGTATTTGCAAATTCATGTTCATTGCTATATTATTCACACTGGAAAGAGAATGGAACCAGCCTAGATGACCATCATCAGATAAATGGATAATGAAGGTGTGGTACACATATACAATAGAAGTTTTCCTGTCTGTTAAGATGTGTGAAATTATGAATTTTCAGGGAAATGGATGGAACTGGAAAGTATTAAGTGAGATGACCCAGGGTCAGAAAGACAAATGTTCTCTCTCTTATGCATAGCCCAACTTTAAATGTCTGTCTGTTTGTAAATAAGGGGTTCTGAGAGTGGGTACAGAAATGGGAACGGTTAATAGAATGTGCTGAGAGGGAGAATAGAAGAAGGAAAAAGGTCTCATAGGACATGAAAGCAGAAAGGAGGGTACTAACTGTAAGGAGGGGGAACAATAAGGAGGAATGGGAGAGAAAGACAAATTTTGCCTGAAAACTGACATAATGAAATAATTCTCGGTAATCTAAGAATAAATAAATAATAATATAAAAGAAAATAATCAAGAAAAATGGGAAATAGGGGCGGGAGAGATGGCTCAGCGGTTAAGAGCACTGACTGCTCTTCCAGAGGTCCTGAGTTCAATTCCCAGCACCCACATGGTGGCTCACAACCATCTGTAATGGGATCCGATGCCCTCTTCTGGTGTGGCTGAAGACAGCGACAGTGTGCTCATAGACAAAATATAAATAAATTAATCTTTTTTAAAAAATGGGAAATAAATAAGACTGACACAAGAGAACTATGAGTTTGAGGTCAGTATTGATTACATACAGGGAACTTATCTTAAAATGCCAAAAACAAAAAGAGTAAATGCTCAGGAACATCATTGTTTACCTATACAAAAAGTTCGCATTTCATTTTATAAATTATGACTGGGCACTTTTTCTTAAGCAACTGTATCATTGCTTATTCCTAGTACATTTTCATTTTGATGATTTTAATATGTATAACATGGTGTATTTAGAGATACATATGTCGTCGTGGTTACAGAATTTATTTTTATAATGAATAATGACTCATATCATATTGTTATGTCTTTACTTCTTATTCATATGCTCTCTCTGAGATACATTCATGATTTGCCTAGTACTTTTTTTTGACAAATCTTCTTTAAAAAGTTGAGAAAGATACCTTGTATTCCTAATCATGAATGCATATAAATTTCTCAAATAATTTTACTGTGTCATTGAAATTACTGTTGTACTACACTCTTATAATGCCATAGGCTTCAGAAGTTGATTTTTAGATATTGTTTCAGCAATGCCTTCCAATAAAAATCTTAACTTTTTGCTATATTTTTCTTTTTCTGTTTGTGAATTAAATTTGCTGATGGTTTGTTAAATCTTTGTGCCTATTTTCATGATATATATTATTCTATAGTTTCTACTAATGTAGTTTTTTCTTATATGCAATGAAAGTAATGCTAGATCTTAAAAAGCTTGAAATGTTTCTCTGTCTGGATGACACTGTAAAAAGCTGCCATGATTTCACGTATTTTATAAAATTGAATAGTGAAATAATCAGTGCTATGGTATTTTTATATCTGAAAATTTTAAACTGCAAATTCAATTTTTTAGTAGTTAAACTACTATTCATATTACACAAGCTTCCTTGGCTAGTTTTTATCTTTTGTTGAATTCTTCACCATAATTTCCAAATATCTGTTTTATCATGTATTAGAAGAGATGTGTTGAGGTTTCCATTCATAATTGTGGAACTTTCTATTTCTACTTTCTATTACTCATGAATATTTTATACCATGTTGAACAAATATTCAACATATATTTACAATATGACCGTATTCCTAGAAGTAGTCATTATAAAATTATGTAATCATTCCTTTTGTCTCTAGATTTTTTTACTTTAGATATATCATATAATATTAGATTTCTTCACTATGTTCTATTTGTTATTTTATTAATTTTTAAATTAGCACACAAAACAATTGGTTTTGTTATGATATTTTTACTATATATTATATGATAGATCAATATATTGTATTCCTATTCATTCCACCCTCCTCCCTGGTTTCTTTTGTTTTTAAATTTTTTATTGATTCATTGTAAATTTCACTTCATGCACCCCAATCCCACTCTTCTCTACATCCCCATCCTTGCAACCTCTCCTGCAAAAAAATAAAATAAATTAAAGAAATATTTTGTGGAAGATGTAGTGTGTGACAGTGTGTCTCACAGTATGCATAGCTTTTTATCAACACACCTTTTCTTGCAAAAGTTCATTGCAGTGAGTCACTGGTCTGGTTCAAGGCCTCTGGCTTCTGCTACACTATCAATACCAGAACTTCATTGGGACTACTCTCTGATATCCTGTTGTTGCCCTGTCTCATGGAGATTCTGTAGTTTTGGATCTGTAAGACTGGGTTTTTCATGCACTCCAGCAGTTCATCAATGGATAGATGTTGGGTTGGGCCAATTCATAGTCATGGATCTAGACCTGAGAGATACATGAGCTAGTTAGCCTGCCAGCTAATCAGAAACCCCTGCAACCAGGGCCAGCTCTATCCTGCTGCCTCTGCAAGATGCAGAACCTGTCTATGTTGCAGCCAGTGAGGGACATGGCCAGTTCTCCCACTGTCATGACCTGAGGGCCAGATCTCCTGTCTGCCATAGGATGCAAGGGATGAGGGAGGGGGGGAGGGTGTCTCTTCTTCATCTATATAACCGCAGCCAACAGCCAGGGCAGGCTTTTCCACATTCATACACTCTGGGGCCAGCTCACCTGCAAACCCCATATCTAGGGTCAGCTCTACCATGCTGTTCAGGTGTACAGGGCCCTCTCTCCCAAGTGCTGAAGCTGATGAGGGGCAGGACCAGCTCTCCTGCTCTCCTGACCTCAGGACTAGTTTTCCTATCTGCCAAAGGTGGTGAAGAGTAAAGGAGGGGGTTATCTCTCCTTTATCCATGCCACTGCAGAGGAGACCAGTGGCAGGGCCAGCTCTTCTAGGCAAATGTTCAGGGCCAGCTCACCGGCCCTCCTGCAACTCCTGCATTGTGCTTTTTGCGGGTCTACTCTCCTGAGTACTGCAGCTGGCTAGGGTTAGGGTCAATTCTACTGGTGTCACACCCCCAGGGCCAACTCTCCCATGATGCCTAGGTGAGGGGTAGAGCCAGTTCTGCACAGCCCTCAGACATCACCATGTCCCAAGGGAGCAGCTCAGACTCCTACTCCTACTACCAAGGACTAGGGATATCTGCCTGTCCTTTGGTAGTAACAGACCACTGCTGCTGCAGGGCCACAGACCCAGACATAGCTCCAGTGGCAGCCAGGCCAGGACCCCACCATGGTCCCAGGTGGCATCACCAGCTACTCATTTCAGGCTGTTCCTTACTACCTGTCTTCATTGTGCCCACATCCTTCTGTTTCTCTTTCTCTTCCACTTCTCTACTACTTGTTTCTCTTAGTGATATTCAGGGTGTCTGAGTGTTTAGAATCATCTCAAGAGTGGTCTCAGGAGTGCTTTACCATGGTTATTCATTATGACACAGAAAAAGGGTTATCTCTGGCATGGCACAGGACTGGGGTCATTTCAGGCTAGCTCCCTGTCCAAGCCCCATTGTGCTAGTCTGGTTGTAGTCTCAGGTTTGCCTCTATCCAGCCTGAGTTGCCCCATTCGAGGTTCACATGTCTGGGGCTCATTTCACCCAAGCCCATGGTCCTAGGCAGGGTTCTTTTAGTCTCCAGGTTTCTCCCTACTCTGGGAGCTGTTGGTATTTCGTCTAGACTCCGCCCCACAGTTACCTGGCAACAGGCAGGTATGCCTGACTCACAGTGAAAGGGGCTGCTTGCTCCCTCCTAACCCTCTTGCTCTTGCCCTCCTGCTCCTTACCCTCTTTCTCCCCACACCATTCCCCCTTTCTAAGGCCAGCCTTAGCCTCTACTCTTCTTTCCTTTTCCTCTCTCTCTCTCTCTCTCTCTGTCTCTCTCTCTGTCTGCCTTTCTCTATCTCTACTCCACTCTCAACTCCCCTTCTCATGCCCTGAATAAAGTCTATTCTATACTATACCCTCTGTGGCTGATCCCTCAGGGGGAAGGGATGCCTCAGGATGGGCCCATAGAGACTCTCCCTTCCCCCACACTGTATGTCGCCACCACCAAACATACCCCTTCCTTTGTCCTTATCTTTTGTATAAAACACAACAGGGGCCTTTCTAGGTCTGCCTAGTGCAGAACTGGTAGTTGTCTGAGGCTTGCTTTTTTCAGGAAGTGTTAGTCTACTAAACATTTAGATGTTTACAGGACAGAATACTGCGCATGCACATAGCCTCTCTCTTCTCTGCTACTGTATTTTGTTTTTCATGTATTGTTGCCATTCTAACTCAGCTACCTTGTATTTAAGCTCTGATGTTTTATCTTCTCATTGATCCATTCGATTTGCGAGGCTTTACATGGAGCTTTTTAAAATTAAACCTTTTATTTCCAATATGGATTTTCTTTGATATTTCTATTTATTGAATTTCAATTTTATTGAAATTGTATGCAATTTTATTGAATTGTATCCTATATGAAACTTCCCTATTTCTTTCACATATTTGTGTTCTCTGGCATTACATTCAGACATTGCTTTCATCCTCTTTGATTTCTTCAATATACTTATAATCATTCTTTCAAATTTTCTCTCTGAAATTTCACTTAAGTCATTGTCATTGGAAGCCATTTCTGTGGAATTAGTAGTTTTTTTTAAAGCATTAGAGTGTCCTGGTTTTCTTGTTTTTACACATAATGTTTTTACATTGTGACTTGTGTATCTGACATTGAACAACTCTTTGAATTAAAAAAGAACTCATTCTTCCAGTGGAAGTGTTTATAACATTCAATATGGATTAGGTAGTAGGGCGGCTGAGGTGTCACTTTTCTGTAAAGTTGGAAGTATTTGGGACTCCAGGTTCAATGCCTTGTGCCCTCCTGAGAGTGTAATGTTTCTGGCTCTAGTTATACTCTCATTGTTCCTTCCCAATCTATTTGATTCCTGTCAGAACTCTCAATTTTTCTTTGTGGTATCAGGTTGCAGATGAAGTGAGCAGTTCTTCATGGGTTGGGTCAAAGCTTCTGATCATACCTCTTGGCAGTTCTTTAGAGATCTAATTAGAATGCTCATCTTACCCAATATGTCACACAGTGGAATCCATGTCGATAGTATACCCTTCAGAATCTGTTTTGGATTATGCTGAGAAATATTGCACACAGTTCTAAGGCAAAGTTCCTTCTCCATAATCTATACGAATTCTACTTGCCAAGTTTCAGTGTGTAGCTCCACAACAGTTGCTCTCTATTCCCAGCGAGTATAGTTCACGAAGGATCTGAGGACACCAAGTTCTTTTTTCAATAGGATTCTTCTTACTTAGTCATGTTCATTGTCACTTTGTCCACAAGAGCTAGGAAGTGGGACTAACTCCAGTATCCTTCAACGGACAAATAGATAATGAAAATATGTTGCATATATGTTGTGAGATACAATTCAGCTATCAAGAAAACTGAAATTGCAAACATTACATGAGTGGACATAAAAAAGGTCATGTTAAATGACCCACTAAGAAAAACTTCCGCCAGTCAGTGGTGGCACATGACTTTAATCCCAACACTCGGGAGGCAGAGGCAGGTGGATTTCTGAGTTTGAGACCAGCCTGGTCTACAGAGTGAGTTCCAGGACAGCCAGGGCTACACAGGAAACCCTGTCTGGAAAAAACCAAAAGGAAAGAAAGAAAGAAAGAAAGAAAGAAAGAAAGAAACTTCCTATGTTCTTTCTCTTCTGTGCTTCCTATCTCCGTGATGGTATAAGTGCATAACCTGAAGTAAGAGCAGAAATCAGGAAAGTAAAAAGATACCATGGAGCAGTAGTGATAAAAACTGCATGGTATTGGTAACGTGACAGGCAGGTAGATCAATGGAATAGAATCGAAGACCCAGAAATGAACCCACACATTTATGGTCACTTGATCTTTGACAAAGGAGCTAAAACCATACAGTGGAAAAAAGACAGCATCTTCAACAAATGGTACTGGTTCAACTGGTGGTCAACATGTAGAAGATTGCGAATTGATCCATTCCTATCTCCCTGTACAAAGCTCAAGTCCAAGTGGATCAAGGACCTTCACATAAAACCAGATACACTGAATCTAATAGAAGAGAAAGTAGGGAAGAGTCTCGAAAATTTGGGCACGGAGGAAATGTTCTTGAACAGAACACCAATGGCTTGTGTTCTAAGATCAACAATTGACAGATGGGACCTCATGAAATTACAAAGCTTCTGTAAGGCAAAGGACACTGTAAATAGGGCAAAACAGCAACCTACAGATAGGGAAAAGATCTTTACCAATCCTACATCCGATAGAGGGCTAATATCCAATGTATACAAAGAACTCAAGAAGCTAGACTCCAGAGATCCAAATAACCCTATCAAAAAATGGGGAACAGAGCTAAACAGAGAATTCCCAACTGAGGAAACTCGAATGGCTGAGAAGCACCTAAAGAGATGTTCAACATCCTTAGTCATCAGGGAAATGCAAATCAAAACAACCCTGAGATTTCACCTCACACCAGTCAGAATGGCTAAGATCAAAAACTCAAGTGACAGCAGATGTTGGTGAGGATGTGGAGAAAGAGGAACATTCCTCCATTGCTGGTGGGAATGCAAGTTGATACAACCTCTCTGGAAATCAGTTTGGTGGACCCTCAAAAAAATGAACATAATAGTACCTGAGGACCCAGCTCTTCCACTCCTGGGCATATACCCAGAAGATGCTCCAACATGTAATAAAGATACATGTTCCACTATGTTCATAGCAGCCATATTTATAATAGCCAGAAGCTGGAAACAACCCAGATGTCCCTCCACAGAGGAATGGATACAGAAAATATGGTACCTTTACACAATGGAATACTACTCAGCTATTAAAAACAATGACTTCATGAAATTTGAAGACAAATGGATCAATCTTGAAAATATCATCCTGAGTGAGGTAATGCAGTCACAAAAGAATGAACATGGTATGTACTCACTGATAAGTGGTTATTAGCCCAAAAGTTTGAAATACCTGAGTCACTTCGCAACAACAGTAGGGCTGAGTGTGAGGTCCCAGATGGAGGACTTGGAGAAAGGACTGAAGGAGCTGAGGGAGTTTGAATCCCCAGGGAGGCAGCAACAGTGGCAACTGGCCTGACCCTTTGATACTCCTGGAGACTGATCCACGAACCAAAGAATACACATGGAGGGACCCATGGTGCTGGCCACATATGCGGCAGAGGAGGGTCTTGTTATCCATCAGGAGGAGGAGAGGCCCTTGGGCCTGAGGGTGTTAGATCCCCCAGTGTAGGAGAATGCCAAGGAGGGAAGACGAGAGTGGGTGAGTGGGTGGGTGGGTTGGAGAATATCCCCATTTTGCCTTTTGCTTTTGCATATGTCAGATTCTTTTGAAATTTTAAAGTAGTTTTGGTAAATTAAAAATCTTGTTTTAGAATGGGAAGTTCATAAAGAAGCCTTGGCTTCTAAACAAACATTTAGGAACTCAAGTAATCCAAAATAAACTTCCATTGTTGTGGGAGAGTGGACTGTGCCAGGAAACTTGGTAAGGTTGAGTGGGTCCAAGACCCCAACACCCAGGCACCCACCTAAGAAGGCAGGTATCTCCCTACTCCCTACTAGATTCCTGGCATGAAACATGTGACCATACTCCCCAAGTAGTTCACATAGCCCAGAATAGAGTTCTCCATACTAATGAGATATCTAAAGGCTATGAGGGTTTAGCAAATAACCTTTCCTTCCCAGACACTCCTTCCTGCAAAAGGTATTTAATCTCTTGTTCACCCTGAGAAGGTGGTATGCACCCATTTTCCACAATGAACAATCAATAAACAGTTTGTAACCAAGGATTGTCTCTTCCATCAAGAACCACCATGGGTAGCATGGAGAAGGCTTTTGCTTACAGAGACACACAGCCTAAGTCTCCAGAAGAAGGCTCTCTGCACACACACACACACACACACACACACACACACACGCACACACACTGAGCTACGGACAATCACAAATGAGCTAAGCCAGAGCTCCCCATTCCCCTGGCCCCAGGCTCATTATTGCCCTCAGCCCATGGTCCTCAACTGTTCCCAACTCCTTGCAACCCAGCAGCGCCTGTGTGTCCAGGAGTTTGGGAGCCCCTAGCCCCAGAGTCCTCATTGCAGGCCTAAGGTCCCCAGACCCTCTGTTTATGACTCCTCTGTGCAGATTTCCAGCAGTGACTGGATTCCTTGGAGTCAGGGAACCCCAGCTTCAGCCTCCCACATCCTAGGCTACATTTTCCCACCCCTAAGCCCAACCCCGACAGCAGCTGCACAGGGTAAATGCAGTTTAGCATCTCTGCATGTTGCCTGCCCAAGTGGCATTTGCAACACCCCAATGGTGGAGCCAACTACAGACCCACACATTAAATTATAATGCTCTACTCTTTCTATACTTAAAAAAAAAACATGTATTATCGTCACAGTTTGAAGTATGTTTTATTATCAGCCAATATTTTTGAAGCAGTAGGAACCTCATCCTGTGCATAAAAGTAAATTAAATTCTAAATTAAATCTTTGAGGATTCCTTGCTACCTGGCAATCTTAATGAGAAAATATACAACATGAAATCTATTGTTTATATACATTGACACACTGATGTTTACATGCTGCATTATCTATTATGGCCAAGATTTTTTTTTATATCCAAGGCAGGCTTTATTTTTAATCTTCAGAAGTTTTATGGGAATACACTAAATACACTGAATACATCTGAATACTAACTACATAAACACATCTGAAGCTACTGTTTGTGGGAATAAACAGCCCAAAATGTGATAGACAGGATGTTTCCATCAAATCCCTCCCCTAAGAGTTTGCAATCCTTCAGGAGAGGAGGTAGAGACTGTGTAAGAGCCAGAGAGAATGGAGCACAACAGAGAATAAGCTCCTCTGAATCAACTAAACACAGCTCATATGAACTCACAGAGACTGAGACAGCATGTACAGAGCCTACACAGGTCTATACCAGGTCTTCTGTGTATATAATATAGATTTAATTTTAGTATTTTTATTGGACCCCTGAGTGTGTAAATGAGTGAAGCTCTGATTCTTGTGCTTTCTCTTGCATACTTTTCTTTTTGTTTCTCTTGCCCAACTCCAATCTGTTAGTTTTTGTTATATTATAATCCCTTAGAAGCCTGTTAGTTTTTTAATAAGAAGCAGAAACAGAGTAGATGCCAGTAAGAAAAGAGATGGATAGGAACTAGGTAAAGTAGAGGGAAAGTAAACTATAATCAGAATATATTCTGTGTGTGAGAAAATCTATTTTCAATAAACGTTCAAGAAATAAAGGAAACTTGTGTTTAGCTCCCCACTGAAGATGTTCAGCTACCAACAAAAATGCCTTCATGAAAAGAGTAAGTCTGACAGTAAGGTGATAAGATGTCCCTAATCATAAAAATTGGTAAGAAACAATTTCTATTGTCATTCTAATTATGGTTATAAAAGAAATATCCACATTTTGATTCCTTCCCTAGTTCAGCACATCACTTTGAGCTTACAGCCTTGTTAGAAGGAAAAGACAGCCTTTTATAGATATCCAGCTTCCCTGAAGAGGACCAATTCTTTGTCTTACAGGCAGATGAAAAGCAGAATAAAAATACCTAAATTTCTATAGGAATTCACTAACAGCAAGGAAAGGTGATGCTCAAAGGCTCAAAGCAGTGTTATGAGGCATTGGCAAGCAATACCATTTAAATAGAGAAATTAAAGAAATCATTTCTTCAACCATAAACCAGAACCAATTATTCATTATGACCAAGTACAATGGTTTAGAGTTATCTCTTAAATAGATCATTGAACGTTAAATAGATCATCTAACATAGCAAAAAATATCTAAAATGTTTTCTAGACAAAAAACAGCAAGCTGTGAGCCCTCTTTAAATAAAAAAGGCCTTAGTATATGAAACTGATCAACCAGAGATCCTATATTTACACCACCAATCCTCAGAACAGTTTATGGTCCTTGTCTTAGGGTTTTATTGCTGTGAATAGACACCATGACCATGGCAAGTCTTATAAAGGACAATGTTTAATTGGGGCTGACTTATAGGTTCAGAGGTTCAGGCCATTATCATTGTATTAGTCAGGGTTCTCTAGAGTCACAGAACTTATGGAATATCTTTCTATATTGCGGGAATTTATTATGACTTACTGTCTATAGTCCAACTCCCCAACAATGATCAGCTGTGAATTGCAAGTCTAAGAATCTAGTAGTTGCTCAGTCCCATGAGGCTAGTTGTTTCAGCTGGTCTTCTGTAGATGTAGATTCCAACAGTTGTGCTGGCAAGTAAATGCAAGAGGTGAAGAATAGCGAATCTTCCTTCTACCAATGCACTTATGTAGGTCTCCAGCAGAAGGTGTGGCCCAGATTAAAAATGTGTACCACCACGCCTGGATATGGGACTTCCTTGTCCCAGGCTGACTTTGAGCAAGAGATTTTCTTGCTTAGTCACCAGGGATTAAAGGCATGTACTACCTTTCCTGGGCCTAAGCTTTTCATAGCCACAATGCCTCAAGATCTACTTGCCAAGATCCTGGTCAGAAATTTGTGTCTTTCAGCCTCACGATCTGGATCACAGGTGAGCCCTCCAATTCTAGATTGTAGTGTGTTCCAGTTATAGTCATGTTGACAAGCAGGACTATCTATTACAGCCACTATGCTTCAAGATCTGGTTTAAAGACAAATGTCAATCTTGATCAAAAGCACATGTCATCCCACTTTCAAGATCTGGCTCAAAAGCCTGTAACTTCCAGCCTCAAGATCTAGACCAAAGGCATATTGTCTTCATGCCTCAAGATCCGGCTCACAGTTGTGCCCTCCATTTCTGGATTGTAGTTCATTCCAAATATACTCAATTTGATAACCAGAAATAGGCTTCACAACGGGTATGTAGAGAGTAAACATCCTTATGTTCTTATGTTTAGTGATATTGCTTTCAGTTTCTCTCCATTTAAATTGACATTGGCTATATAGGCTTGCTGTAAATTACCTTTACTGTGTGGAAGTATGTCCCTTTTTATCCCTAGACTCTTTCCAGAACTTTTATCATGAAAGAATTTTGAATTTAGACAAAACAGTTTTCTGCAGCAAAGTAGTAGTAGAGCACAACTTTAATCCCAGCAGATGGGAGGAAGAGACAGTTGGATCTCTTTGAGTTCAAGGCCATCCTGATCTGCAAAATGAGTTCCAGAACTGCCAGGACTAAACAGAGAAACCCTGTATCAAAAAACCAAAAACAAATGAAACAAAACAAACACGATATTGTTTTCCTGTATCTAATGAAATAATCTTGTATTTTGTCTTTTAGTCTGTTTATGTGGTAAGATATGTATCTAGATTACATATGTTAAGCCATCTCTGTGTCTCCAAGATAAGGCCAACTTGGTTATGGTTGATAATTTTTGATGTATTCTTGAATAAGTTTTGGAAGTAACTTCTTGAGAATTGTTGTATTTATGATCATAAAGGATTTTGGTATATAATTTTCTGTTGAGTCATTCTGTGGTTTTGGTAACAGTAATAATGGCTTTGAAAAAATTAAGAAATGTTCCTTCATTTTCAATTTTGTGAAATAATTTGAGGAGTATTAGCAAGAATTATTCCTTGAAGATCTGGTAGAGAGACTCCTATCTGGTCTGCTCCCCTGAAGACACCAGATCTTGACCCATGCTAGAGGATCTGCTGCACTCAGAGCCGTTGCTAAGAACTCCCTCCACCTCACCCCCTCCCAAGGCCCAGAGCTGCTGCTGGGAGCCCAATGGACTCGGGACCCATCACCCACCAAAATAAGCCCCCTCAATACCACTCCCCTTCTGCCTTTTCCCTGTGGTCCCTTACGCTGGGGCAGACTACTAACTGATCTTCTCCCCTGAAGACACCATATCTGCACTTAGAGCAGTTGGATCACAGAAACACAGGATCCCAGGAGCTTGACAACACCGGGACCCCAGGGTCCCAAAGGCAGCTTGACTCCCAGGAGCTCTGAAACACCCAGGATCTCAGGATCACAGGATACCAGAATCACAGGATCCCAGAGAAAGCTGGACCCTGAGTTCTGACACAACCAAGATCACAGGAAGGACAGGCTCCAGTCAGATATTGTGAGGGCAGATAGCACTGGGGATAACCAGATGGCAAGGGGTGAGTGTAAGAACAAAAACAACAGAAACCAAGGCATCATCAGAACCTAATTCTCCAACCATAGCAAGTCCTAGATACACCATCATACTGCAAAAGGAAGATTCAGATCTAAAATCACTTCTTCTGATGATGATAGAGGAAATTAAGAAGGACATAAATGAATTCCTTAAAGAAATACAGGAGAACACAGGTAAACAGCTAGAATCCCTTAAAGAGCAAACACAAAAATCCCTTAAAGAATTACAGGAAAACACAATCAAACAGGCAAAGGAAATGAATAAAACCATCCAGTATCTAAAAGTGGAAACAGAAACAATAAAAAAAAATCACAAAGGGAGACAACCCTGGAGTTATAAAACCTAGGAACAAGATCAGGAGTCATAAATGCAAGTATCACCAACAAAACAAAAGAGATAGAAGAATCTCAGGTGCAGAAGATACCATAAAAAACACTGACACAACAGTCAAAGAAAATGCAAAATGTAAAAAGCTCCTAACCTAAAACATCCAGGAAATCCAGGACACAATGAGAAGACCAAACCTAAGGATAATAGATATAGAAGAGAGTGAAGATTCCCAACTTAAAGGGCTAGTAAATGTCTTCAACAAAATTATAGAAGAAAACTTCCCTAACCTAAAGAAAAAGATGACCATGAACATACTAGAAGCCTAAAGAACTCCAAATAGATTGGACCAGAAAAGAAATTCCTCCTGTCATATAATAATCAAAACACCAAATGCACTAAACAAAGAAAGAATATTAAAAGCAGTAACAGAAAAAGGTCAAGTAACATATAAAGGCAGACCTATCATAATTACACCAGACTTCTCACCAGAGACTATGAAAGGTAGAAGATCATGGGCAGATGTCATACAGACCCTAAGAGAACACAAATGCCAGCCCAAGCTACTGTATCCAGCAAAACTCTCAATTACCATAGATGGAGAAAACAAGATATCCCATGACAAAACCAAATTTACACAATATCTTTCCACAAATATAGCCATACAAAAATTTAAAGATTGAAAACACCAACACAAGGAGGGAAACTATACCCTAGAAAAATCAAAAAAGTAATCTGTCAACAAACTCAAACAAAGATAGCCACACAAACGTAATTCCACCTCTAACAACAAAAATAATAGGAAGTAACAATCACTTTTCCTTAGTATCTTGCAACATCAAATGACATAGACTAACAGACTGGACACATAAACAGTACCCAGCATTTTACTGCATACAGGAAACACACCTCAGTGACAAAAACAGACACTTTTTAACCTCAGAGTAAAAGGTTGGAAAACAATTTTCCAAGCAATCCTTCCAAGGATTGGTAGGTTCCATCCACCTACCTACCTACTCATCATCTCTTTGATATATAAATATGGGGGGTCATGTCGAGCTGTGGAAGTCAGAAGACAACTTGCAGAAGAACTTGCCATCTTCCACCATGTGGGATCCAGAAATGGAACTCAGGGCTTCACACTTGGTGGCAAGAGTCTTTACTGCTGACTTAAAAAAGAAAACCAAAAAAACCCTCTGGAGTTATAGGCAATTGTGAACTGCTATGTGGGTGCTGAGACTGAACCTGGGACCTCTGAAAGTGCTGTTAACTGCTGAGCCATCTCTCCAGCCACAGATGGTGCTTTTAAAATCCAATTTATGAACTACAAAAAAATTCCCAATTTCCAAGCAATTGGTCCCTAGAAACAAGCTGGAGTAGCCATTCTGATATTGAATAAAATCAACTTTCAATGAAAAGTTATCAAACAAGAAAAGGAGGGACACTTCATACTGGCCAAAGAAAAAATTTGCCAAGATGAATTCTCTTTTCTCTATGCTCCAAATGCACAGGCACTCACATTCATAAAAGAAAGCTTAATAAGCTTAAAGCACACATCTCGCCTCACACAATAATATTGGGAGACTTCAACACCCATTCTTATCAATAGACAGATATTGGACATATACATATACGTATATGTATGTACAAAACATTTCATGCTAATGCAAAAGAATATACCTTCTTCTCAGCATTTCTTGGTACCTTCTCCAAAATTGACCCTATTGGTCACAAACCAGGCCTCAACAGATACAAGAAGATTGAAATTATCCCATGCATCCTATCAGATCACTATGACTAAGCTGGTCTTAAATACCAACAAAAACAATGAAATGGACACATACACATGGAAGCTGAACAACACTCTACTCAATGATAACTTGGTCAAGGAAGAAATAAAGAAATTAAAGACTTTTTAGAATATATCGAAAATGAAGACAGATCATACCAAACTTATTGGGATAAAATAAAAGCAGAGGTAAGAGGAAAACTCATAGCTCTAAGTGCCTCCAAAAAGAAACTGGAAAAAGCACACACTAGCAGCTTGACAGCACACCTGAGAGCTCTAGAACAAAAGGAAGCAAATGCACCCAAGGGGAGTAGACAGCAGGAAATAATCAAACTCAAGGCTGAAATCAACCCAATAGAAACAAAAAGAACCATACATAGAATCAACAAAACCAGGAGCTGGTTCATTGAGAAAATCAACAAGATAGATAAACCCTTAACGAGACTAACCAAAGGGCACAGAGACAGTATCCAAATTAATAGAAATCAGAAATGAAAAGGGAAACATAACAACTGAAAAACTGGAAATTTAAAAAAATCATCAGATCCTACTACAAAACTTGGAACAAACTTGGAAAATCTGAATGAAATGGACAATTTTCTAGGCAGATACCAAATACCAAAGTGAATACAGGATTAGATAAGCAATCTAAACATTCCTATAACCTATAAAGTAATAGAAGCTGTCATTCATATTCTTGCAAACAAAAAAGCCAAAGACAAGATGGGTTTAGTGGAGAATTCTATCAGACCTTCAAAGAAGACCTATTACCAATACTATTCCACAAAATAGAAACAAAAGGAACACTACCAAATTCATTGAAAGGGGCCACAGTTACACTGATTCCAAAACCTGATGAAGACCCAATAAAGAAAGAAAATGACAGAGCAATTTCCCTTATGAACACTGATGAAAAAATACTCAATAAAATTCTTACAAACCAAATCCAAAAACACATCAAAATGATCATTCATCACAATCAAGTAGGATTCAATACCTGGAAATCCATCAATGTAATCTACTACATAAACAAACTCAAAGAAAAAAACTACATGGTCATTTCATTAGATGCTGAAAAAGCATTTGACAAAATTCAACATCCCTTCATGATAAAAGTCTTGGAAAGATCATCAATTCAAGGCCCATACATGAACATAGTAAAAACAATATACAACAAACCAGTAGCCAACATCAAACTAAATGGAGAGAAACTTGAAGCATTCCCACTAAAATCAGGGACTAGACAAGGCTTTCCACTCTCTCCCTACCTACTCAATACAGTACTTGAAGTTCTAGCTACAGCAATTAGACAACAAAAGGAGGTCAAAGGGATACAAATTGGAAAGGAAGAAATCAAAATATCACTATTTGCAGATGATAATGATGGTATACTTAAGTAACCTGAAAAACTCCACCAAAGAACTGCTACAGCTAATAAACACCTTCAGCAAAGTGGCTGGATACAAAATTAACTCAAGCAAATCAGTAGCCTTCCTATACTCGAATGATAAACAGGCTGAGAAAGAAATTAGGGAAATAACACCCTTCACAATTGTCACAAACAATATAAAATATCATGGTGTGACTCTAACCAAACAAGTGAAAGACCTGTATGACAAGAACTTCAAGTGTCTGAAGAAAGAAATCAAAATAGACCTCAGAAGATGGAAAGATCTCCCATGCTCATGGATCGGCAGGATTAATATAGTTAAAAATGGCCATTCTACCGAAAGCAATCTACAGATTCAATGCAATCCCCATCAAAATTACCACTCAATTCATCATAGACTTAGAGCAATTCTCAAATTCATATGGAATAACAAAAACCCAGGTTAGCAAAAGCTATTCTCAACAATGAAAGGACTTCTGGGAGAATCAGCCTCCCTGACCTCAAGCTGTACTACAAAGCAGTAATGATAAAAACTGCATGGTATTGGTACAGTGACAGGCAGGTAGATCAATGGAATAGAATCGAAGATCCAGAAATGAACCCACACACCTATTTCACCCAAGTGAAAGGTCACTTGATCTTTTACAAAGGAGCTAAAACCATCCAGTGAAAAACAGACAGCATTTTCAACAAATGGTGCTGGTTCAACTAGAGGTCGACAAATAGAAGAATGCAAATTAATCCATTCCTATCTCCCTGTACATAGCTCAAGTCCAAGTGCATCAAGGACCTCCACATAAAACCAGATACACTGAATCTAATAGAAGAGAAAGTGGGGGAAAGACTAGAACACATGGTCACAGGGGAAAAGTTCTTGAATGGAACACCAATGGCTAATGCTCTAAGATCAAGAATTGACAAATGGGACCTCATAAATTGCACAGCTTCTGTAAGGCAAAGGACACTGTAAATAGAACAGAAGGGCAACCAACAGATTTGGAAAAGATCTTTATCAATTCTATATCAGCTAATACCAGAGACAACCAGATGGTGAAAGGCAAGGGCAAGAACACAAGGAACAGAAACGAAGAATACTTGACTTCCTCAGAACCCAGCTCTCCCACCACAACCAGCCCTGGATACCCCAACACACCAGAAAAGGAAGACTCAGACTTAAATTCACTTATCAAGAGGATGATAGACGATTTTAAGAAGGAAATAAATAACACCCTTAAAGAAATACAAGAGAACACAGGTAAACAACTGGAAACACTTAAAGAGGACACACAAAAATCCCTTAAAGAATTACAGGTAAACACAATCAAACAAATGAACAAAACCATTCAGGAATTAAAAACAGAAATAGAAACAATTAAGAACTCAGTCACAAAAGAATAAACACGGTATGTACTCACTGATAAGTGGATATTAGCCCAAAAGCTCAGAATACCCAAGATACAGTTCACACACAGCATGAAGCTCAAGAAGAAAAGTGTGGGTGTTACAGTCCTTCTTAGAAAAGGGAAGAAAATTCTCATGGGAGCAAATATGGAGACAAAATGTAGAGCAGAGACTGAAGGAAAAGCCATCCAGTATCTGCCCCACCTGGGGATTCATCCCATATACAGTCACCAAACTCCGACACTATTGTGGATGCCACGAAATGCTTGCTGAAGGGATTCTGATATAGCTGTCTCCTGAGAGACCCTGCCAGAGCCTTACAAATACAGAGGCAAATGCTCACAGCCAACCATTGGTCTGAGCACAGGGTCCATAATGGAGGAATTAGAAAAAGAACTGAAGGGGCTAAAGGGGTTTGCAATAGCAACCAACCAGAACCCCCAGAGCTCCAAGGGACTAAGCTGCCAACCAAGGAGTTCACATGGCTTCTGCTGCATATATAGAAGAGGATGGCCTTGTCAGGCATCAATGGTAGGAGAGGCCTTTGGTCCTATGATGGCTTGATAGATTCCCCTGTGTACGGGAATCGAGGGTGGGGAGGCAGGAATGGGTTGGAGGGTATGGGAACACACCTCATAGAAGCAGGGGAAGGGGGGAGGGGATAGGGGGTTTCTGGGAGGGGGAAAACCAGGAAATGGGATAACATTTGAAATGTAAATAAAGAAAATATCCAATTTAATAAAAAGAAAATCTGGTAGAATTCTGTGCTAAAACCATCTGGCTCTGGACCTTTTGGTGGGAGATTTTTAATTCTGTTTCACCTAGGAATGTTTATAGATCAATATGAAATTGTTTATTTCAGTTTAATTTAACTATGGCAGGTCATATATATCAAGAAATCGGTCCATTGTTTTAAGGTTTTCCACTGTAGTAGAATACACATTTTTAAAATATATCTGTATGATTCTTTGAATTGTCTAGACAATTGTTGTGGTGTCTCTGGTTTCTTAATCTCATTTTATTCATTTGGACTCTTTTAGTTAATTTGTCTAAAAGCTGGTTAATATTGTTGCTTTTTTTTTTTATAAGAAAACCAACTCTTCATTTCATTGATTCTTTGTCATTTATAGTTGTTTCTATCACTTTAGTTTCATTCCTGAGTTTATTTTTTCTTATCTACTCTCTTTAAAGTATTGTTTTGTCTTGATTTTTTCTAAAGTGTTCAATATATTTGTTTTAGTCAGGGTTTCTATTCCTGCACAAACATCATGACCAAGAAGCAAGTTGGGGAGGAAAGGATTTATTCAGCTCATACTTCCACATTGCTGTTCATCACCAGAGGAAGTCAGGACTGGAACTCAAGTAGGTCAGGAGGCAGGAGCTGATGCATAGGCCATGGAGGGATGTTACTTACTGGCTTGCTTCTCCTGGCTTGCTCAGCCTGCTCTCTAATAGAACCCGAGACTACCAGTCCACAGATGGTACCACCTTCAAGGGGTCCTTCCCCCTTAATCACTAATCTTGGACAAATGTCACTTAGACCTTAACAGACCAGAGATGCCAGCCCAGGCTACTGTACCCAGCAAAACTCTCAATTACCATCGAAGGAAAAAACAAGATATTCCATGACAAAAACAAATTTTAACAATATCTTTCCACTCATCCAGCTCTACAGAGGATAATGGAAAGAAAACTCCAACACAAGGAGGGAAACTACACCCAAGAAAACACGAGAAGTTAATCATCTTACAACAAACCCAAAAGAAGAGAATCATACACACATAATACCACCTCTCACAACAAAAATAACAGGAACTAACAATCATTGGTCTTTAATATTTCTCAACATCAATGGACTCAATTCTGCAATGAAAATACACAGGCTACCAGACTGGATACATAAATAGGCTCCATCATTTGCTGCATACAAGAAACATACCTCAACCACAAATACAGACATTACCTCAGAGTAAAGGACTGTAAAATGTTTTCCAAGCAAACACTCATAAGAAACAAGCTGGAGAGGAGGACTCCAGACACAGGGGCTGATGAACAGCAGGGAGGTAAGAGCCTGCTGGTTTCCACCTGTGGCGGGAAACCTCTGCCTGGGCCAACAGGGCTCCATAGCCAAACAGAACCAGGAGAAAGCGAGTGCCCACTTGTGTGGAAAAGTCAGCAAGAGGAAGGCTGCAGATGCAGGGACTGAGGAACAGCCAGGAGAGAGAATATTGTCTCCAAGGAATATTGACACCTGGGCTTGAAGGAAAGACAAGCCACAGTCAGAGAGAGAAAAACCAGATAACACTAGAGATAACCAGATGGCAAAAGGCAAGGGCAAGAACACAAGGAACAGAAACCAAGACTACTTGGCTTCCTCAGAACCCAACTCTCCCACCACAACCAGCCCTGGATACCCCAACACACCAGAAAAGGAAGATTCACACTTAAATCACTTATCAAGAGGATGATAGAAGATTTTAAGAAGGAAATAAATAACACCCTTAAAGAAATACAAGAGAACACAGGTAAACAACTGGAAACACTTAAAGAGGACACACAAAAATCTCTTAAAGAATTACAGGAAAACACAATCAAACAAATGAACAAAACCATTCAGGAATTAAAAACAAAAATAGAAACAATTAAGAAATCACAAAGGGAGACAACCCTGGAGTTAGAGAAAATAGAGAAGAAATCAGGAGTCATACATGGAAGCATCACCAACAGAATACAAGAGATGGAAGAGAGAATCTCAGGTGCGGAAGATACCATAGAAAACATGGACACAACAGTCAAAGAAAACACAAAATGCAAAAAGCTCCTAACCCAAAACATCCAGGAAGCAATGAGAAGACAGAACCCGAGGATAATAGGTATAGAAGAGAGTGAAGATTCCCAGCTTAAAGGGCCAGTAAATATCTTCAACAAAATTATAGACGAAAACTCCCCTAACCTAAAGAAAGAGATGAACATAAATATACAAAAGCCTACAGAACTCCAAATAGACTAGACCAGAAAAGAAATTCCTCCCGTCACATTATAGTCAAAACACCAAATACACAAAACAAGGAAAGAATATTAAAAGAAGTAAGGGAAAGGGGGCAAGTAACATAAAGGCAGACCTATCAGAATTACACCAGACTTCTCACCAGAGACTATAAAAGCTAGAAGATCCTGGGCAGATCTCATACAGACTCTAAGAGAACACAAATTTCAGCCCAGGCTGCTATACCCAGCAGTAACCCTCAGTAATCATAGATGGTAAAACCAAAGTATTCTATGATAAATCCAAATTTGCACAGTATGGTTCCACAAACCCAGCCCTACAAAGAATAATACATGGAAAATGCCAACTCAAGGAGGGAAACTACACTAAAGAAAAAGTAGGAAAGTAATCTTTCAACAAACTCAAAAGAAGATAGCCACACAAACATATAAACAACATCAAAAATAACAGGAAATAACAATCACTATTCTTTAATATCTCTTAACATCAATGGTCTCAATTCCCCAATAAAAAGTCATAGACTGACAGACTGGATCCATAAACAGGACCCAGCATTTTGTTGCATCCAGGAAACACACCACCGTGTTAAGACAAACACTAGCTCAGAGTAAAGGGTTGGAAAGCAATTTTCCAGGCAAATGGCCCCAAGAGACAGACTGGAGTAGCCATTCTAATATTGGGTAAAATTGACTTTCAACCAAAAGTCATCAAAAAAGATAAGGAAGGAGAATTCATACTCATCAAAGGAAAAATCTACCAAGAAGAACTCTCAATTCTGAACATCTATGCCCCGAATGCAAGGGCTCCCACATTCATAAAAGAAACTTTATTAAAGCTCAAAGCACACATTGCACCTCACACAAGAATAGTGGGAGACTTCAACACCCCACTATCATCAATGGACAGGTCTTGGAAACATAAACTAAACAGAGACACACTGAAACTAACCGATGCTATGAACCAAATGGGTTTAACAGATATCTATAGAACATTTCCTCCTACATCAAAAGGGTATACCTTCTTCTCAGAACCTCATGGTACCTTGTCCAAAATTAATCATATAATTGGTCACAAAACAAACCTCAACAAATATAAAAAGATTGAAATAATCCCATGCCTCCTATCAGATCCCTATGGAATAAGGCTGGTCTTCAATGGCAACAAGAACAACAACAAGCCCACATAGACATGGAAGCTGAACAATGCTCTACTCAATGATAACTTGGTCAAGGAAGAAATAAAGAAAGAAATTAAAGACTTCCTAGAATTTAATGAAAATGAAAGTACAACATACCCAAACCTACAAGACACAATGAGAGCAGTGTTAAGAGGAAAACTCATAGCTTTGAATACCTACAAACGAAACTGGAGAGAGCATATACTCGCAGCTTAACAGTACACCTGAAAGTTCTAGAATAAAAAGAAGCTATTACACCAAAGAGGAGTAGAAGACAGGAAATAATCAAATGAAGGGCTGAAATCAACCAAGTGTAAACTGAAAGAACTATACAACGAATCAAAAAAATCAGGAGCTGGTTCTTTGAGAAAATCAATAAGATAGATAAAGCCTTAGCCAGACGAATGAGAGGGCACAGAGTGTATGCAAATTAACAAAATTAGAAATGAAAAGGTAGAATAACAAGAGATTCTGAGGAAATTAAAAAAAGTCATCAGATCCTACTACAAATGCCTATATGCAACAGAATTGGAAAATCAGGAGGAAATGGACAAGTTTCTAGACAGATACCAATTACCAAAGTTAAATCAGGATCAGATAAACCATCTAAACAGTCTCATAACCCCTAAAGAAATAGAAGCAGTCATTAAAAGTCTCCCAACCAAAAAAAGCCAAGGACCTGATGGGTTCAGTGCAGAATTCTATGAGACCTTCAAAGAAGACCTAATACCAATACTCTTCAATATATCCCACAACACAGAAACGGAAAGAACACTACCCAATTCATTCTATGAGGCCACAGTTACACTGATACCAAAACCTCACAAAAACCCAACAATAAAAGATAACTTCAGACCAATTTCTCTTATGAATATCTATGCAAAAATACTCAATAAAATTCTTGCAAACCGAATCCAAGAACACATCAAAATGATCATTCACCATGATCAAGTAGGCTTCATCCCAGGGATGCAGTGATGGTTCAATACCCGGAAATCCATCAATGTAATCCACTACATAAACAAACTCAAAGAAAAAAACCACAAGGTCATTTCGTTATATGCTGAAAAAGCATTTGACGAAGTTCAACATCCCTTCATGATAAAAGTCTTGGAAAGATCAGGAATTCAAGGAGCATACCTAAACTTAGTAAAAGAAATATACAGTAAACCAGTAGCCAACATCAAACTAAATGGAGAGAAACTTGAAGCAATCCCACTAAAATCAGGGACTAGGCAAGGCTGCCCTCTCTCTCCCTACCTATTCAATATATTACTTGAAGTTCTAGCTAGAGCAATCAGACAACAAATGGAGGTCAAATGGATACAAATTAGAAAGGATGAAATCAAAATATCACTATTTGAAGATGATATGATCGTGTACTTAAGTGACCAAAAACTTCACCAGAGATCTGCTACAGCTGACAAACAACGTCAGCAAAGTGGCTGGATACAAAATTACCTCAAGCAAATGAGTAGCCTTCCTATACTCGAAGGATAAACAGACTGAGAAAGATATTAGGGAAATGACACCCTTCACAATTGTCACAAACAATATAAAATATCTTGGTGTGACTCTAACCAAACAAGTGAAAGACCTGTATGACAAGAACTTCAAGTGTCTGAAGAAAGAAATCAAAGACCGCAGAAGATGGAAAGATCTCCCATACTCATAGATTGGCAGGGTTAATATAGTTAAAATGGCCATTCTGCTGAAAGCTATCTACAGATTCCATGCAATCTCCATCAAAATCCCAACTCAATTTTTCCTAGACTTAGGAAGAGCAATTCTCAAATTCAAATGGAATAACAAAAAACCCGGATAGCAAAAACTATCCTCAACAATAAAAGGACTTCTGGGTGAATCAGCCTCCCTGACCTCAAGCTGCACTACAGAGCAGTAGTGATAAAAACTGCATGGTATTGGTACCATGACAGGCAGGTAGATAAATGGAATAGAATTGAAGACCCAGTAATGAACCCACAAATTTATAGTCACTTGATCTTTGACAAAGGAGCTAAAATCATCCAGTGAAAAAAAGACAGCATCTTCAACAAATGGTGCTGGTTCAACTGGTGGTCAACATGTAGAAGATTGCGAATTGATCCATTCCTATCTCCCTGTAAAAAGCTCAAGTCCAAGTGGATCGAGGACCTCCACATAAAACCAGATACACTGAATCTAATAGAAGAGAAAGTGGGGAAAAGTCTCGAACAAATGGGCACAGGGGGAAAGTTCCTGAACAGAACACCAATGGATTGTGCTCTAAGATCAAGAATCCACAGATGGGACCTCATAAAATTTCAACACTTCTGTAAGGCAAAGGACACTCTCAATAGGACAAAATGGCAACCTACAGATTGGGAAAAGATCTTTACCAATCCTACATCCGATAGAGGGCTAATATCCAATGTATACAAAGAACTCAAGAAGCTAGACTCCAGAGATCCAAATAAGCCTATCAGAAAATGGGGAACAGAGCCAAACAGAGAATTCTCAACTGAGGAAACTCGAATGGCTGAGAAGCACCTAAAGAAATGTTCAACATCCTTAGTCATCAGGGAAATGCAAATCAAAACTACCTTGAGATTTTACCTCACACCAGTCAGAATGGCTAAGATAAAAAATTCAGGTGACTGCAGATGTTGGCGAGGATGTGGAGAAAGAGGAACACTCCTCCATTGCTGGTAGGAATGCAAGCTAATACAACCTCTCTGGAAATCAGTTTGGCGGACCCTCAGAAAAATGAACATAATAGTACCTGAGGACCCAGCTCTTCCACTCCTGGACATATACCCAGAAGATGCTCCAATATGTAATAAAGACACATGTTCCCTTATGTTCACAGCAGCCATATTTATAATAGCCAGAAGCTGGAAACAACCCAGATGTCCCTCAACAGAGGAATGGATACAGAAAATGTGGTACCTTTACACAATGGAATACTACTCAGCTATTAAAAACAATGACTTCATGAAATTTGCAGACAAATGGATGGATCTTGAAAATATCATCCTGAGTGAGGTAATGCAGTCACAAAAGAATGAACATGGTATGTACTCACTATTAAGTGGTTACTAGCCCAAAAGTTCGAAACACCCAAGAGTCACTTCGATTTAACAGTAGGGTTGAATGTGAGGTCCCATATGGAGGACTTGGAGAAGGGACTGAAGGAGCTACAGGAGTTTGCATCCCCAGGGAGGCAGCAATAGTGCCAACTGGCCTGACCCCTTGATACTCCTGGAGACTGATCCACGAACCAAAGAATACACATGGAGGGACCCATGGTGCTGGCCACATATGCGACCGAGGAGGGTCTTGTTATCCATCAGAGGGAGAAGAGGCCCTTGGGCCTGACGGTGTTAGATCCCCCAGTATAGGAGAATGCCAAGGAGGGAAGACAAGAGAGGGTGGGTGGGTGGGAGAATACCCCCATAGTGGCAGGGTGAGGGGGAGGAAATGGAGTGGTTCCAAAGGGGAGATCTGGAAAGGGGGAAACATTTGAAATGTAAATAAAATATGAAAAATAAATTAAAGCAAACAAACAAACAAAGAAACAAGATGGATTAGCCATTCTAATATCCAATAAAATATACTTTCAACAAAAATAGTAAAACTTATGGGAAGAACACTTACTTATCAATAGAAAAATGCACAAAGATGAAGCCTCAATTCTGATCATCTATATCCAAAATGCAAGGACACCCACATCTGTTAAAGAAATCTTACTAAAGCTCAAAACACACATTCAACATCACAGAATAATAGTGGGAAACTTCAATAACCCACTCTCACCAATGGACAGGCCATTTAAACAGAAACTAAACAGAGACCCAGTGATGATTAAAGAATTTATGAAACAGATGGGTTTAACAACTATCTACAGAACATTTCACCCACAAGCAAAACAATATATGTTCTCCTCAACATTTCATGAAGTCTTCTCCAAAACTGCCCATATTATTGTACACAAAACAAGCCTCAACAGATATGAGAAGATGGAAATAATCCCATGTATTCTATCAGATCATGACGGACTAATGCTGGACTTCAAAAACAATAGAAATAACAGAAAGCCCACATACTCATGCAAGCTAAAGAACTCTCTGCTCAATGATATCTTGGTCAGGAACATAAACATTCAAGATGCCTAGAGAACTCCAAATAGATTGGACCAGAAAAGAAATTCCTCCGGTCATATAATAGTCAAAACACCAAATGCACTAAACAAAGAAAGAATATTAAAAGCAGTAAGGGAAAAAGGTCAAGTAACATATAAAGGCAGACCTATCAGAATTACACCAGACTTCTCACCAGAGACTATGAGAGCTAGAAGATCCTGGACAGATCTCATACAGACCCTAAGAGTACACAACTGCCAGCCCAGGCTGCTATACCCAGCAAAACTCTCAATTACCATAGATGGGGAAAACAAGATATTCTATGACAAAACCAAATTTACACAATATCTTACCACAAACTCAGCCCTACAAAAGATAATAGATGGAAAATGCCAACACAAGGAGGGAAATTACACCCTATAAAAAACAAGAAAGTAGTCTTTCAACAAACCCAAATGAAGGTAGCCACAGAAACATAAAAATAACATCGAAAAAAACAGGAAGTAACAATCACTATTCCTTAATATCTCTTAACATCAATGGACTTATACCCCAATAAAAAGACTTAGACTAACAGACTGGATCCATAAACAGGACCCAGCATTTTGCTGCATACAGGAAACGCACCTCAGTGTTAAAGACAAACACTGCTTCAGAGTAAAGAGCTGGAAAACAATTTTCCAGGCAAATGGTCCCAAGAAACAGACTGGAGTAGCCATTCTAATATCGCATAAGATCGAATTTCAACCAAAAGTCATCAAAAATGATAAGGAAAGACACTTCATACTCATCCAAGGAAAAATATACCAAGAAGAAATCTCAATTCTGAACATCTATGCTTTAAATGCAAGGGTACACACATTCATAAAATAAACTTTAGTAAAGCTCAAAGCACACATTTCACCTGAGACAATAATAGTGGGAGACTTCAACACCCCGCTCTCATCAATGGACAAATTTTGGAAACACAAACTGAACAGAGACACAGTGAAACCAACAGAAGTTATGGACCAAACAGATTTAACAGATATCTATAGAAAAGTCTTGAACACAGGAGTAAAGTTCATAAACAGAACACCAAATGCTTATGCTCTAAGACCAAGAATCAACAAATGGGACCTCATAAAATGCCAAAACTTCTGTAAGGCAAAGGACACTCTCAATAGGACAAAACGGCAACCAACAGATTGGGAAAAGATCTTTACCAATCCTATGTCCGATAGAGGGCTAATAGCCAATATATACAAAGAACTCAAGAAGTCAGACTCCAGAGAACCAAATATCCCTATCAAAAAATGGGGAACAGAGCTAAACAGAGAATTTTTACCTGAGGAAACTCGGATGGCTGAGAAGCACCTAAAGAAATGTTCAACATCCTTAGTCATCAGGGAAATGCAAATCAAAACAACCCTGAGATTTCACCTCACACTAGTCAGAATGGCTAAGATCAAAAACTCAGGTGACTGCAGATGCTGGCGAAGATGTGGAGAAAGAGGAACACTCCTCCATTGCTGGTGGGATTGCAAGCTGGTACATCCACTCTGGAAATCAGTTTGGCGGACCCTCAGAAAATTGGACATAATACTACCTGAGGACCCAGCTATAACACTCCTGGGCATATACCCAGAAAATGCTCCTACATGTAATAAGGACACATACTCCACTACATTCATAGCAGCCATATTTATAATAGCCAGAAGCTGGAAACAACCCAGATGTCCCTCAACAGAGGAATGGATACAGAAAATGTGGTACATTTACACAATGGAATACTACTCAGCTATTAAAAACAATGACTTCATGAAATTCTCAGACAAATGGATGGACTTGGAAATATCATCCTGAGTGAGGTAACTCAGTCACAAAAGTACACACTCAGTATATACTCACTGATAAGTGGATAGTAGCCAACAGTTCGGATTACCCAAGATTTAATTCACAACAACTGTTGGACTGAGTGTGGGGTCCCAGATGGAGGAGTTGGATAAGGGACTGAAGGAGTTGAGGGAGTTTGCAGCCCATGGAAGGAGCAACAGTGTCAACTGGCCTGACCTCCCTATGCTCCCGGAGACTGGATCACCCACCAAAGAATACACATGGAAGGACCCATGGTGCTGGCCACATATGTGGCAGAAGAGGGTCTTGTTAGACATCAGGGGGAGGAGGGGCCCTTGGATCTGAGGGTGTTAGATGCCCCAGTAAAGGGTAATTTCAGAGAAGGAATATGGGAGTGGGTGGTTGGGTGGGCCAATACCCTCATAGAGGCAGGAGAAGAGAGGATGAGATAGAGAGTTTCCAAAGGGGAGACCTGAAAAGGGGAAAACATTTGAAATGTAAACAAAGTATCAAAAACCTCAATAGACAGCACATACTGGCAATGATGTAGAACAAGGGGAACATTCCTTGATTGATAGTGGGAGTGCAAATTTGTACAGCCACTTTGGAAATCAATTTGGCAGTTTCTCAAAAAACTCGAAATAGTTCTACCTCAAGACCCACCTATACCACTTCTTGGCATATACTTGAAAGATCCTCCATCATCCCCAAAAGACACTTGCTCAATTATGTTTATAGTAGGTTTATTTTAAATAGACAGAAACTGAATAGACAGAAACTGGAAACAACCTAGATGTCCCTTAACTAAAGAATGGATAAAGAAAATGTAATGAAATTACACAATGGAGTACTATTCAGCTATTTATTTATTTATTTATTTATTTATTTATTTAATGTGTATGAGTACATTCTAGCTGTCTTCAGACACACCACAAGAGGACATTGGATCCCATTACAGATGGTTGTGAGCCACCATGTTGTTGCTGAGAATTGAACTCAGGACCTCTGGAAGAGCAGCCAGTGCTCATAACCACTGAACCATCTGTCCAGCCCCTATTCAGCTATTAACAGCAAAGACATCACAACGTTTGCAGGCAAATGGATGGAACTTGAGAACATCATCCTGAGTGAGGTAACCCAATCACAAAAGGACATACATGAAAGGAGCATGTTGCCCTCTGAGAGGCTCCACCCAGCAACTCACTCATCAACTCACTAAGATGGATACAAATACCACAGCCAGACAGGGAATGGGGCTTGGGGACTCTTATGGATTTATACGTAGAAGGACTGGGGCCAAAGGGGATAGGAACTCTCCAGGAAGATCAACAGCGTCAACTAACCTGGACCTTGTGGTTTTCAGAGTCTGAACCACCAACCAAAGAATATGTATGGGCTGGACTTAGGCCTCCCTGCACATATGTAGCAGATGTGCAGTTTGGTCTGTATGTATGTCCCAAAGAACTAGATATGGAGCTATTCCAAAAGCTGTTGCTTGTCCATAGGATATGTTCTTCTAGCTGGACTGCCTTGTTTGGCCTCAATAGGAGAGGATGGACCTAGCCTTCCAGACACTTGAAGTGCCAGGGTAAAGTGATATGCAAGGGGCCCCAAACCACTCAGAGGAGAAAGGGTGGAAGAATTGTCGGAGGGGTGACCAGGAGGGAGCTGGAAGCAAGAGGTAAAGTAAATACTTGAAATATATAAACAAAATTAAAAATTTTTTAAAGTCAAATTGAATGTTGAACACAACAAAACACTCAGGCCAAAAACACATCTAAATTATGAGAAATGGGTCCATGGAAGAGGCAGCTGCTAGTGTTAGCTGAGCAAAACCACATGATAATAGGAGAGAAAACTATATAGAGTCAATGCTTGGTAGGTAGTGAGCATTAACGAGATTTGACACTTTAAAACTCTGGTGAGCCTTAACTTCCCGAAGATCCTGGAATGAACACCAGAGACAGGGATTGATGCAAAATGCAAGAGGAATTTATTGTTCCAGCATGCTGGGGTCGTCCTGCACACCAAGGAGGGTGCAGGACCGTTCAGCAAGCCTTTATAGCTTTTAGAACAGCAGCCATTAAGCACAATGTGATTGGCAGAACAGTGTGACTTTTAAACTGATTGGTCTTTAGGGAATGAGGTAGCAGGGGCTTAATCAGCCCCTCCCTTCCAGCCTCCCTGTTTTCTAACCTGTTTCTTCCAGGAGGGGAGGGGTGCCCAAATTTTCCAAAGTTCCTGAGCTGACTTCTCAATACCTTATTTCAATGTCTGGGGCATCCTTGTTTTTTACTTTGATTGTTGTTTTTTGTTTTTTAGGGGGTTTTTTGTTTGTTTTTGTTTTTTTGTTTTTCTTTTTTTGATGTGTGGCCTTGGGAAGAACTCAGCAGCAGGAACAAGAAACACCCTTCATTTGTGAGGCAGTAACAAAGTTTGCTAAAGGAGAGAACAGAACACACTAACAGAGTTCTCAGAGGGACTTTGGAAGCAAAGGGACAGGACAAAAAAAGAAAGGATGAGAAGAGAGACCCATGTCTTGGACTCCACAAGAATATATATGGCAAAGCTCTGAGGCGCTTTGCTGACATAGGCATGTCTTTTTCCTGGGAAGGAAACCTTTCCAAGTGGCAGTATACAGCCAAAGGAATTAGTTGGGCAAAGGCAAAATACACAGCCCTACCCCCTTGGTGGTTATAGTACCCTTGCCCCAAAAAGAGGTGTAACTTTAATTTTTTTCAGAGTCTGCTTTTAATGATGGTTTCTAACCTCCCTTTGAGCCCACCACCCACTGAGGTAGTAGGAAAGAAAGGACACCTGGGAAGTGGACCTGTTTAGACATAGCTCTTTGGAGCAACTCCTATCTGTATCCTCTGAACTTGGCAGTTCAGTGCACAGGTCAGCTGCTGCACCTCGATCTACTCCCAAAGAATTCATGGATACACCAGCAGTCCAGTTCTATAGAGTCAGGCTAGCAAACATGAATCAGCAATGGTGACACTAACTAGCAGAGATAGCCAGGCCTCAGCCTTGGCATGAGTCAGCTGGAGGGACCAGGGACAACAGAACACCAAGAAAATACCCCATTGTGCCTCTCTCAGGGAAGCAAAGATCAGCAAAGACACAAGCCCAAGAAGTACTTAGCAATGCAAGCAAGCCAAGCTCAGCCCCCTTAGCTGTCTCCCTCCAAACATCATGTGTCCTCCATGGGTCTTGCCACAGCATGTGTCTTGCCTCAGCACATGAGTCAGCCTCAGGTAGCATCACTCTGGCAATCAGCTGGAGTCCTCAGAAGTGGTAAGAAGCCAAAGCACACCACCAGAAGTTCTCCACTGAGTTTCTCCCATGGAGCCCCAACAAATGAAGCTCAACTACACATTGTAAGGCAGACCAACACACACACACGTCATTAGCGAAGAATCGCTCACCATGCATCATCCTTTCTAGTGCTTCCTTTAGCAGGACATCCTCTCACCTGTGTCTGCTTCAGTGAAATGTTCCTTCATGTGTTTGCCTTAGCAAAACACCATGCAACATAACTGAATTGCCAAAGAACCCAGAAGTTTCCATTTCAGAGAGGTGCACCCATTTCTTTCATGGGTACCTCCCAGTTCAAGAGAAAGGGAAAACCTCTTTGAGTAAGAGGCACCTAGAAGGTGTCAGGAGCTATAGGCTTTGTGGGGAGTCTAACCAGAAAGGGCTGCCTAAGGAAGGGTAGCTTCCCTTTGCTTGGACAAGGAATGGAGCCACCTGTGGCTTCAGGCAGCTGTGACAGAACATGGACAGGCAAGCTCTCTCTATATCGTGGAGACATGAGGCACAATCAGCAGACAACCCCTCCCCCCAGGAAGGCAAGGACAATTCCAGCAGAGGAAGGACAGTGAAATGACTGCCATTCCTGGATCCACCAAAGGGTCCATTTCCCAGAGAAATCCTTGCCCTTTGCCCAGAGCTAGCCAGGAACTCTTACTAGTTTGTTCAGGCTGCTGGCTATGCCAGTCTCAAAAAAGAAACTGGGTAGATGCAATGCAGATTTGCTGTTGAAATGCCCTTTATTGACCTTCCAATGCACATGGATCCCATCAGAAGGTCAACATTTTTCTGGGCCTTCCTGTCACCCCCCCTCCCATTCTCCAAACCTACCCGCCATGATTCCTTACCTCTCCCCACCCAGAGACAACATTTCTTCTTGGAATTGCTCCTCCCAGGGGTACCTCCTTTAATGTCTCCATCACCTATGTATGCACTGGTCCTCCCTTGGGCCTCTCCTCGGGGCCCTCTCTGAAAGGCTGACCCTGCCCACCCTGGCTGGATACCTCTTTATACTGCTGTGTGTATCCTTCTTTGGGAAGTCCTTAGTCTTTCCTGAAAGCCTGAAGGGGCCACCAGACTCCACTGTTTCACCCCTCCCTTCCCAATGCATATGCCTTCCTTTACTCTGTCCCTTTTCCAGGGAGCCTCTCCCCTTCTCTCTTTCTATGGCTTCCCTCCACCTCTTTCTAGGCAGTCACCTCCTCATGTTCCCTCCTCACAAGCCATCTCCAGTTCCTTCTCCTCCTCCCCCCAAGACCAGACCAGCTAAGTCCCATTCCATTTTTAGATGACTGCTTATGATACTAGCTCACTTCTCTCACAGGCTGAATTGACAGCTGTTCCATCCTTCCCTGCTCCACCCACCAAACACACCCAGCAAAGTGCTTCAGACAGCCTGCCATACCCACAGAAGCCTGCATTTGTCTGGACAACTGGTATGCCTGCATTGAGCTCCAGACACACTCTAGGGCAGTAGCTGAGCACATCTAGAAATTACAATTTCAACTTTATTTCCAAAGAAATTACAATTTTATTTCTACAGCTGTGGCAACGCCTTGACAATTAATTAGAGCTGTTTCACCAAGTCACAAACATAGATAAGAAAATCATCATCAAACTTGATGAAGTACACAGTGGGCCTGGCTTCAACCTGGTAAATAATCATTCCCATCCTTTTGGAGCCATCATCCTTGGTGTATTCCACACGTTTGCCTATCAGGCCATCCACAAGCTCTAGGTCGATGTCTAAAGGAGGGGTATCATTGAACCCTGCCAAGATATAGAGGTCGCCCTCTTTATAATCATCTAGAAGTTGGTACATGTACAGCACGGGATCTTTCTCATAAGTAATGTAAAAACTGCTCTCAATGACAGGCGCTTGGCCCAGGACCATACCCCTCCATTCATCCTTAGAGCCATGCTCACCCTCAAACAAGTGTGCCACTGCTTTGCCAATTATAGCATCTGCAAGGCTAGCATCAGTGACTTGGGGTGTTGTCACCTTGTTGCTAACAACTTTTAGGGACTGTACCCTCTCATCTGTGTGAAGTTCCAGTCCATAGACACAGTCAACTCCATCATATTTCACCAGGTAGAGAGATGGGTTGACAGGGACCTGATACAGCACAGTTCCCTTCCACCGTGTGATCGGTTTTTCTCCTTCCTTCCATTCATGAGAAATTCTGCAGCCTGAGATGTTCCTTGGAGCTGAAGTTGGAGATTTGCTCCTCTTCCTCTTCCGACCAGCTCTTTTCTTGGTCGACTTTTTACTTTCCATGTTCAGTTCTGCAGCTTTGTTTGAGTGCTGCCCTTCTGTTTCCTGGGTCCTGGAGGGCTAGAAGGCTGCAGGGTGAAAGGGGGGGAGACAGTTAACTAAGGGGGCAAATGGTGACCTCCCAGTGAGTGCCTCTGTGCTTTTTCCTGGTTCCTACCTGCTGATCCCAGGATCCTGAGGATGAAGCTGGAAAGCTGGCTAGGTGTCTTCTGTGAGGTGCTGTCTCTGGGGTTCCTTGAGCCCCTGGGAAGGAAGTACTAGAGAGTGTGAACAGGGTGGCCAGTACCAGCCAGAATTAGGAATCCCCCAGCATGGTTACCAGGGAGTCCTCAGCAGCTGGCGCCCAGCCTCCCATGGGATGGTCGCAAATCTGTTTGGAAGTCCGCAAGAACAGTAAAGAGCCTCTCCTCCCTCCTACTTAGTGTCCTGAGCATCCCAGCCTGCAGCTCCCAGTCCCCTCCACTTTCCCTGGCCGCTTCCTGGTACCCACCTCCGGGCTCCACCGCCCTCTTCCCCGAACCTCCCTCTGGCTCCTAAGGACAGCCCCAGTTCCTGCCGATCCCTGCAGATCCCCACCTCGCATCCCCGTGGGAGCCCGTGCCTACAGCTACTCTGTTTCTCCTGCGGGGCTCCGTCCCATCCTCCACTACCGCTCTCAGACGCCCACCTCTTAGCTTGCCCTTTCCGGAGTCCAGCTGCGGGGGTGGGGGGGTAATAGTGGCTGCCGGAGGGGGCTCCGGACACTGAGTGGCCACCTTTGCTAAAATCCCGAGGTGAAGGCGTCCAGCCCAGGGAGTTCCAGCTAGAGGTGAGAAGGGAAGATCCGCCTGCTGCCAGCCAGAGACGGTGGCGGGTCAGGCGAAGTGACCGTTGCTTGTGTCCTGGTGCTGCTCGTGGGTTCGAGCGTTCTTTTTCCTGGCTTGCGCGTTCTTCTGCCTCGCTCAGTTCACGCGGATGCGACTCCTCTGCCCTCTGCAGATTCCGCGGAAGTCTGAGGCTCCTTTCTCATTCTGTGTATTTATTAGTGTGTCCTGCCCTTTATGTTATGCTAGCTTCATTGTTTCCTGGTTTCTTCATTTGCTTGGTGTTGTTTTGGAGTTTTCTTTTTGTTTGGTTTAGTTTCATTTTGTTGGTTGGTTTGTTGTATGCCCGGAGCCTCTCCTGCTCTCTTACTTTCAGTATTCCTTTTTGTTTAAGTCTTCTGGCTTTCTTACTGTTAGGTTCCACACTTCTATTTTCTTGCTTCAGGCACATTCCTTCTGAAATTCTTTGAATTCTTTCTCTTATGGTAAGGAGGGTACCCCATTTTCCCCTCAAAGCACAGGGCCACTTCGTCCAATATTTAGTCTAAGTTAGGCTCAAATTGAACTATATAGTATGATTGCTGGTAGTTAGATTAAAGCCAGCATTCCTCAGGAACTAAGGAATCTGGTTTGTCAGCCAAAAGGAGTTACTTCCTTTTCCTCTGGCGGTAGGGACAAATGGCTATCTATTGATGATACATGTGATCACATATCAAAGCCCATGCTTAAGTTCCCATGCACACTTACTTGTTATATGTCTCAAAGCTCAGGCTAGGATCATGCCCTTTCTCACTCTCCCTCTATTCTAAAAGCCCGGACTGGTCCAGGCCATGGCTTTTGCTCTCCTCAGCTTCTCTTCTACATTGTAACTAGCATAATTGCTCCACATCCTGCTTTCCTAGCCCCTATGCCCTGTTTGGTTTTTTCTCACTGCTTTGGATTCTTCCACTTGCTTCTGGGTGTTCTTTTACTTACAAAAAAACCCCTTCCCCACTAACCAAAGAGTGGCCATCTCAGTCCTTTCTTTACTGTGTCCCTAGCTTCCACTGTCAAATTTACATATAAACACAAAGATCACAAATGTTGGCCATAAGTACGTTTTGGTAATAGATCATTTTACATACACAGTACGTGCACCTTTATAAATATAAATTTATTAATATACAATAGTAATGAGTTGTGTCTGATAATATTTGTATTTTATAATTTACATATATCAATATTAGTATGTATATGTCCCAAATGTACAGCTCATTTTACTTACATTAGGCACAGAAATAATTTTTTGTATAACATACTGATAAATACACCTGTTACATGTTTCTTTAAAACAATATGCATGCATATTTTAGATTTGAATACCGGTTTTTGAAGAAATTCTGCCTTGTTTTACCTTTAAATCATTGTCATTGTTATTTCAATTTGTAAACAATTTGTGTTAGTTTCTCACACATTCATGTGTGAGGTTTATATTTCTGTATTTTCTGTTTGTGTATATTTTGCCATACATAGCCTGTAATTCTGGAAATAATATTAGATGTTGTATGAAGATGTTTTCCATGAAATTTAAGTAAAACCAATTAAGAAGGGTTCATTCCAATAAATGGAATATTTGACTGATATGTTTGCCAAAACAAGCCAGCTTTACTTAAGTATTACTTAATCTAGGTTCTCAGCATTATGGACTGAATTATTTCCCCATAAAGTCATATTTTGATATCTCAGCACTCAGCCCCTGTGAATGTGATTTTTTTTTATGGAGCTAGGGCCTTCATAGAGGTACTTAAGGTACTTAGGTTCTAATCCTATATAATGAGTTCTTATAAGAAATTAGCATATTCAGAAAAACGACATCTGAAATCAGAATGAGAAGTCAGCTTGGGAACTTTGAGATATTCCACCATGGTCCCCTCCCCTCTCCGAGCACATGGGCACTCCTCCCCTCCACAGGTTCAGTAAGCTGGAAGGGAGGGGCTGATTAAGCCCCTGCTACCTCATTCCCTAAAGACCAATCAGCTTAAAAGTCACACTGTTCTGCCAATCACATTGTTCCTAATGGCTGCTGCTCTAAAATCTGTATATAAGGTCCTTGAACGGGCTATGGGTGATCACTCTCCTGTCTTGGTATGCAGAGCAACCTCAGCATGCTGAATCAATACATTCCTCTTGTATTTTGCATCAATCCCTGACTCCATGTGTTCACTGGGTGGGGAGGGTCTCTGATAGGTTAAGGCTCCCTAGAGTCTTACATATGGTGCTTTGACTGGGAAACGACCCTCTGTGGGGACACACCAGGAGAGCAGCGGATTGGAGGAATGGCTTGGGCAGGTATCCACTGTCTCAATGTTTGTCTGTGTCTGTGGTGGTGCACACCTTTAATCCCAGCACTTGGGAGGCAGAAGCAGGTGGATTTCTGAGTTCGAGGCCAGCTTGGTCTACAGAGTGAGTTCCAGGACAGCCAGGGCTACACAGAGAAACTGTCTCTGGGGGAAAAAAGTCTTTCTTGCAAGCTTCAGAGGGCTCAGAGAGCCCACGGTGGTTGGGGAAGTCAAGTGCTTCAGGCAGACATGCCTTAACGCCACAACCTCGGGGGGGGGGGGGGGTTCCTGGTTTATCAGCGCACCTGGAGCTGGCTGAGAAAGTCTGTTCTGCGTCCCTAGAAGGGGCAAACTGTTGGTTGTCTCTCTTTGTGTTCATGGACCTAGATGCCCACCCATGGCAGGGTCGAGCTGTCTGTGTTAATTGTTTTCCTCTGTGTTCTGTGTTCTTAGATTTAAACTGACTGACAGGTTTTTTTGCTGTTGTTTGTTTGCTTGTTTTTTGGACATCAGACAGACTGAATTTACCCAGTTAAACATCAGAAATTTAGGGAATGAAAAGAAAACTAGGAGGGCTAGTAGAGGGCCCCCTACCCCCTCATAGATAAAGGCCTTTCTTTCCCCTAAGACCCACCTCACAGGTTCTGGCCATCAGGAAAAAAAGGAAGCCCTGGAGGAGAGAACCAGACCTAAGAAGAAGTCGATCTTCCAAGACCCTTCAACAGGTGATCTGTTACTCCAAGACTCTCCTCCTCCATATTGCCTTACCCGGGCCCTACTAAGTATCAGCATTGGTCCTAGGATCCACAGCCCATATGGGACTGGGGCCAATATACTCCCATTTACCAGAGGGAGGAACAGGAGGAGTGGGAGAAAATCTCATCTCCCTTTCCAAGGGGCCAATTAATTTCTTTGAAACTGTCTTATTTACTCATCAGCTGACCTAGGAGAGTGTTCTTGATGACTGAAGAGCTAGAGAAGATAATGCAGGAAGTTAGAAAGAATGCCCCCTCAGACCCCATCGATTGACCAGGCTGTCGTCAACAGTGGGCTTTCCCTGACTATGGCAGAAGGTAAGGGGCACCTAAAAGTCCATCACCAGACTCCATTGGCAGGTCTCAAGGGGGCCACTTGACAACCCACAAATCTGACCAAGGTATGTGAGGATAAGAAGGGATGCGTCACCCGGTAACCTTTCTAGAGCAGCTCATAGAGACATTCCGCCAATATACACCCTATGACCTCAGCAGCAAGGAGGACAAAGCTACTGGCATAATACCTTTTTTTTTCTTGATACTTTATTTACATTTCAAATGTTTTCCCCTATCCCGATCTCCCCTTTGGAACCTTCCAATTCCCTCCACCCTCCCCCTGCCTCTATGGGGGTATTACCCCTTACCTCCCCACTCTTGGCTTCCCTCCCTAGAATTCTCCTATATTGGGGCATCAAACATCCTGCAGCCCAAGGACCTCTTCTCCCCCTGATGGCTAACAAGACCCTCCTCTGCCACATATGTGGCCAGCACCATGGGTCCCTCCATGTGTATTCTTTGGTTGGTGATCCAGTATCCAGGAGTGGATCCTGGGGGGGGGGGGTGGCAAGTTGACACTATTGCTCCCTCCATGGGGCTGCAAACCTCCTTAGCTCCTTCAGTCCCTTCAACAACTCCTCCATCTGGGAGCTCACACTCAGCCCTATAGTTGCTGTGAAGTGACTCTTGGGTATTCCAAACTTTTGGGCTAATAACCACTTATCAGTGAGTACATACCATGTTCATTCTTTTGTGACTGTGTCACCTTGCTCAGGATGATATTTTCAAGTTCCATCAAATTGCCTAAGAATTTCATGAAGTCATTGTATTTAATAGCTGAGTAGTATTCCATTGTGTAAATGTACATTTTCTATATCCATTCCTCTGTTGTGGGACATCTGGGTTGTTTCCAGCTTCTGGCTATTATAAATATGGCTGCTCTGAACATAGTGGAGCATGGGTCTTTATTACATGTTGGAGCATCTTCTGGGTATATGCCCAGGAGTAGAATAGCTGGGTCTTCAGGTAGTATTATGTTCATTTTTCTGAGGGTCCTCCAAGCTGATTTCCAGAGACTTTGTATCAGTTTGCATTCCCACCAGCAATGGAGGAGTGTTCCTCTTTCTCCACATCCTCAGCAATATCTGCTGTCACCTGAGTTTTTGATCTTAGCCATTCTGACTGGTGTGAGGTGGAATCCCAGGGTTGTTTTGATTTGCATTTCCCTGATGACTAAGGATGTTGAACATTTCTTTAGATGCTTCTCGGCCATTCGAGTTTCCTCAGTTGAGAATTCTCTATTTAGCTCTGTTCCCCATTTTTTGATTTGGATCTCTGGACTCTAACTTCTTGAGTTCTTTGTATATATTGGATATTAGCCCTCTATTGGATGTAGGATTGGTAAAGATCTTTTCCCAATTTGTTGGTTGCCGTTTTGTGCTATTTACAGTGTCCTTTGGTTTATGGAAGTTTTGTAATTCTATGTGGTTCCATTTGTCAATTCATGATCTTAGAGCACAAACCATTTGTGTTCTGTTCAGGAACTTTTCCCCTGTGCCCATGTGTTCAAGAATTTTCCCCACTTTCTCTTCTATTAGATTCAGTGTATCTGGTTTTATGTGGAGGTCCTTGATGCACTTGGACTTCAGCTTTGTACAGGGAGATAGGAATGGATCAATTTGCAATCTTCTACATGTAGACTGCCAGATGAACCAGCACCATTTGTTGAAGATGCTGTCTTTTCCACTGGATGGTTTTAGCTCCTTTGTCAAAGATCAAGTGTCCATAAGTGTGTAGGTTCATTTCTGGGTCTTCAATTCTATTCCATTGATCCACCTGCCCGTCACTGTATCAATACCATGCAGTTTTTATCACTACTGCTCTGTATGTAGTACAGCTTGAGGTCAGGGAGGCTGATTCTCCCAGAAGTCCTTTTATTGGTGAGAATAGTTTTTGCTATCCTGTGATTTTTGTTATTCCATATGAATTTGAGAATTGATCTTTCTAAATCTATGAAGAGTTGAGTTGGGATTTTGATGGGGATTTCACTGAATCTGTAGATTGCTTTAAGAGTGGCCATTTTAACTATATTAGCCCTGCCAATCCATGAGCATGGGAGATCTTTCCATCTTCTGAGGTCTTCTTCGATTTCTTTCTTCAGAGACTTGAAGTTCTTGTCATACAGAACTTTCACTTGTTTGGTTAGAGTCACACCAAGATATTTTATATTGTTTGTGACAATTGTGAAGGGTGTCATTTCCTTAATTTCTTTCAGCCTGTTTATCGTTCGAGTATAGGAAGGCTGCTGACTTGTTTGAGTTAATTTTGTATCCAGCCACTTTTCTGAAGGTGTTTATCAGCTTAGCAGATCTCTGGTGGAGTTTTTCAGGTCACATAAGTATACCATCATATCATCTGCAAATAGTGATATTTTGATTTCTTCCTTTCCAATTTGTATCCCTTTGATCTCCTTTTGTTGTCTAATTGCTCTAGCTAGAACTTCAAGTACTATAATGAATAGATAAGGAGAGAGAGGGCAGCCTTGCCTAGTCTGTGATTTTAGTGGGATTGCTTGGAGTTTCTCTCCATTTAGTTTGATGTTGGCCACTGGTTTGCTGTATATTGCTTTTACTATGTTTAAGTATACACCTTGAATTCCTGATCTTTCCAAGACTTTTATCATGAAGGGATGTTGAATTTTGTCAAATGCTTTTTCAGCATCTAATGAAATGACCATGTGGTTTTTTTCTTTGAGTTCATGTAGTAGATTACATTGATGGATTTCTGGGTATTAAACCATCCCTGCATCCCTGGGATGTAGCCTACTTGATCATGATAAATGATCGTTTTGATGTGTTCTTGGATTTGGTTTGTGAGAATTTTATTGAGTATTTTTGCATTGATATTCATAACGGAAATTGGTCTGAAGTTTTCTTTTATTGTTGGGTCTTTGTGAGGTTTTGGTATCAGTATGACTGTGGCCTCATAGAATAAATTGGGTAGTGTTCCTTCTGTTTCTATTTTATGGAATAGATTGAAGAGTATTGGTATTAGGTCTTCTATGAAGGTCTGATAGAATTCTGTATTGAACCCATCTGGTCCTGGGCTTTTTTTGGTTGGGAAACTTTTAATGACTGCTTCTAATATTTAGGCATTATGGGACTTTTTAGATGGTTTATCTGATCCTGACTTAACTTTGGTATGAGGTATCTGTCTAGAAACTTGTCCATTTCCTCCAGATTTTCCAATTTTGTTGAGTATAGGCTTTTGTAGTAGGATCTGATGATTTTTTTAATTTCCTCAGATTCTGTTGTTATATCTCCCTTTTAATTTCTGATTTTGTTAATTTGGATACTGTCTCTGTGCCATCTGCTTAGTCTGGCTGAGGGTTTATCTATCTTGTTGATTTTCTCAAAGAACCAGCTCCTGGTTTTGTTGATTCTTTATATATTACTTTTCATTTTTACTTGGTTGATTTCAACACTTAATTTGATTATTTCCTGCCTTCTACTCCTCTTGGGTATATTACTTTCTTTTTGTTCTAGAACTTTCAGGTGTGCTGTTAAGCTGCCAGTATATGCTCTCTCCAGTTTCTTTTTGGAGGCACTCAGAGCTATGAGTTTTCCTCTTAACACTGCTTTAATTGTGTCCCCTAGGTTTGGATATGTTGTACTTTAATTTTCATTAAATCTGGGAAGTCTTTAATTTCTTTCTTTATTTCTTCCTTGATCAAGTTATCATTGAGTAGAGCGTTGTTCAGCTCTCATGTGTATGTGGGCCTTCTGATGTTGTTGTTGCCATTGAAGACCAACCTTAATCCATAGTAATCTGATAGGAGGCATGGGATTATCTCAATCTTCTTTTATCTGTTGATGTTTGTTTTGTGACCAATTATATGATCAGTTTTGGAGAAGGTACCATGAGATGCTGAGAAGAAGGTATATTCTTTTGATTTAGGATGAAATGTTCTATAAATGTCTGTTAAACCCATTTGGTTCATAACATCTGTTAGATTCACTTTGACTCTGTTTAGTTTGTATTTCCAAGATATGTCCATTGATCAGAGTGGGGTGTTGAAGTCTCCCACTGTTATTGTGTGAGGTGCAATGTGTGCTTTGAGCTTTAGTAGAGTTTTTTTTTTTATGAAAGTGGGAGCTCTTGCATTCGGGGCATAGATGTTTAGAATTGAGAGTTCTTCTTGGTAGATTTTTCCTTTGATGAGTATGAAGTCTCCTTCCTTATCTTTTTTGATGACTTTTGGTTGAAAGTCAATTTTACCCAATATTAGAATGGCTACTCCAGTCTGTCTCTTGGGGCCATTTGCCTGGAAAATTGCTTTCCAGCCCTTTACTCTGAGCTAGTGTTTGTCTTAACACGGTGGTGTGTTTCCTGGATGCAACAAAATGCTGGGTCCTGTTTATGGATCCAGTCTGTCAGTCTATGTCTTTTTATTGGGGAGTTGAGACCATTGATGTTAAGAGATATTAAAGAATAGTTATTGTTGTTTCCTGTTATTTTTGATGTTATTTATATGTTTGTGTGGCTATCTTCTTTTGAGTTTGTTGAAAGATTACTTTCTTGCTTTATCTTGAGTGTAGTATCCCTCCTTGAGTTGGGGTTTTCCATGTATTATTCTTTGTAGGGATCGGTTTGTGGAACCATACTGTGCAAATTTGGATTTGTCATAGAATATTTTGGTTTCACCATCTATGATTATTGAGAGTTTTGCTGGGTATAGCAGCCTGGACTGGAATTTGTTTTCTTTTAGAGTCTGTATGAGATCTGCCCAGGATCTTCTAGCTTCCATAGTCTCTGTTGAGAAGTCTGGTGTAATTCTGATAGTTCTGCCTTTATATGTTACTTGACCTTTTCCCCTTACTTCTTTTAATATTCTTTCCTTATTTTGTGTATTTGGTGTCTTGACTATAATGTGTCGGGAGGAATTTCTTTTCTGGTCCAATCTATTTGGAGTTCTGTAGGCTTCTTGTATATTTACATTCATCTCTTTCTTTAGGTTAGGGAAGTTTTCTTCTATAATTTTGTTGAAGATATTTACTGGTCCTTTAAGCTGGGAATCTTCACTCTCTTCTATACCTATTATCCTCAGGTTCTGTCTTCTCATTGTATCCTGGATATCCTGGAATTTTTGGGTTACAAGCTTTCTGGTTTTTGTGGTTTCTTTGACTGTTGTGTCCATGTTTTCTATGGTATCTTCTGCACCTGAGAGTCTGTCTTCCATCTCTTGTATTCTTTTGGTGATGTTTGCATCTATGACTCCTGATTTCTTTCCTATGTTTTCTAACTCCAAGGTTGTCTCCCTTTGTGATTTCTTTATTGTTTTTATTTCTGTTTTTAGTTCCTTACTGTTTTTGCTCATTTCCTTCATCTGTCTGATTGTGTTTTCTTGTAATTCTTCCCATTTGATTGTGTTTTCCTGTAATTCTTTAAGGGATTTTTGTGTTTTCTCTTTAAGGGCTTCTAGTTGTTTACCTGTGTCCTCTTGTATTACTTTAAGGGAGTTATTTATTTCCTTCTTAAAATCTTCTATCATCTTCTTGAGATGGGATTTTAAGTCTGAGTCTTGCTTTTCCAGTGTGTTGGGGTATCCAGGGTTTGCTGTTTTGGGAGAGCTGGGTTCTGATGATGCCAAGTAGTCTTGGTTTCTGTTCCTTGTGTTCTTGCCCTTGCCTTTTACCATTTGGTTATCTCAGGTTAGTTAGCTGGTCTTACTCTCTCTGAATGTGGCTTGCCTTTCCTGCAAGCCTAGGTGTCAATACTCCTTGAAGACCAATTCTTTCTGAGAGGAATTTGGGTTTGGAGAGCTGTGGTACAGGGTCAGCTCTGGAGTGTAGACAGAAATAAGATGGATCTAATCTGCAGGTCTCCCTTGTTTCCTGTGTCTTGATGGCTCTGCAAGAGTCCCTCTTGGTCCGGTGAATTTGAACAGAAGTGATGGTCTTGCCTGTGCTTGAAGGTGTTGGCACTCCTGGTATACCAACTCTCTCCTGGCACTATTTAAGTTTGGAGCCCTGTGTCACAGGATCTGCTCTCCAGCCACTAATTGACACCAGAAGCCAGCTCCTCAGTCTCTGTGTCCCGGGTATTTCATGTGGGTCCTCTGAGCAGACAGGCTTACCCACACTCCTGGGAGACTATCTTTCTCCCAGTGCTGTTTGGCTATGGAGCCCTGGTGGCCCAGGCAGAGGTCTCCAGCCACAGAAGGCAACCGGAAGGTTCCTTCCTCCTGGCTATTCCTCAGTCCCTGTGTACCAAGGATTCCGGGTGAGTCCTGCTTAGCAGTTTTAGTTCTCTTACCCCCTCTCAAGCGATTTTCCACACTCCTGGGTGGCTCGCTTTCTCCCAGTTCTTTTTGGCTATGGAGCCTTGGTGGCCCAGGCAGAGGTCTCCCACCACAGATGGAAACTGGAAGGTTTCTTCCTCCTGGCTGTTCCTCAGTTCCTGTGTTCTAAGGATTCCGGGCAAGTCGACAATAGCTTTTATAGGCAAGGCTGGTAGAGATAACAGGAAAAAGCATCAGAGGCTAGAAAGACAGGATAGGCCATTGAGGGAGTTAGTGCAGGTTGCTGAGAAAGTCTACTATAACAGGGAGACAGAGGAGGAGAAGGAGCAGAGAAAGAAAGGTGACAGAGAAGGAATCTACAGGAAGTCCTGGTTACAGTAGTTAGGGAAGCAGAAAAGTGAGACAGAAAAGACTAGTGGGCATACTGCAAGGAGAGAGGCCACTGGGCCTGAAAGTGTCTTAACAAATGGAAGCTGGGAGCAGGAAATCCTCGGCCATGGGAAAAGCACCCCTAAGTGGCAAAAGATGTTAGCCCTGAGTGAAGACAGTGATTAGGGGAGACAGGATTTGGACCCCCTCCTCAAACCCAGGGTAACTCTGAGAGTGGAGGAGAAACCCACTCAATTCTTGGTGGACACAGGGTCTCAACACTTGGTCCTCTATGCCGATGGCCTTGTTTTCAAGAAAAGATCTTAGGTCCAAGAAACCATTGACACCAAAATGTATTCATGGACTACCCGAAGAACAGTGAACCTAGGGATGGGCCGGGTATCCCATTCATTTAAGGTCACCCCAGACTGTCCTTTCCCTCTGTTAGAGCGAGACATACTCTCTAAAATGGGGGTCCAGATACATTTCCTGCCCAACAGGCCACAACTATCTGACCCAAAAGGAAAGACCTCTCTGACTGACCCCTGCAAAAAGCCAAGGCTACCTGGTTTACAGACAAGAGCAGTTTTTTCCATGAAGGTCAGAGACAAGCAGGTGCTGCTGTGGTGGATGGCACAAATGTCGTCTGTGCAGAACCTCTACCCCCCCTCCTGACACCTCTACCCTCTGACACATTGTCACAAGAAGTGGAGCTAATTGCCCCCACCAAGGCCTTAGAACTTGGAGCCTGCAACAAAACATCTACACAGACAGCAGGTATGCCCTTGCCACATCCCACGACCACAGAGCTATATGGCAAGAGAGAGGACTGCTCACACCAGAGGAAACAAACAGGAAATCCTGGATCTCTTGGATGCCCCAATGAAGCAGTATTATTCACACCCAGGACATCAGAAAGGAAGAAAGTCAGTGGCCTGAGGCAATAACCAGGCAGATCAAAAGTCTCAAGAAGTGGCAATGCAAGAGCCTATCCTGGTTATGGGCCTGCAAAAAATCACCTGCTGGGAAATGGGACTAGACTAAGAGATGGCCTCACATAGAATACACTGAAGAAGAAAGGACTCAGATTGCTAGGCACCCTATGAATTATTACCTAGAGAAGGAAGGGAAATGGCACACAAGAAAGAAAACTATGCTCCCCAGAAAGCAAGCAAATGACTATCAGGAGCCAGGCCCCCACACCCTCCCTGGGAATCTGCCGGGGCCTCCACACCATCCTTGGGAATCTGACCTTAGTGACTTTCTGAGAACCAGTTATGTTTGCACAAGATAAGCTGGAGATGCCTGGAGCCAGGATCTTCACACCGTTCCTGGGAATCTGACCCTAGTGACCTTCTGAGAACTAGTTGTGTTTCCTCAAGACTAAACTGTCCTTCCCACCTCCTGGAAATAGACCGATCATAAAACAGTTTGACACCGGATGGTCTGGCTTGTTAAAATAGTTAAACCATGACAGCCGGGGGGCCATAAGCTTCCTTTCCCCCTCCCCTCTGCATTCCTTTTTTCTTTAAAAGCTGCATGTGTCTGGAATAAAGTGAGACTTTGACACAATTCTGCTCGGCCTCCCTCCTCTCTCTCTCTCTCTCTCTCTCTCTCTCTCTCTCTCTCTCCCACTTTCCTTTCAGGCTCGGTCCTCCTCGACACCCAACGAATAACGGGGTCCTGCTGGACGGGACACGTGGTGCCCAACGTGGGGCTCGAGGTACAGATCGTTGTCAGACGGACCCCCAGCCGAAAAGAGGCATTGCGCGGCTCCAGGAAGTTTTGAGGACCCCTCCCCCAGTTCACGAAGAGTTTTCATCGTTGGTTAGTGATTTTCGTCCATCTCATAAAAATGGGCCAAAAGTTGACTAAAGAAGCAGTCTTCATTAAAGACTTAAAGGGTTCACTCAGAGAGAGAGGAGTTAAAGTTAAAAATAAAGATTTAATTAAGTTTTTCATTTTTATAGATAAAGCCTGTCCCTGGTTCATAGTGAATGGGCCAGAAATTCACCGGGGAAATTGGCTAAAGGTGGGATGAGATCTTAATGAGAAATTGAGTCATGAGGGGCCTGATGCTGTCCCCGCCACACTCTTTACATATTGGGGCTTAATTAGAGATATAGTCCAGGCTGCATCTTCCGATCCAGACAAACAACAGTTACTGTCAGTTTCAGAGTATTGTCTCCGCCCTCTTTCACCGTGCACAGTCTTTAACCTTCCTCCCGGATAAACAATCCGACACCCAGGTCCCCGCCAAGTCTCCCTCTGTAGTTATAGATATGTCCAGGTCCTCAGATTCAGACATCCCTACCTCAGAGTCCAAGCCTTTGGGGGCAGAGGCCCCCCCTCCAAAACCTCTTTATCCATCCCTCCCAAAAAAACAACCTTCCTCTGTTCAGCGGACTTTCTCCAGGACTTCTCGATTTAAAAACAGGTCTTCCCTGCCAAAACCAATTAAGAAATAAAGCGAACCACCCTCTTCCTCAGGGTCAGCCCCCTCCTCCCCACCCCCAAGCTGCCTTAACATTCCCAGTTGTGGCCCGGGAACTAAACTATGATCCCTTGGATCCTGAGGAGGCTGCAATTTTAGAGGATGAGGCTGCAAAATATGGTAACCCTGACAGGCTGCTGCGGCCTTCAGCCCCTCCCAAAAGATCTCCTCCTGATGCTCCTCAGCGATTCTGTACTCCTGCGCTGTCTGTTCATAGTTCATCTCTCCTTGAATCCAAAAAACAACTCTCAGCACAGATAGGCGAACTTAAAGAAGTACTAAAGCTCCAAAAGCAGTTCGCTCAACTTTCCACCGAACTCGCTTCTTTACAGTCTACTCTTCATGAGACCATTCTCGCCCCGATTTCTGGATCAACAAATAAGCCTCTCCCCAGTTCCAAACCCCCTAAAAAGGCTTGAGAGTCCCATAGCGTTTCTTTGGCCTTCCCTGTGGTAACCCGTTCTTCCGGGGCGCCTAAAAACCCTTCCCCTGCCTTTAATCCCTCTGAGGAGGCGCTGAGCGACCTTGACGGTGAGGGGGAGGGAACTCGAGAAAGCGAAAGTGAAGAGGACGAACAGCCGGCACCTTGCAATGGATACTGCGAGTTCCACGAACCGCCAGCACCATCTAGTGGGCACAGTGAGTTCCACAAGCTACATTTTAAAAATTTAAAAGAATTAAATGCTGCCGTCAGGACCTACGGGCCTAACGCCCCTTTCACCCTTTCGGTCCTGGACTCCCTGTCACGGGGCGGCTATTTGCTCCCAGGAGAGTGGATTCGCGTGGTTCAGGCAGTTCTCACCCACGGTCAATTTCTAACTTGGAAAGCCAACTTTATAGATCGCTGCCAGGCAGCCGCCGCCACAAACTTACGGTCTCCACGATCCCCTTCTTCGACATGGACCCTAGACAAACTCAGCGGCCAAGGAAAATATTCAACGGAGGCCCTACCTTGCAGTGGGCACCGCGCTTCAGGCTAATAATAATAAAAAGGGCTGCTTTAGGTGCGGCCAGACCGGCCACTTTGCCCACTAGTTCCCCAGGGTTCCAGGGTCAGTCGAGCCTTCCCAGGTGTCCTGGGGCCCTATTGGCAGGTCCTCACAGCCTCCCACCCTCTGCCCGCGCTGCCGGCGGGGCAAACACTGGGCCAATACCTGTCGCTCCGCTACTGATATCTCCGGGCGTCCGCTGCCTTCCCTTCAAAAAACAAAAACAGATTGGGGGGCCTGCCCCAGGACCCAGGACCCATTTCATTTCTTCCAGCCTTGGGGAACAGCCAGCCAGTAAAGCCCCTCTCGCCCTCTACCAAGCCAACCCAGGAAGCACAGGAGTGGACCTGTGTGCCTCCTCCCATACAATGCTAAAACCAGAGGACGGAGTACAGATTCTCCCTACAGGGATATTTGGACCTCCCCCCAAAATACTTATTTCCTGATCTTGGGACACACCTCATCTACTTTGAGTGGACTCAGTGTCCACCCCTCCTTGGTAGACAATGACTATACTGGAGAGATTAAGGTCCTGGCCAGCGCCCCTTGTGGTCCAATATCTATCTCCCAGGGCCAACGTTTGGCCCAGGCTCTGCCTTTACCCTTAGATACCTCTCACCCTGCACTGGGCACACAACGCGGCTCTTCCCGACCAGGTTCCTCAGACCTCTGTGGGGTTCAGGCCATCACTAGGGAGCGCCCTACACTAAACCTTAAAATTCAGGGAAAGACTTTTGAAGGAATCTTAGATTCAGGGGCCGATTCCACTGTATTGTCACAGGATTCTTGGCCCCGCCATTGGCCCTTGCAAGCCTCCATGACCCATCTATAAGGAATTGGACAATCCAAAAATACCTTACAGAGTTCCCAGCTTTTAACTTGGGAGGACTACGAGGGAAATAAGGGCACTGTCCAGCCGTTTGTTGTTCCTGGCCTTTCTGTCAATCTCTGGGGCAGAGATATTCTCTCCCAGATGAAAATCCTTATGTGCAGTCCCAATGAGGTAATTGCCAAACAGATGCTTGCACAGGGTTACCTCCCTGGACAGGGGCTTGGCAAACAAAACCAGGGAAGCCCTACCCCCCTGAACACCCCTCACAAAAGAGATCACACAGGCTTAGGGTTTGATAGCCATTTTTCATGAGGACCATTGCTCTCCCTGCACGCCAGGCAGACAAAATCATCTGGAAAAATGACATTCCTGTCTGGATTGACCAATGGTTCCTCCCTTCCAAAAAATTGTCTGCAGCCATAGTGTTAGTGCAGGAACAGCTGGCTGCTGGACATATTGAACCTTCTACCTCACCATGGAACACACCTATTTTTGTCATCCAAAAACGAAATGGTAAATGGCGCCTACTACAGGACCTCAGAGCAGTCAATAAAACCATGGTCCCTATGGGTGTCCTACAGCCTGGTCTGCCCTCCCCTGTAGCCATTCCTGATGGCTACCTAAAATTAGTCATTGATTTAAAAGACTGTTTCTTTTCCATCCCCCTCC
>JADRCH010006851.1:0-21419 GCA_019843965.1 Rhynchomys soricoides
TGCAAGACCAATGAAGCATTGCAGAGCTAGCTATGCAATTGGCCCATCACTATCCATTGAGTCCCATTTATACTCTCTCCAAACATCATCTGTCCTCCCATGGATCTTGCCTCAGCAAAACACTGCATGGGTCTGTCTCACATGACAAAACCAAAAACTTCCATCTCATCTTGTTATGCTGTGTTTGGTTAATATCCCTTGGACACATGCTGTTTTCTGAAGGGAAGTGGAGGAGCACAAAGTTGGGGGAGAGGAGGTGTGTGTGTGTTTAGGGGGAGCAAACTGAGACACGGCTTGAGCAGTGGTAGAGATATATGAGAGAATAAAGAAAAGGATAAAGAAAACAACAAAAAGCAATTCTTCATGACCAAGTAGGCCACATACTAGATTTGGAGAGATGGTTCATGAAGGGACTCTGGACAGCTTGAGCATGGTGATGAAGGCTCTGCCAGGCCTTTCTCTTCTTCCCAATTCTTTCTGCCTTGATAAAAACCGTTAGATTACATTTTTTTTTAAAAAATAAGAACTCTTTTTAGTTGTGGGCCTAGTGTTTAATGGCTGAGTTATCTCTCCAGCTCAAACATTTAACCCAGGCTAGCCTTGAACTTGTGATCCTTCTGCCTCAGCCTCCTTCAGCAAATCCTACCAGCATGCACTACCACAACTAATGATGCTGTTGTGTGCTTAAAGAGAGGAGCCTAGTATGACTGCCCTCTGAGAGGCCCATCAAGCAGCTGAAAGAGTTAGATGCAGATACTTACACCCAACCAATGGACAGAAGCTGAGTACCCATATGGTTGAATTAGGAAAAAGCTGGAAGAAGCTGAGGAGCAGGGTGACCAAATAGGAAGACCAGCAGTCTCAACTAACCTCAACCCCGGAGATCTCTCAGACAATGAGCCACCAACCAGGCAACATATACTAACTGATATGAGGCCCCGGACAGATACACAGCAGAGGACTGCCTTTTCTGGCCTCAGTGAAGGAAGAATCACTTAACCCTCCTGAGACTTGAGGCCCCAGGAAGGGTGCGATCTCGTGGGGTGGGAGTGGAGGCATCCCTTTGGAGATGGGGTTAGGAGGAATGTGATGAGGAACTTTCAGAGGGTGGACTAGGAGGGGGATAGTGACTGGAGTATAATAAAAGATTAAATAATAATAATAATAACAACAACAACAACAACAACAACAACAACAGACTGTTTGGCTTCTTCCTCTCTCTCTCTCTGACCCCTTTCTCTATCTCCTAGTTTCTTCTCCCTCTCTCCATGAGTTCCCAGCCTCTCTCTCTCTCTATTTCTCTATCTCTGTATGTGTCTTCTCTGTCCCCTCTTTTACTTTTCCTCTACTCCTCACTCACCCCCCTTCCCATGCCCCCAAATAATCTCTATTCTAAACTAGATCTGTCATATGGCAGGAACCTTGTGTGTGTGTGTGGGAAATGCCTCAGCATGGGCATCCCCTCCCACTGCATCATATTACATTTTGTACACATAACATTAGCTTTACAAAACATATCAATTTGTGCTATTTTCCTGAAATTATTAGCCAGCAACAATTTAAGTGCTATTTCACAAAACCATAGAAGAAGCAGGAAATACAACAATATTTTGTTTTTAACATTGTCTTACTTTAGAAAAAATTTCCTAAAACTACCTCATGGAGATATTTTACAGTACTTGAAAAATGTGCTGTTCAACCAATTTTATGTCACATTAATGATTATATGCCCTACCATGCCATGAGCTAGTTCTCTTACCTTAATATAGTCATTCACTTAGCTTATATATTGTGCCGTTTACCACATACATTTTTTTCTGGAATATTATTCTCTATTTATGTGTAAAGGTTACATAAGTTATCATCATAGAAACTGAAATCTCAGTGGCATAGTACATCAGAATAATCAGTGATGAAGGATAATATTAGCATATGTTATTTTGTTTCTCTCTACATAAGCAAAACCTAATTTAACATGTATAGGATCATATATTAAAAAACAATGGAAATTTGGACCAGACTTATAATTCACACAAAAGAAAAACATCAATCTCTTTAACAAATAGGGTTGCATACTTTGGGTATCAACATGTAGAATAGTGAGACTAAATCATTCTTTCTCCCTGTGCATGGAATCAATGCATTGCATAAAAACAGGCATGCTAATTAATTGAATCAAACTAAATACCCAGAGACAAATCCATACACATATGTGTACCTGATTTCTTACAGGGAAACCAGAAATACTCACTGGAGAAAACAGCATCTTCAACAATACCCCCAAGACTCAGGAATTTACTTGGAAGTAGAGGTGGTAAGATTCTAAAACCCACAGATGATGGGTGACTCCAAGCAAACTGTCTTTCAGACACACAAGGACTGTCACATGTGTCTGAATTGGCACATGTCAATCTTTGTGAGGACAAGAACTCACAAAGTTTGTGGAAACATGCACAGGTCCTTCAAAAGTTCAAGGACCAACAGGCTTGAAAGAACCAACAGGCTTCTACCACTAACTAAGATGCTACCTGAAACTGATATCTACTGGCAAAGGGGAAACCATTTTTCTATAAGGAAATCTCACTGGGTGTATTAATATGTATTTCTGTGTAGAACCTATGTTTATGAATAATTGGTCAACACCATATTAACTCATTAGTACTTTTAGAAACGTTTTTCCTTATTTTGCTTTATGGGGGAATTATTTGCATATAACTGATCCATTACTTTTATGTATTGTCTACTTTTGTGTTTTCATGGGGTGTGTATGTTTCTTGTTTTTGTTTCTTTTCCTCATATTATAATTATTTTTAACTTTTATTGATCCTTTTAAAAATATCACACCATACTCCCAAGCTATACTTTTCCCATTTCCTCATATTTGCCTTCTGCCCTTGCAACTTCCCTCCACCAAAAACAAAAAAACAAAAACCAAAAAAAAACAAAACAAAAAAACCAAACCATATAAAATATTCTGCTATGAAAACTGTAGTGTTTCATAGTGTATCCCCTAACATGCCTCTCTGTCCACTCATCTTCACGTGCAAATGTTGAGTGTAGTGACACATTGGTCCATTTTGTGGTTTCCAGCCTGCATCTGCCACACCCAGCACCAAATGTACTTTATATCTAAAACCCTTTTCCTATTCTCTGTGTTCTTTATGAAAAATTATGTTGCTTATGAATGAATAACTTAATAATAAATTTGCCAATATATCAGTGGATTAATTCCTTTCCATTTTTTGTTACACCATGATGAAAGAGTTATGTTTCCAAGACTTAAAACTATTTGGAACTTGCTACAGAGAAAAAGACAACTGTCAATGTTGGGAAAAAAATAAAAGTAGAATTTAGAGGGAAGTTTCTGCCACACAAGTATTGGAAAAGACAAAATGATCTACAGTTAGTTGTGTTAGATACTTAGAAAAAGAAGAATGCCTTCAACTCAAATGAAGCATAGAAAAAATGAAATAACATCACAAACACACACACACACACACACACACACACACACACACCCTCACACACACAAACACATATGCATGCATGCTTGCTTGCCCATACACACCCACACCATGCACATGCACGTACAGACACAAAGTAGGAATCAGTTTAAACTAAAAACCAATATCAAAATAAGTCAATGAAGCCAAAAGCTGTTCCATTAAATGGAGTGATAAGAAAAAAGGTAACAGAGAAGTTAAAAAATAAAGGGCCCTAAATTGTGAGGATGGGAAAGAGGAGGTATCTTATATGTACCAAGAAAATTAAGAGAATAACAAAATTATTCTGTGAACTTCAACCCTTCAAATAGATACTCTCAATAAAAAGCGAGTTTCTTTAAACACAAAACATTTACAATTACTTCACAGGTTTTCAATAAGCTCTCTGTGTTGGTTTGAAGGTTTAGCATGTGTTGGAGGAAAGGCTTTGAGACCATCCTCCTGGCTGCCTGGAAGTTAGTCTTTTTTTGTCTTTGGAACTAGATGAAGAACTCTCAGCTCCTCCAGAACTATGGCTGCCTGGATGTTGCTTGTTTCTTGACTGAACCTCTGTATCTGTAAGGCAGCCCCAATTAAATGTTCTTTATAAGAATTGCCTTGGTCATGGTGTCTCTTCACTGCAAATGGAGACCCTAAGACACCCACCCTTAGGGTACTCCAAAATCCAATCTGGATTACACATGAATCCTGTCCATTCCATAAGTAGACAAAGAGTAAGTACACATCTGACTTTCTCTCCATCTCCAACTTCTGCCTAAATATATTCAGGAATGACTTTCATCAGGCCCTACACCAGGGCCCTAAGAGTTGGTCCTATTTAGCTTAAGCATAATTACCATATTTTAGTGGTATATTTGTCAGTATTAGTAAGGACTCTCTAGAGTCACAGAACTTGTAGGGTGTGTGTGTGTGTGTGTGTGTGTGTGTGTGTGTTTATGGAATTTATTGGAATGATTTTTAAGATACAATCCAATGAAAGTAACAAAGGTCATCTGTGAATGAAAAGTTGAAGAATCCAGTAGTCATTCAGTACCACATAGCTGGGTGCTTCAGCTCATCTTCTGTATTAGCTGTAATGATGAGGAAATAGACTACAATAGATGTTCTGGCAATTTAGTCAACCAGGAAAAGAAGGGACAAACCTTTCCTTCTTCCATTGTCCTCATATAGGCCTCTAGTTGAAGACAGGGCCCAGATTAAAGGTGTGCCTCAAGATCTTGATTAAAGGTATGTATAGATTGAGATTAAGAACATGAGTCACCCCACCTCAAGATCTGGTTCAGGAACTTGTTCCTTTTAGCTTCAAGATCACTGTCATGGTTTTGTCGTCCATTTCTGGACTGTAGTTCATTTCAGATAGTCATTCTAGTTGACAGCCGAGACTAGCCATCATAAATGGGTTACACAAGATCTGGATGCTGGATCCAGAGATAGCTAGAAGACGACATGCAAGAATGTATTGACTGCAGAGGATGCTATCAAGTGATTATAATGAATAAAGTTGACCAGAATCTGAAGCATCAACATTAATATACCTTCATTCATCCTAGATAAATTATCAGAAGTTGTCCTCCAAGTTATGGATGTTGCATTTCCAGTTTTATGATAGCATGACTGTCAGCTTTCAGGAACTGTTGGATATTCAAGCCACTTAAGTGACAGATAGGCTTTCCCTGCTGTAGACTCCCACTGTAAACTTTGTATACTTTGTAAAATTTGTAAACTGTCAAGGCAGGAGAGCAGCCATGTCCTTGTCTAAAGCCAGGCCTTTCCCACAGAGCTCCCTAACAGTCATGATGGTGTTTCCAACCTTTGCGACTGTCTCAAAGGTCTCCTTTAGTACCTCAGATTATCCTCCACAGATTGTGCTAAATCAGGTTAAAAGTCTGAACAAAGTCACCATTCCCTGAATAGGAAATTCTACCTATCCCTGAACTTCCCACAGAATCCCACCAACTCCTGAGGTCCCCCATGTTCAAGACTTAAAATCCCACCAATCCTCACCCTGGAAAACTCCACTCTAGAATGCTCCCCCTATCCCTGTAAGAACCTATCTATAAGCAAGGCTCTTTATTCAATTCCCTGCTGTCTGATCCCTCTCAGGAGCTTAAACATGCTTGGATTCATCCATTCACACACTGGACCCTACAATAAATCTTTTATGAGATTTCCTGCTTGGTGTGACTCTATCAATGGAAGTAGACAAGAAGCAATGAAGAGAAGAAGAAAAGGAGAGAAGAGAAGGAGCAGTGCTGAGGTTCCTGAGCTCCTGAGCTCAGCTGGGGATACCCTTCCATTATGTTGGTAACACTTTCAACTGAGTATTTTATTTGGCTTAGTGAGTTGTTAATTTCGAATATCATTTCTATTTTAATTTCTTCTGTATATCTATTTCTTGAATTTTATCTTAACATATTGAATTTTCTTATTTCATTATTCTATTTTATACATGTGTGCATATTCACATTTTCTTTGAGTTGTTAAATATGTTTGCAATAATCCTTTAAATTATGTCAAAACTTTAATTTTTTTTGTAAATATAAATAACTTCACATCCGATGGAAGGCTAATATCCATAATATATAATGAACTCAAGAAACTAACCACCAAAAACCCAAACAACCCAGCTAAAATATGGTGCATAGAACTAAAACAAGAATTCACAACAGAGGAATCTTGAAAGGCTGTGAAGCACCTAAAGAAATGTTCAAAGTCCTTAGTGATCAGAGAAGTGCAAATCAAATTGACCCTGAAATTCCACCTTACACCAATCAGAATGGCTAAGATTAAAACCTCAGGTGACAACACATGTTGGTGAGGATGTAGAGACAGAGGACCACTCCTCCATTGCTGGTAGGATTTCAAACTGGTACAACCACTCTGGAAATCAATCTGGAGGTTCCTCAGAAAATTGGAAATATATCTACCTGAAGACCCAGCAATACCACTCTTGGGAATACACTCAAAAGATGCTCCTCCATGGCACAGAGCACATGTTCCACTATGTTTATAGCAGCCCTGTTTGTGATAGCCTGAAGCTGGAAACAACCCAGATGTCCCTCTACAGAATCATGGATATAGTAAATGTGGTTCATTTACACAATAGAATACTACTTAGCTATTAGGAATGAGGACATCCTGAGTTTTGCAGGCAAATGGATGGAACTAGAAAATATCATCCTGAGTGAAGTAACTCAGATCCAAAAGAACATGCATGGTATGTACTCACTAATAAGTGGATATTATCCAAAAAATGTTCAGAATACCCAAGATACAGTCTGTAGAACTCAGGAAAGGTCAACAAGCTAAAGGACCCAAGTGAGGATGCCTCAGTCTCATTTGGGAGGGAGAAGAAAGTCATCACAATGGGAAATGGAGAGGGGAATCTAGGAGGGAAAGTGGATGGGGGGGGGAAGAAGAAGGGAATGTGATCTGGTATTTGGTGGGGGAAAAGACTGAAGCCCTAAGGGCCAGCAGAAAGAATGAAAACAGGCAACCTCAGGAGGTACGAGGTTGGGGGGGTCCCTCCAGTATGTACCAGAGATCTGGGAGGTGAGGGACTCTCAGGACTCAATGGGAGAGACCTTAGATGAAATTCCCTACAGTAAGGAGAGGAAACTTGTAGAGCCCACCTCCAGCAGAAAGACAGGGTAGCAAGTGAGGGATGAGGTTGTTTTGTGGATAGCCCTGGGGCTGTTTGTATTCTGCTAATTCTGCCCTCCTGGGAAGGGCTTCAGACAAGGAGTGACTTACACATATGACTTTTTGTGAATCAATTCCCTAATGAATAAAGAAGCCAATCACTGGGCGAGTAGGCAGGACTTCCCGGTTGGAGAGAGGAAGACAGTAGGAGGAGAAAGAAAGGGTCCTTTTGTAATGGGGACAGTAAATATGTAAAATGTAGCTACTAGAGTCTCCTGGTATCATGGTGGATCTGCAAGGATTCACCATCAGAGGAATGAGATTTTGATAATGCTTACAAGATTAAGTTTTAGTTGTTGTGCCCAACGATTGAGTTACTATTGTTTCTGAGCTAAGTTTGTGTTGCGTTTTCCTACACACAGTGGCTTGTCTTGGTTCCAGAGAGAAAGGTACAGTGGCAAAGTGTGGGTTTTCCTGATGTGCATCACAGAGGCCATGGGGGTATTGAAGCATGGGGCTGGAATAGAATCTAGTGATCTGGGTGGAGAGATCATGGAGCTCTGAGTCAGAGATCCATGAGATAAAAGCAGTTCATCCACTGCTCACCAGTGCATGGCTGGCCAGCCTGCTAGGGCTGAGAGAACCAGGGAACAGTGTGGGAACATGCATTATTATTATTTTTTAATATTTCCCGTAATAGGTGGTGAACCAACCATGGTGGCATGGATCCACTAGAAATTTTAGTTTATTAGCCTGAGAGTTATAGTGTTATATTTCTTTTAGAGAGTAGCTGGGTAGAGCTGATGAATCATGTGGACTCAAGAGTGGGAATTGAAACAAAGCAGGCTGTGAGGTCCCCAGCTGTAGGGAATTGCAGGCTGCTCTGAGGGGAAGAATGAAATTACCTACTTGTTAGGGAAGAGATGAATGAAACTGAATTTATAATGTTGGGATTATTTGCCTTTAGGAAAGCACTATATACAGATTCTATCTAAATCACATGGGGAATTTCACCCACAGTTTGGAACTAAGATAGGGAAAATTAGTCACTGACTCCAGAGTAGAGAGTGCAGTGATAATCATTGCTTGCTTTGATCATGTATTAATTATTAATGTCTGTAGCTACAGGTAGAGAGACCAACAGATAGATTCTATATCAGGTATTAATTAATATTGTCTGTGGCTCCAGGTAGAGAGATCAACAGATAATTGGTATAACAAGATGGCTGCTCTAGACAGAGAGCTGAACAGAAAGATGGTAGAAGATTGTTTAATTAACCATAGGATACTCATATTCTGTCTAATGTAGAATCCACAGGAATCTTGAGTGTTTCCTCCTGCTTGGCAAAGTAAAACGGAATAAATATAGGCACATACAGTATCTTAATTTAATTTGTTTGTTTTAAACTGTTTTAATTTTCAAAGTGGGTGTGATTTTGAGTTTTGTGGTTCTATTATTCCTCTGGGAGAGAGGTCTAAATAAAGGGTTTTCAGATTACTGGCCGAAGGATATGCTGATTTGGGAAAAAAGTTTTTTGTCTTTGTGTTTTTGGAAAAGGTAATTAAGGTATTTATACCTTCTAGGGTCATATGGATCAGATATGACAAAGGGAGACTTCTAGAGGTCTAGATTCCAGAAAATCAAACAAAAAATTATCTTGATGTTACTTATATTTTGTCTTGAGATTTATTTATTTATGTATTTTGTTTGTTTTTTGAGACAGGGTTTCTCTGTGTAGCCCTGGCTGTCCTGGAACTCACTCTGTAGACCAGGCTGGCCTTGAACTCAGATATCCACCTGCCTCTGCCTCCTGAGTGCTGGGATTAATATTTTGCAGAATGTACAGCTTTGCTGAGATCCACCGTCAGACATGCTAAACTGACCTGCTTGAACTCCTGATCTCATGGATTTCCAGCTGGACCCAGTCAGAACACAGATGTCAGAGACTTTAATAATCATTAGTGTGGCCTTCTTAAGGCCATACAACTCCCCTAGTTTTCCTACTCTTCTCCCCGCCCCTCCCCTTCAAAAATATATTAATGCCCATATTCAGCTTGAAGAAGTTTTGGAGAGTCATCATCCCAGTTCCTTGGGCTTTGGGGGCTGGAGGCAGTTATTATAGGTTGCCTTTCCTGGGAATTTAGAAATGATCATAATTGGAACAGGGAGGAAATAACTAGAATTGATTGTGTAGCCATAATCTCTATTGGTAGAAATATTTACATTTGTTACTAAGTTGAAGTCATAATCCTTTATTTTGTTACAGAATTTATTTTGATGCAAAATCAAAAATTTTCAATTGTTATAAATTTCATCTATTGATACAAATATTTTAAAAGTACAGGGCTTAGACCCATTCCTTCTATAACTGTTGTTATAAACTGATCTGAGATAATTAAGCCTGTTAAGAGACAAATAGCAAATTCATGACTCTGAGTTTATTGTTAGGGTGTTTTCAAGATTTTAATAAGATAGCTGAAAGTAGTTAACAGAGAACAGTCCAGATTACATTACATAGATAGTTGGTTTTCAAAAACATCAGAAATCCATGGAATGTGACATTTAATGCAATTTATTCACTAGATGTTGAGACAAGTCTGCTCCTGACAGCATTTCCTTTCTTGGATTCAAAGAAGAAATTAAACATCAATGGAGTTGCTTCAGTTGTGGTGAGACAGTCTCTAGGCAAGAATTGCCTCATTTCTCCTGCAGACCTATACTGTTCTTTAAAGGACACAAGTTACAGGTTAGGGCTGCTTAGTTCTCCTGAGACAGAATAGGCTAAGCCTTAATTCTCCTGTTTCTTCTGGCCAGATGATCCTGAGCCAGAAGGCTGAAGACTGATGTTCCAACTTCCTGACTTACTGGGCCTGTATAGGTAGGCAGCTGTCGCTACAATTTGTCTCAGTTCTGGAAGATGTGTTCGGCTTTCTATTTATGTTTTCAGTTTATGTTGCTCATTCTCTGATTTCTGGTGGGGTTAAAAAACTACTTATAGTCTCTTAGCCAACCCAGGCTATTTACTTTTAGAGAATAGACTTGAGAGGATGGTTTTCAGATGGCATACAATCTAAAGCCATAAGTCAAGGTAGAATCATAGTCTTTTAATTTGAGATATATGACAGTGTTCTATCTTAATGACAAAATTGATGGACTGGATGTTAGGTCTATTCTGTACATTATAAATTACCAAACAGTAATAGTTGTGCTCTATATTTAAGAGAAAGGTTTTTTTTTTTATTAGAACAGAAAGGGGGAAGTGTTGTGGACAGCCTTGGGGATGTTTGTATTCTGCTAATTCTGCCCTCCTGGGAGGGGCTTCAGACAAGGAGTGAATTACACATGTGACTTCTTGTGAACCAATCCCCTAATGAATAAAGGAGCCAATCACTGGGCGCATAGGCAAGACTTCCGGGTTGGAGAGGGGAAGAGAGGAGGAAGAGAAAGAGAAGGTCCTTTAGGAATGGGGACAGCAGACAGGTAAGATGTAGCTACTAGAGTCTCCTGGTATCATGGCAGATCCACAAGGATTTGCCACCAGAGGAATCAGACTTTGATAAGGTTTACAAGATTAAGTTTTAGTTGTGCCCAGATATTGAGTTACTATTGTTTCTGAGCTAAGTTTGTGTTGTGTTTTCCTTCTTGTAGTGGATTATCTGAGTTACAGAGGGAACGGTACAGTGGCAAAGTGTGGGTTTTCCTGATGTGCACCACAGAGGCCATGGGGGTACTGAAGAACTGGGCTGGTGTGGTAGTGACCTAGTGATCTGGGTGGAGAGATCATCGAACTATGAGTCAGAGCTCCACAAGATAAAATAGCTTAGCCCTTGCTCACCAGTGCATGGCTAGCTATCCCACCAGGGCTGAGAGAGCCAGGGAACAGCACAGGAACATGCTATATTCATTCATTTTAACATTTCCTACAATAGGATTGCTATACCACAGTCAAAACTCTGACCCAAAATTGTTCCTGTCTGAAAGAACTGCAGGTATTGAAATGAGGAAAAGAAGGTACAGTGATAGGCCCAAAGTGGGATCCAGCTCAAGGGGAGGCCACAAGGCCTGACACTATTATTCACGCTATGGACTGCCTTCTGAAAGACCTAACAAGCAGCTGAAAGAGTCAGATGTAGATATTTGTACACATCCAATGGACAGAAGCTACTGACACCTGTAGTTGAATTAGGGAAAGGGTAGAAGAAGCTGAGGAGGAGTGTGACCCTATAGGAGGACTACCAGTCTCAATTAACCTGGACCCCTGAGAGCTCTCAAACACAGGACCACCAACCAGGCAACATACACCAGATGCTATGAGGCCCCCCAACACATATACATCAGAGGACTGAATGGTCTGGGTTTAGTCAGAGAAGATCCACCTAATACTCATTAGAGTGGAGGACCCAGGGAGTTTAGAGGTCTGGTGGGGTGGGTTTTGGGTGGTTTCAGCATCCTTGTGGAGACAGTGGGCCAGGGAGGTGGTATGGGATGTAGAACAGTTGGAGGGCTCACCAGAAGGGCAATGAAATCTGGAGTATAGAAAAATAAATAAATAAGATTGACAAAAAGAAAATATCAGGGGTAGAAGTTACAAAAATGCACTATATACATATACAAAGCTGCCAATGAAGAAGGTTTTATGGGGGGTTGTGGTTTGATAATTTGGGGTCCAGTATGACAGAATGGCATGACATCAGAAATATCAGGCAACTGGTCACACTGCATCCACATATAGGGAACAGAGAGTTGAATGCTGTTGTTCAATATTCATGTAGTATTGTGTGTGTGTAAAATCTAAAATTTTCCAAACTATAAATTATTAATTAAAGATGTGAAAGACTTAACAATATATTAATATGCAATTTTCCTGGACTGTAAGATTAAATTTTGTCAAGATTTCAACTTGCCAAACACTTATTTCATTCTCAGTAAATTACAACTACTATTCCAACAAAAATTATTTTATAAAAATTTATTGTGTACTATGAAATTCATATGTAATAACTAATACTCAAAATGTATGGGTTTTGGCTTTCATGGTTTGCTTATTCTTTTATTGGAATAAATAAGCTTCATAAGATATATTTGAATTATTATTTCCCTCTAATTTCCCCAGATCCTCCCAACCCATTCAACGCTATGCCTTCCTTGTCTTTTAGATGACACGTAAGCAAGTAAGAAAAGGAAAATCAAAGAAAAATTACAAGAAATACATACATATACATAAAAACATAAAGTCAGAAGACATAATGCATAAGCAAACTACCAATAACGTTAAAAATATACCCAGACCACAAAACAAAACTATTTTCTCCAAAAACGTACTATTAGGTTTGCTCTGAGTTGGCCATCTACGCCTGGACATAGGGACCACACTTAGTGTATTTATATATGTAGTGAGACTCCATTGGAGAAAACTAATCTTTTCTTTCTGATAGGTTGTCAATTGGAGGTAGCTTCTATGTCAGGGACTGATAACCATGTCCACTGACCCCTCTCAGTCTTGGGACTCCATATGGCTTAGACTTGTGCATGTTCTGGTCATGCAACAACAGTCTCTGGGAATTCATATATACATCAGTCCTGCTGTGTCTGAAAGGCATTGTTTTCTAGGTGTCTTCTATCCACTGACACTCAATATTCTTCCTCTACAAAATTCCTTGAGCTCTGAGAAAAGAGGTTTGATGGAAACATCCCTTTTAGGTCTCAGTCACTCAAGGCTTCTCAAGCTCTATACATTATCCAGCTGTGAGCCTCTGTTTCCATTTACTGCAGAAGGAAGTTTCTCTGATGATGGCTGAACAGAATGTTGAAATGGCTCATTATATTGATACATTTTTAGTAGAACAATATTACTTAATTCAGACTAATTCAATGGTCTATCTAGTCCCAAGTTCTTGATAACCAGAACCGAGTCAGGCATAAGTTACATCTCATAGAGTTGACTTAAATGAGTGGGTGGCCAAGAGATTCCTATGGAAATCTGCAAACAACACAGGCAGTTATCGAGACAATGGATTACTCTCCAAACACTGGGAGTGAGGCTTTTTTATTGACAACACTCACACAACTCACTGAAAATGGAGAAATTGAGCTGGTGCCCTCATGAAGCGTTCACCCCTACATTTCCCCATCTTTTGTATAGGTTGTACTCTGCAGGTTAGAAAATGAGAAACATAATAACCAATATTGTTGTATGGTTGAGTATCTTTTGGATACATGCCCAAGAGCAGTATAGATGGGTCTTGAGGTAGAACTATTTCTAGTTTTCTGAGGAACTGCCAGGTTGATTTCCAGAGTGGTTCTACAATTTTGCCACCCCACCCACAATAGAAGATCTTTGTTTTTTCTCCACATTCTTTCCAGCACTTGTCTCTTGTGTTTTTTATCTTAGCCTTTCTGAATGATAGAAGGTGGAATCTCAGGTTTGTTTTGATTTGCATTTTCCTGATGACTAAAGCAGTTGAACATTTCTTTATGTGTTTCTCAGCCATTCAAGATCCCTCTGTTGAAAATTCTCTATTTTGTTCTGTACCACATTTTAAAATTAGGTTATTTGGGTTTTTTGGAGTCTAACTTCTTGAGTTCTTTGTATATTATGGATATTAGCCCTCTGTTTGATAAAGGGTTAGTGAAGATCTTTACCCAATTTCTAGGTTGCTCTTTTTTCCTATTGACAGTTTCTTTTGCATTACAGAAGTTTTCCAGTTTCATGAGGTCTTATTTGTCAATTGGTGATCTTAGAGCCTGAGCAACTGGTGTTGTATTCAGTAAAATTTCTCAATTCCAATGCCTCCATAGCTCTTTCTTACTTTCTCTCCTACTAGATTCAGTATCTGGTTTTAGGTGGAGGTCTTTGATTCATTTGGTTTTCAGCTTTGTACAAGGTGATAGATATGCCTCAATTTGCACTCTTCTATATGAAGACCACCAGTTAGACCAGCTCCATTTATTGAAAATGCTTTCTTTTTTCCACTGTATGGGTTTGGCTTCTTTGTCAAAGATCAAATATCCATATTTATGTGGTTATATTTCTGGGTCTTCAATTCTATTCTAGTGACAAACTTGTCTGTCTTTTTATAAATACCATGCAATTTTTATTACTAATTATGTGCTATATGACTCTTTATCACTAAGTTGGGGTCTTGGTTAAGTACACAAAAGCAGGCAAGGAATCAACGAGAGAGTTGCTCTACTGCTGATGGTCTCAAATTCTGAGATTTTAGTGTTTCCAGGGTTTGAGCATACTCCTCCTCACAAGTTCCACACCCAACCTTCTGTTGAAATTGCACATGTGACTTTCATGAGGAAATCTTTGGCAGGTATATATCTGACCAAAGGTTAATATTAGGAATATACAAAGAACAACAACAACAACAACAACAACAACAACAACAACAACAACAAAACCTGAAGAACAAGAAAACAAGACAACCAATAAAATCAAACAAAAGTAACTATATTGAGAGTTCTTGAAAGAAGACATGCAAATGGCCAATATATTCTTTTTCAAGTATTGAACATTCTTCACCACCAGGGTAATCAAAATGAAAACTAACTTGAGAATTTATTCACTCCTGTAAGAAAAACCATCATAAAGAAAATAAATGTCACCAAATACTGGGATGAGGCCTTATTCACAGTTTACCAATGTGTAAACAATTACAGACAATACATATTTTAGTATGGACATTTCTTATTAAAACCACAAATAGAAAAAGAAATATTATCTTGTATTCCCCAGGATATGCTCTAAGTACTTACTTAGAGCAGTACTTGCATGCCAATGTTTCTTGATGCTCTACTTGCTGTTGAAAGGAAATTGATTCATCTTAGAGGACTAAAGATCATGAATTAAGTGAAAATATGTACCTACTTACATGGAAGTAATCCAGGAACAAAACTTGTGTTGTATGTGCGCCTGTTGAGCCAACTACCTGGCAGTAGCAAAGCTATGAAGCTTTGAAAAGAACCTGTACCCATCATTTCACTAAAGTAGCATAATTCAAATCACTAATGCGATAGAGTTTTTATTTTCATTCTGAGTGCATAAGACATTTTGCATTTATATATGTAAATAGTGCAACACATGTATTACCAGTGCCCACTTAAACCAGAAGAGGCTGTTGGATTTCCCAGATTTGGAGTTACAAATGTATATGAGCTGCCCCATTAGTGATACAAAATAAATCTGGATTAGCAAGTACTTTTAATCACTGAGATATCACTTTATCCCCTGATAATCTTTACATATTTGTATTCATGTGGGATTGTATATAAATGAAAAGAATAAAAATGGGTCAGGAAAAGGGGAAAATGGAGGTCTATAGAGAGACATGTACAAGGGTAACAGAATACATGTAATTTGAAAATGTAATGTGAATACAGAATTCCAGCAGGTTTATTGCAGAAAGGTGAAAGTAAAAAAGGTGTTGAATAGATGGTTAACCAACTAAGTATAAATAAAAATACCCCAAAGAAGCAAACTATCTCATAGGCTAATATAAATAAGAATAATTTTTCATTTAAAGCCTTGAAGTCATTGCTCCTGATTGCTGGGATTAAAGGTGTGCACCAGAAAAAAATTAATTAAACTAAAAATTAGAATGGCAAAACCTCCGTTTAATGTGTAATTACCATATGACTAGGTACATAATATAACAATTGAAACAAATGGTTATATATTAATATTCATATAAGTGCTACTTATCTTTGTCACTAAGTGGAAAGAACCATCAACAAATTATTATATAAATAACCATGGCACATCTTTACAATGATATATTATTTAACAATAAAAAAATCAATCATTGTCACATAGAACTATACAGACATACCCTGACATGATAATAGAAAGAAGCTAGCCATGAAGTGAAGTGGAAATTTCGGTTTCTTTGGAGACTCTGTTGTGTTATATGATGTTTTTCTGAAAACTGTCTTTTGAGAGGATTTTGCTGAAGTGGACACATGGGAAGATGTGCTGAGAACAGTCATGTGATTTTTTTCCCCCTTGGAAACAGTCTGGAAAAAAAGACTTGTGATGTTTTGTAAGAGTAGACACTTGAGAGGACATGTGATGCTTGGAATTGTATAAATATAACCCAACAGGCAGCGGATATTGATGTATGGTATTGGTATCCCTCATCATTCTTTGCTGGTCACCATTGGGATTTGCTGATGTTGGTTTTCACTGATGACACTTTGTGGTACTTGCATGTCATACCAGTCTTTGCTGGGTATCATTTGTCATAACTTTATAGAGAGAAAAGCACCAAAGAACTACTTTTGTTGTTCTGGTAGGTTCTTGTGGCTACTGCAGACTCAGCTAATTGGCAGAGCCTTGAGGTTTCCTTCTGGATCGACCTACTCTTGCTGATTTGTGAATGTCCTTTGTAAGTGGATTGAACTGCCTCTGCTATTAGGCGAACTGAACTGCTAATATCCTGATTAATAGCCAGATTGGATTTGGTCCAAACAACAATTTCTAAACAGGTCCACATCCTCTTTTGCTGTATTAACCATTTTTTCCACTACCCCTGGTGGGTAGTGTGCTAGAGGGGATGCTAAAAAACATTTGAGAACCCTTATAAAAAGTACATTTTGAAAAATATAAGCCTACAATGAAGAGCTTACATTGAAATGAGATATCAAAAATAAGAAAATCTCTAAGAGCATAATACAGGATAGACTTGCCTGTGGATGGTTGGAGATGACAGTATATGTAAATGGGCACAGATATCCTTTGAGGAATTATAGGTTTGAGACTGCAGTGCAAATGCTTTGAATGGTATTGAAACTACTAAAGTGATTTAGTTATACACATGTAAGTGAAGATCACAGTTTGTCGCATTGACCCAGTTGGAACTTGAGTCTACCATCCAATCACTTTTGTTTCTCATGTCAACAAAATCTCAGATGATAGATGGTATCATTCTTCTTGGGTAATTAAAACCAATTGATAGGCAAGCAAAATTTGGTTGTTCTATACAACTTGTACAGTCAGCATTGTGTCTAAAGATCTGAACACATTCTTAGATTGTACTTTCTATTTCCATATTTAACATCAAAAGTTAAACAACAAAAAATAATTGAAACGAAAAGTTAATCATCTTTAAGAGCCCAAATAAAGGTTAGATCAGTAAAGAGCAATATTACCTTGGGGTTGAATGTTTGTGTTTCATTATTATGTACAGAATTTCATACAACCAATAACAGCCAAGTTTAGGAAATTATAATGAAGGAAGGAATTACAAATGTCATCTATGTCCTTGTGACCAATGTTGAACACATACAACATGGAATTATAAAGTAGTCTCACATATATTGTGAGAGGGTGGGTAATGGTGGCAGGGACTACAATTAATATTTTCATAGCGAGGTATGAAGCAAAATGACCAAACAGCATGGGAACATGAGCTGCTTTCTTATTGGCTTGAGGAAGTCTTAAACATGCCATCTGCTTGCCATATCCCTAGTTTTTTTTTTTTTTACACACTGACATGCCCTGCCAGAACCCTACAAATATAGAGGTAGATGCTTACAGCTAACCATTGGTCTGAGCATGGGTTCCCCATTGGAGGATTTGGAGAAAGGATTAAAGGAGATGAAGGGGTTTGCAACCCCATAAGAAGATAAAGAGTACAAAATAACCTTAACCCTCAGAGCTCCCAGGGATTAAGCCACCAACCAAGGAGTACACATGGCTCCAGCTGCATATATAGCAGAGGATGGCCTTGTCAGGCATCAATGGGAGGATAGTCAGGTCCTTGGTCTTATGAAGGCTCGATAGATGCCCCAGTGTAGGGGAATCGAGGGGAGGGAAGCAGGAATGGGTGGGTAGGTATGGGAACACCCTCATAGAAGCAGGGGAGACAGAAGGGGATAGGGAGTTTCTGAGATGGGGGAAACAAGGAAAGAGGACAACATTTGAAATATAAATAAAAAAATTATCCAATAAAACAAAAGATAAAAGAAAAAAATGAAAGACATGTGAGGAAGTTTAAATTTTTCAAGAAGGTTGTATATCTGTCCCAAGTCCTACTGCAGGAAATCAGTAACGTTACATTGAGATGCTGTCCTTGGAAGCTTCCCAGGGTGGGGGTTTTTCTATGGTCTCATTGTCCTATGAACTACTGTTGAATGGGCTGGAAAGATGTCTCAGCAGTAAAAGGTTAGGCTCACATCAAAAAAATATGAAAACTACTCATGGTGTCTTATGAAAATTTTTGTTTTGTGAAACACATTGAGTCATTGATAATCAGAAAATTCCTGATCATGTGGGGCATTTTTCAGTCATCCTTATTCTCTTTCCCTGATAGCAAAATGGATTCCAGTCAACAGAAGCCATAATGGTTGTCTGAACATGGAATGAATATGTATCTTCCCATGGCTGGCTATCTTGTTGCTGCTATTTACTTCTTAGTATTGGTTGTTGTTGTTATTTAAATTCTACTTTCCATTAAGTGTAGCAAATAGTGATCAATGACTAAAATTGGTTTCCACTAGAGATCACTGAGGTAAATTGGTCCCAGAAAGGTCCTGGGCAATTATTATGTCATTAATGAGCTATATAGGATCTGGACTCCTCTGGGATACAAGGCACCTAAGACCTAGGGATGGCAGCAGTGGTGGGGTAGGAGTAGGGATGGTGTAGATAGGTGTTGAGTGCAGAGGCTGATATTCCTGTGTCTGCAAATAAAATGAAGACGAGCAGGATCATGAACCAGAAACTAACGCAACTTCAGCAGAGCTGGGTACAGTCAGGAAAATAAGCAGGTTCTTGCTGTCAACTGGAATTCCTGTTATTATGACAGTTTTCCAAGTATGATAACTTTTTTCCTTTCTTTGTCACTCGAGACTTCTACATACTGTGCTAGTTTTTGTTTCATGTTAATCATGTAGTCCATTCATATTGATGCATTCATTCCAGTGACTCATTATGTCTTTTTTTTTCTCTATAGCATACCATTTCAACAGAGTAACAGCCCTGTGAAGTAGAGTTAAATGCTGTAGTACTGAAGGGTTATTTAGTATACTTTCACCTGTGGCATCTTAAACGGTGAACTAAGCCCTCCTGAAGATGAAGATTACCTGTATGTGTTCATGTTCACAAATCTTTGTTTTACTACTGATGAATGTGCAGTCCATTTAGAGACTATCTGCATAGCATCCAGGACTTTTCCAAATCCACATTAGTGTTTAACCCATTTGATGTATAAATTCACCATCATATACAGTATAGACTTCAAAGAATAAATCAAATGAAAATTCTAAAGTAATTTGTTGCTTCTTCTTTTTTATAATTCATAAAATGTTTCATTCTATCTCTGTTCTACACCAATATCTATGATATCCTGTGGATTAAAACATAGGGGTATTACTTGTAGTCACCAGTATTATTAAGAGTACAAATGATTAACCCTAACACTTCAGAAGTACAACATTAGATCTCTGACAATCAATATAGAGTTAAGAATTTATTGCTAAGTATTCAAGTCTTTCTATTTAAAAGTGAATGTTACTACATTTGAAGTTAAAGCAATCTGTATTAGTTTGAGAAGCAGGTAAGACATGTTTGCTGGTCAAATTATGCATCATGCCCAGAATTGACCCTAGTTGGTGATAAATAATGAGTTTAAATAACAAAACAGAATGAAGGCATATGAGATCCTTTGCTATGTATAGTTTACAATTGTTATGAAGATAGCTTAAACAGTGACCAAAGTATTAATTGTATGGAATATGTACAGGTTGCTGTGGAACATGGCTGAGTGTCTTATGTTATATAGAGATACAGAATAAATTTGGCTGAATATGTGATAAGCAATAAGCCTGATATATGAGATTGACCAGATAAAGAGAAAACACAGGGGAGTTAAAGTCAGGAGATGGATGGAGGAGCAACTAAAATATGTGGGACATGAAGAGATTGACCTCAGCATTGAATGAGGAGAGAAAAGCATTTGTGATCATGTGGGATGTAATGCTGGCACCTATGAGATAATGAAAGAGCTTTTGGGTCCTTGTTAGGAGCTTGATCCTTATCCTCATAGCAACAATGATAATCTGAAAATAAATCATAAAAGAGGTGAAGAAACTCCTCTCTTAGATTCCACAGTGTAAATAAAGCATGGTGAAGGTGAAGAGCCAGGAGAAATCAGAACATGGACATGAACTGAGTCTGCTTCTGTATTTGGTAATAACAAGATATGATCCTCATATACTGATAAAATCTCACAGAGAGGAATAGATGAAATAGGAGAATGGAGGAGTAACTGAATAATACATGACAGCAGTTCAATGTAAGAAAAAGAATGAATGGATAAAAATTCATATAGCTCTTACTTTAAACTGAATTTGTTTTTAACTCTATGAGGCTGGAGATGTGGAAGAGTGAGAAATGTTTTGGGAGACAGTAAAGTGAAGACACACATTTCACTTGGGGCTTCTGAGCTTCTGATGCCTGTCATACAGGCAACAGACAGAAGATGATTATTTTACAGTGGAGCAGATTTATATGTTACAGGGACAGGTAAATATGAATTTGAAATGGTAATATAACACATTTGAGCATTGAAATTTTCTTGAAATTTGTATAATAGTATGATGATAAATCATACAAATTCTTCAAGAACATCAATATACAAAATAACATAGAATAAATTGCAAATAAACTTTCTAGTTACCCACAATAAGCAGGAAATAAGATCGAAAATCATTAGTTCATTTTGAATCTTTATAGAAATGGCATAGAACTGTGTAGGAAATGATAGGATATAGAATGTTGTAAAAGATAAGTTGAGAAGAATTATTAATGGTTGTAATATTGCAAATGTTGTAATATTGCAAATACTTGAAGTTTTGAGATCACAGTCATTATGATGACTTTCATATCTGTTGTTATAGAATATACATCCTAGATATATTTTTAGTTTAAGTTTTAAGAGATCCTGATAGTTTCTCAATAGTGTTACTGAAGAAGAAGAAAGAAGATTGATAATGAGCAACAGAACTGCCATCACCCACTTCCTCCTCCTCGGCCTGCCCATCCCTCCAGAATACCAACACCTGTTCTATGCCCTGTTTTTGGCCATGTATCTCACCACCGTCCTGGGAAACCTGCTGATCATTCTCCTTATTCAACTGGACTCTAATCTCCACACACCAATGTACTTGTTTCTCAGCAACTTGTCCTTCTCTGATCTCTGCTTTTCTTCTGTTACAATGCCCAAATTGCTGCATAACATGCAGAGCCAGGACCCATCCATCCCCTATGG
>JADRCH010006855.1:0-10491 GCA_019843965.1 Rhynchomys soricoides
GGGTGTCTGTCATAGTGTCTTCCATAGCCATTATCAAATGCCATAACTTATCAGTGACATACTTTGATGTGAAAGGTGTCTGGTGGCCCTGCCAATTCTCTCAAGTCTGCATTCCATTGTTCTCTTCTTTCCAGAATCTATGTAAAAATAAGTCAGATGGATCAGGGTGCAAGTCCCCACACTTTACTGAAAACACTCCATGTACTGGTGCTCTAAGACCCAGAAAGATATAGGGCAAGCTCTTTAAAATGCAGATTCGTGTATTCATCTAATGTACAGAGCAAAGCATGTGATATTTATGTTCAAACTAAAATTACAATTACATCCTGTTTCCAGAGCAGATTCTTACGTGTGTTCTAACATATTTTCTCAGTCATAAAGTTGCAAAACTTTTGGGGAGAGTTAGTTATTCGGATACTGTGGCCCATCAACTTTTAAAGCTTGATAAAAGCAAAGTAACTACATTAAATGACTTTCAAAGAACTTTAGGGAAAATTAATTGGATTTGTCCTTTTTTTAAATTAACCATTGAGGATGCTTAAGCCTTTATTTGACATCCCTAAAGGTGATTCCAACACACAGTCTTCTTGTTTGTGAACTGAGGAAGCAACAATGCATTAATAATTATAGAACAGGCTATTAATAAATAACAATTACAGAGGATAAAACTTGATGATCCATGGGGCTTTATAGTACTGCCTACCGTTCATATACCTACAGGAGGGTTAGGGCAAAATAGTCTCTTGGAGTGGATCTGTCTGCCTGTCACTCCTAGAAAAATTTATACTTCCTATATTATTCTGGTGACTAATGAGATTTCCAAAGGGCACAAGTTCAGTAAGGAAAAAATGGGTCTAGATGTTTCTAACATTACAGTGCCTTACAATAATGAACAACTGACTGAAGTTCTGTTACTTTCAGAGGATTGGCAGATTGTGCAAATTAGCTGTACAGGCCAGAGTTTATACCATTTTCCCAGTCATCCTTTGTTACAATTTTTGAACCTCTCCAGGTTATCTTTCCTTTTCAGTATTCCATTGAGCCCTTACCCAGTGCAGCTTTAGTTATTACTGATGGATCTGCAAAAGGCAAAGCTGTAACTATCATTAATGGTGAAACTTTTACTCAAGAAACCTCTGAAACTTCTGTACAGAGGACAGAACTAATCCCTGCAGGCTTTGCCTTCGCTAAGTTATAAGACTGTCCTTGTATTATCTACTCTGATTCACAATATATAGTTTAACTTTTCCCAGATATTGAAACTGCTACTCTGGCTCTAAACAAAACTACCATATCTTCACTTTCATTTAAGTTACAACTTTTACTACAAAGCAGAACTTACCTGTGTTTTATAAGTCATCTATTGGCACACATTAATCTGGGCCCTTGACAGAAGGCAATCAGCTAGCTGATCTTGCTACATGACCTTATATTTGCTCATTTTAGAGCAAGCAGAAACTAGATATAAAATTCATCTTCAAAACTCTCATGCTTTATGCTATCAATTAGTTTAACAAGTCAGGCTGTCAGGCAAGAGCCATTTGCCCAGAAACCCATCATTCTCTGCCTATAGGAGTAAATCCCAGAAGACTCTGGCCTAATGATCTCTAGCAAATGGACATTACACATGTTCCTTCTTTGGGCAAACTTTCTTTTGTCCATGTACGTGTGGAAGCCTTCCGTGCCATAGTCATCTCAGCAAGAACAGTATTATTAGAAAACAAACTCATGCTCTGTAAGAATGTTAATTACTCTCAACTACTGAACAATCTCTTTAGCTTACTGTAAGCATAGATTTTAAAGGAATTTGACCAAACATCACACCTAATGCAGAATGCTTGTATGGGAGAAACATAAATGATCAAGTTATTATAAAATGATAGTATACGTGATAAAGTTGAAACTGCCGACATGGTCTAAACAAGCATGTAAGGCCTGAGAACTGCGCTGTGGTAAACTTTCCCTAAGTATGCCTGGGCCCCTAATATGCTGAATGAGGCTTCCTCTAGAGTCTGCATACTCAGTTTGTGCCTAGACCATATTCCTCCTCCTCCTCTTGTATTAAACAGTCCCACTAGGAGGAAATGGAGACTGCAGAACAGTTGAGAATGAATGCTGCATCCTCATGGATCAGCACCTCTCAGATGAGTCAGTACACTCTCAGGTAGGTTTCCATGTAACTGACACAAACATACATGTACACACTTATACTCACATATTGGAAGCCTAGCCATGCTCAGAAATGCTAAGTCCTTATGGTTGCTGGCAACACCTTTCACTGCAGTATTTAGGGGGGAGGACATGACTTCATTCTAAACAGATTTGCCAATCAAGTGTCCAGGTGAATGTACTGCTTGATGACTCTGATTTCTCTAAGAGGAGCTGTATCACTGGGTTGACACACCGCCTGGAATAGAAGAATTGAATAGAAACTTCACACAGTCTCTGCTCTGAAACTGCTTCCTTGTCAACCAGTATGCATCATGGAAGCATGAAGTCTTCCTTGTGATGGATGGGGTTTGTACCTTTGTCTCAAGCATGAACTTCCCAGAAATAAATCTTCCTAATGCAGAGATGGGCGTTCTCAGCACTCCATGGTTCCAGTGTAGTTTCTTTACTACAATGAGCTCACCTGACAGTCCTAAGGACTATTTCTGATACCTTTGTATTCAAGGAGGAATCATCTCAGTATTCTGCTTAGCGGAAGTGAGGGAAGTTCAAGACAGATACCAAATGTTTAAATAGTGTCAAACATGAATGATGACATGATCAGAGGAGGAAATTTGATAAGGAACATCAAAGGGAAGGAGGGAAATCCTACAGTGCACAGTGTACCAAGAGTCAATACACACACCAGTGTGATCCCAGAGGCTCTGTGCCTCCTCTCGGGAGCGAGGAGGAGGAGGAGGAAATCCTGTGCTCAGAGAAACACCTGGTGGTGACTAGTTTTGATTTCCAATTCTTCTGTCTTAAGCACCCGAGATGCTGAACGTCTGGCAGGGTCACCAAGCATGGTTTCATTAAGCATCTTAACAAAATGCTCAGTCCTACATTAGTTTCCCTGTTTCTAAGTAAAGCAGACCATAAAAACATGAATTTCCCATGTGTTAGTATGATTTTATAAGTAGATTTGAGCTTTAAAATCAGGTTTTAGCAGAAATAACTAGCAAATGTGATAAGCATTACAGTGAAAGACTCGATTCACAGGCTAACATTGCGTGCTGAGACCACAGCACTTCAAAAGAGCCCGAATGCTCTGTGGCTGTCCATGTGCAGAAGACTGTTTCTAATTTCACTAGCTCACAGTAGAGCTGATACCCAGGCAGTACACAAAACTCCTTTGGTGTGTTCCTGGAAGTCCTTTGCACTGACTTGTGGGAACTGTAGTCCCAACGATTATGACGTAAACAGAAGGGGCTGTCAGGATCAAACTTCCGGATTCTTTCTTAAACCTCGTTTCTACCCAAAGTTAAGCGAGTGTCTTGCTCAGCGCTGTGTTTGGATCTCTGACATGGAGGTTGGTGCAGGGAACAGCGATATCTTGCAGATCTGAGGGACTGTGGAGGGTGGCGGGTCGGGTGCGGAGGGAGCTGACGCGCAGTGGTTGGGGGACAGGGGAAGCTGCTGACCTGGAGATGCTGTGCTTACCTAGGATGGGCCACTGCCCCTGGGAGCAGGTTTGACCCTGGAGAATGTTAGAAACAAGAGGATTGCAAGGGCAGGCTGGATCTGCTTACTGTCTGTGCCTGAGATGCTGAAGGGAGATCAGTCAACTTTGCAGGAGAACATGCTCTGCCTAGCTGACCCGTGCTCACGTGACTGTAGTCAGCGTCTCAGGATTTACAGAACTTCCCAAAGTTCCTCGTGTCCAGGAACAGAGTCTTGTGAGGGCGACTGTTGCATAGGATGTTAGTTCCCTTTCCTTTGGAATGAATTATTAGATTTATGGATGCCTCCGGTTGAGTAGGAATCCTAATGTACACCGCTGTGACCTGAGTCATCACAATACATGGATATATAGCCACAGAATAATCTTGACATTGGTATGAACCTGTGTTTGCACAATCCAAATAATTATGGATTTTACTCGTAAGATTAAAAATCACTAGACAGTAATACCCAATAATCGTATCTGAGTATGGTTTTTTCCCCCAAAATTTGGACTTCTTTTTCTGATAGGATAGGTGACTGCTGTGATGAGAGAAAGAGCTCTGAGAGGGGCTGGGATGTCTGAAAGGGAAGGTGGAAAATGTCTCTGCTAATCTGCCGGGCTCTGTACATTGTTCTCGTAAATGTACTCTGACGGTCAATGTGGCTTCCTGGTTCACTGATGCTTCCTGAATAGTTCTAGAAAGGACTCCCCAAGTTTTTGTACTGTGTTTGAGAGACTGTAAGATAAATTTCAAAAGCTGTGGCATACTTGGGGTCTTATGATTTACACATTGTAAGTTCCTATCCATGCAAAATGCACAGTTCTCCTCTTGAAGGGTTAAGAGAATGGTTTAGTCCAGAGCCACATGAGAGGCCATGAACTGAGAACACAGATTTAGTTTAATCCAAATTCCATGTTCCAACATAGAATCAGTTTCATGGTTTTACATAACAAATGTCATTACCCAAGGCAATTTTAAAAACACATTGGTGTATGTCTGATAGAGGCATGTAATATGAGATATGGGAGATATTCTATTTACCTAAGATACCATCTGATAAGATTTTAGCTTTTGACTGATAGAAGCTCATGTTCTGCCAAGTCAGTGGATTCTGAGAGGTTTTTATCTATTGTCACAGCTGTGTGGTCCACTACAGAGTGAGGCAGGGACTGACCTTCCCTGCAGGTAAAACCAGCCCAAGGTAAAGCAGCTACCCTTGAACCTGCAAAACTCCAGGCTCTGCCCCTCAATGATCTTCCACGTGAGCCGCCAGTCTGTGCACACAGACTCCTTCCGAGAGTTCTTCCATTCACTGCCAGGCACAGGGATTTTTTGGTTTTGTTTTTTTAGGATTTTCTCCTCCATAGCCCCTCCCCCTATCTCAGGTGATCTTGCTTATGTTGTCACTCTTCAGTCAAACCAAGTGTTAGTGAGCTGCAGCCTGGCTTATGGCATTCCAGTCTACTCTCAGGAAGCATGGGCTTCAGACCACCTTGTCCTATCTACTAAGAGTTTCAATGAGTTTCTAACCATATCTAGAATAATAGACATTTCCTAGTTAATGTTGCTAATCTGTAGGAAAAATATGGCAGTATATGAAGTCGAAATCGTGTGCTTATACACCAAAACACATTGCTTACATCATAGAGATGGTACAGCAGCATGGGCCTTCTTTCGAGGCCTATAAAGAATTATGTGGGAATTTTGGTGGGAAGGGGAGAGAATGTGTAGATTGTTTTTGATAAAATGGTCATTTTCACTATTAATCCTGCTTACCCATGCACATAGAAATCTATCTTATGATATCTTGTAGGATACTGAGTGGAAATGCCAGCATGATCTTTTATATTGTTTATTTTTTTCCATGAGATCTAGTCATATGATTTTTAGGAAAAAATACAGGCATGACCTACCAGTCAGCCTACATGCTGCAAAAATAATTTTCGTTTTGTTTGTTTTGTGTGTCTGACTTAATAACAGCTTCCTTTATTCTTTTCCATTATGAACAGCTCTATATTCCATAACCCAAATACATCATTTTTCTTTATATTCTCCCTTTCTGAGATTTGAGGTCATCTTAATGTGGTTTCAAATGAACGTCTTTCATTTGAATGAATTTGAATGACATCATAAAAGTAAAAGAATTAGGGAATTGTGGTACACAGTTTCTCTCTCTTATGCTCCTCAATTCACAGCTTAATTTGTGATATTATTCAATGATGTTACAGGGTGCAATATGGTCATTTGTGAAAACATGGATGATGTTAGATTTGTGTGCACAGATCAAAGAGAAGAAAGGCAGGAAAGAGGTTGAGAACAACAGATGAGGCTGCTTATCAGTACACAGAGATGGGCAGTGACTCTCCTGGAAGTATGGAATGGGGATTGGGTGAGGGGAGGAACCTGGCCTGAACCTTTTAGAGACACAGGTGAGGGGCTTGGGAATGAGGAAGTGGGTGCTGCTGTAGGAGCCCATGCAGAGATGTGAATCACACAACGTTGGCAATGAGAGCACAGGCATCTCAGAAACAGCTGCCTTAACCCCAGGCCCAGGAGAAGAGTTAGATTCCCCCTATCACTGCAACAGTGACTCCTTCCTGGCACTGTATGCTGTGTCAGATTTGCCTGGCCAGTCCACCTACTACCAGATGAGGACAGAGAACCAATGTTCCCTTTGCCCTTTCATGGAGCCTCTGAGACAGGCTTCGGTCTGTATATGTCCCCACGGTGACTGAACATACTGCTAAGTTTCCTATTTATACCTTGTTAATGTACTTTGATTATATTTGTCTATGAATACTTCATGTATTGGTCTACGCACTGGCTGCTCAAACTCAGACCCTTGGTGCCCTGTCATTTGCATCACCCTGTACATGCTCAGGAAGCTGATCTCAGCCCACGCGTGTTCATCAGATCTGCATCTTCATTGTATTTGTCATTGTGATTGTGCATATTGGCTTGAGAAGTACCTTCTCCATCACCATGGCTCTCTACTGTGAGAAATGTGCATAGGGGACAATAAAGTATATATTTTTTTCAGAATTTTACTATTTATTTTCTGGCTAGCTTATTGTTCATTTGAAACAAACTTTACTTATGTGAGTATAGGAACTATCAATTTAGGAAATACCTCCCTAAGACCAGGCTGTATGTGAGCCTGTATTAACATTTTCCTAGCAGCTGATGGAACATGGCGCAGCCTAATATGTGAGGTCCTACATCTGGGCTGATGGCCCTGGGATCTATAAGGAAGCTGGCTGAGCAAGCTATGTATAGAATTATAAGCAGAACTCCTCCATTATCTCTAAATGATCTCCTGCCTCCAGGTTGCTGTCCTGTTGGACCCTGTACTGACCTCCTTCAATGATGAACCATGCTATGGAAGTAGAAGCCCAATAATCCCATTCCTCTCAAAGCTAATTTTTGGTCAGAGTTTCATGATAGGAATAGAAGCTCTAACTAAGGTATATAGGTGTTTGTATTTTAGTACCTTTCATGTCCAAGATATTGTCTGATCCTCTCTAACTGGAGTTATAGACAATTGTGAGTGGCCATGTGGCATCTAGGAATCAACCCCATGTCCTTTGGGAGAGTAACCAGTGCTCTTAACCACTGAGCCATCTGTCCAGCCCCAACACACTATATTGTAGTTGCCCTTGTTCTCCAGTTTATGGTTCCTAAAAGTGTTATACCATAAGAGTTTCTAGGATCTTCTGTCATCCACTTCCCGTATAACAACAGCAGATGAGGAGAATTTTAGGGATATTACTTACCTATATCAGAAGTAGTTCCAGCTCTCACTTAGGGCCGCCCGTGGATTTATATGCAGAAGCACATGATGCCTCTTTGCATTTATGTTATTATTGATGGTTATAATTAGCACAATGTGTAAGTTAATTGTGATTATTTCTATCCCAGTTTAGCTTCCAAATGAATGAGACTCACACTATGATTTATTTATTTGGCTTTTGCTCAATTACTGGGGAATTATGCCTAATCTATTTTTCTAAAGCTAGACTGGCTAATTCCCCTGCTGTTCTCCCTAATTCTTTGCTGACTGAGTCTTTCCTGAATTATTTCTGCTCCATCTGTGTTTACTAGGGGTTGGGGACCATTTCACTTGGGCATGTGCTACTGATCCATCATGTCTAATGGAGACTTCATGTCCTCCTGTCTTCTTCTCCCTCATCATGATCCTTTCTTTGACTCCTAGCCTGGTCACTGAAGCCCTCCCCCCCTCTACTTTTCTCCATAATTGGCTGTTGCCAGTTTTATGTAACCAATAGTTTTAAATTTGAGAGCAAGGTTTACACAATAAATGCAGGTATAATTTAGAATTTTCTTATCTTGTGGCAGCCAGATCTTGTGGTATAGATTTAGCATTTGAACACATAGAAGCACCAGATCACCCCCAATAATGTGTGTTATATCCTCTTTTTGTTTGTTTGTTTGTTTTTGTTTTTCAGGATATGCTGTCATTCAAAGATGTGGCCATTGATTTCTCTGCAGAGGAGTGGGAATGCCTTGTTCCTGCTCAGTGGAATTTGTACAGGGATGTGATGTTGGAGAATTATAGCCACATCGTGTTTCTTGGTGAGGATAGCTTCCATGATGAATTCTTAATTAATTGTCAGCATGAAACTTGCTTCTTTTGTATCGTATCTCATGGGAGCTTGTGCTTCCAACAATGAGGTTTACAGGGCTACTTTTAAGGAGTTTTAAAATTATTTATATACCTCAGATCTATTTCTTCTGGTGTTGGTTCCTCACTGCCACCTCCAAAAGAGTCTCATTTTCATTAGAAAGAAAGTGGTACACCTTATAGAGACTGTCACACACTTTGATCTTAAAAGTTGTCCTTGTAACTAAGGGATATGAAGCTCAGGACCCAGAAGTCCTAAGTTTCTCCTAAGGATTCTAGTGTGCCCAACAGAAAACATGTGAAAAACAAATTCTCTATACTTCATTATTGTATCTTCTTATCTTATATACAGAATCCTAGAAAGGACATTTTATTCCCCAAGAGAATATCCTAATGATCTTCCCTTTTTCCACAAACAGGTCTTGCTTCCTCTAAGCCATATCTGGTCACATTTCTGGAACAAATACAAGAGCCTTCAGATGTGAAGAGAGGAGCGGCTACCATTATGCACCCAGGTGTGTCAGGAGGAGGGTGTCAGAGAACAGACTGGGAAATTATAAGATCTTATATAAAACCATTGAGACACAATATTGTGGTATAAATCATCCTTTAAAGCTATAATTTTCTCTTTTTCTGCGAAAGAACATTATTTAATGTTAAGAATGCTTTGAATTTCATAAGCTTTGTTTTCTTCTACAGTGCGATTTAACTTGTGTTCCCTATGACAGCCTAAGTAGTCTTTAACTTGGATGTTTATTTTTTTATATAAAATATAAAAAATGCATTTAAAAACGTGTACATACGTTTTTAAAAGTGAAGATTTGTTTCTATCCCTGGCTAGCTCCAAAATGAAAGAGACAGAAACTATTTATTTGATAAGATTCACAAGACAATTACGGGGCAGTTGATAATCAATTCTAATTTTCTAAGTTAATATGGCTACCTCCCAGCCAGAATTTCTCAGGATACTTGCATTTTTGTATTGGTCTGGCTCTCTGGGCTCCAGGTGTCTTCACATGATGTTTCTCCAGATCCCTTCCTTATAGTGAATTCTTTCCTTCCCTCCCATCCCCCCTTCTCTCTGTCTCTTCCTCCCTGAGCTGGCAGATATCCAACCCTTTCCTCTCCTAAATCGGTCTATTGGCTTATCAGTTTTAGTGACAAGTTACATAATAACATGGGAAAAATCTTTACACAAACTTGATAAGGGAAATTCTTAGAGTAAGTATTATAGTACCATGTGTGGATGGCAAGTAGATACCAGGCAGAAAAATCAGTGTTTGAATAATACCAGGATAATCTTTACATACTGCGCAAACACATCATGCCTACAGATATGCGTAAACTTCTTTCTGGAACCCTTGAGATTTATTATTCCTAACTTCAAAAACTAAATTCTACACTAATATATTTCTATCTATATCATATATAATATATACATATATATATGTGTGTGTATATATATATATAAAATATACAATGTAGAAATAATTTTTGTTCTGTTGTGTTCAAAGGCAGACTATTTTATACTTTGTTTTTAATCTAGTCATAAAATTTCTGTATTTGTGTAAGGGGCTGATTTGCATTTCCATAATGGGTTTTCTTAGTTGATATTATATTTTGCTTACATGTTGATTAATATTCCTTTGATTAGTATTCTTTGGTTCCATGTTCTATGTGGTCATGCTTTTTTTTAGTGGAAGGCTATATGATTTTCACTTGTTCTTTGTTTTAACTTAGGCTTCATTGAATACAGGTTTAAAATTTGAATGTAGCGTATCATTTATAAAAACAAATGCAAGTATGAGTAAATGTTTGTTTTTAAACAGAAGCATTGAAAATGTATAGAATTTTGCTCTACTTTCATTAATGTATCAATCCTTCCTCACCAGGAGGAAAATGCTATAAATGCGAAGAATGTGGCAAAGTCTTTGAGTGGACAAAAGTATTTCAAAATCACCAGAAAAATGATTTAGGAGTGAAGCCCTACAAGTGTGAAGAATGTGCCAAATATTTCCATATTCCATCATTACTTTCTGAAGAGAAAAGAATTCATACAGGAGAAAAACCTTACAAATGTGAACTTTGTGGCAAGGCCTTCTGCATTCCAGTATTACTTTCTAAACACAAGATAATTCATACAGGAGAGAATGCCTACAAGTGTGAAGTATGTGGCAAGGCCTTCCAACATCCATC
>JADRCH010006855.1:20491-52621 GCA_019843965.1 Rhynchomys soricoides
CAAGCAAAAAACTATGGCTACTGACAGACATTGGATTGTGGAAAAAACCGCTAAACTAAACCAGCCTGTTTATTTTAAGGATGTTCTACTGTCAGAATAGAAACAGGAAATGTGTAATGGTGGGGGAGAGCTTATGCTTATTTTCTGCAGGAAAAGTAAAGCTCCTTCCAAGTTAGTAAAAATCAGATATGACAAAGGGAGACCCCTCAAGACATTGGCTATGGACAAGTAGAAGGAGATTGACAAGATCCACAAAATAGGTGATGTAAAGGTTCTGATGTATGTCTCCATACACTGAGACAGTTCTGGGACCAGCTGAGACTTTTAACAGTCTATATACAGCGAATAACATTTATTAGGTACAAAATTCTCAGGACTTATTATTACATACCATCCTTTAAGATGGCATGGATTGATATTTATACTGTTGTTTGATTATGTGATTAAACTAGCCTCTAAAGAAAGGCAGTTGTCTTTCTTTATAGATCTTCCCTGACTTTTTGGTGCATGCTGCATGTCACATATGAATGTCTCTTTAGAGCTATGTGTTGCTCATAAGGCTTGTATATTGCAGAATGGAAAAGGAGAAAGACAGCCTTTACAAGATTCACACTCTGGGAGGTTCTGTTCCAGCTCCTTGCTTGATGTACTCAAATACATTGAAGCTGTTTCCTCTAAAGACTTGCTTCCAGGAAATTTCCAGAACTGTTAGCTTGCCCATTCAGCCTTTCAGACTGTTACAGTCAGGGCTTTATCTAAGACATGAAAGTTCTCAGCACATATAGACTGGAAGGCAAATGATGCCTGCTAGCTCTCCTTTGACAAAACCAATTTTTCTATTATCCTTTGGACCCATAGAAGGAAATTCTTCACCCCCAGTTCAGCTAGAAGGAAGCAAAAGAAGATCCTTGCCCCAATCTCTTAGGTCGTGGTGGATGGTTCTGGCTATTTTATTAAGTATAGATATTCTGTCATAAGTGAAACCTGCAAATATTGTAACTTTGGACAAGGAAGAAAGTAGAGAACTTAAACTGAAGGATTTCTACCTTTCCTTTGTTCTTTTCCATCCATCCTTCTTAAGTAAAGGGGAGGGGGATGGAAAGAAAAATGGGGAAAGTAATGTAATAGAAATTAGAGAAATAAACAGAGAAAAGATATTGAATTTACTCTTAAATAAAGCATTGTGTAGCCATCATCTTACATTGGCAAAAACCTTTATATTTGATGAAAAATTGAAGCTTTAATTTCTTACAAAGGTATAGAATTTATATATTGATACAGGTTTTAGTTTTTTCAGTGGTATACAACTTTGTATATTGATTCAAAATTTAAAAATTGATATTGTTACTCTTAGGTAGGTATTGCGCCGATGAAACTCACATAAAAATACAAAGGCTTAGACCCAGTCCTTGTAATAGCTTCCATTATGAAATGTTTAGGATGATTAAGTATGATTAAGTACTGTAAGTTAATAGTCAGATAGTAAAACTCAAGGCCATATCAGACTCTAATTTAATTAATTACAACAAGTGTTTTCAAGATTATTCAAATAGTGAATAGCTAAGCATAATGAATGTTTGACAATTCAGTTATGCGATATATTTGGTGGTCTTCAAAAGCATCAGAAATCCATAGAATATGATATTTAATATTATTTCATTTGACTCTGATAAAGGTGTGTTCCTGACAGTATGAGCATTCCACTTTCAGGTAGATATTGAGCAGCATTACCTCCAGACAGAGTTGCTTCAATCGTGACAAGGTAGCCACTGAACATGAATTGCCCTAATCCATATGCAGACAAAAATACTGTTCACAAAGAACAAATAGATGTGGGATGGTTGACTGCTAACATCTGCCAATCCAAGGTAAGCTAGTCCTTCATAATTCCTGCTTCCCATAAGGTCTGTTAGATGGCTCTGGGCCAGAAGTCTGAAGACAGATGCTCCAATGTTATAAGAAATTAGAGGACTATCCAGGTAGTCAGCTGACTCCACAAATTATAGCCTTAGAATCTATGTATTTGTGCTTCCTACAGACTCAGGCAATATATAATTTATTCTCAGATCGTTGATGGAATTAAAGACTTGTTATAGTCTCATAACCAAATTTAATTTGTTTAGCATTAAGGAAAATTTAGATTTACAAGGATGAATTTTAGATGGGAATACAAGTAAGAATCAACATAATCCTGGCACAGAATTGTGAACTTTTTAAGTGAGGATAGAGGGGAGAGTACTTTATCTAAATTGACAAATATCATGGAGTGGAAGATAAGTGCAGATCATACTTTGTAATCTGTATAATTGTTATGGTTGTGCCCAACTTATATCTGAGGGAGAAGAGCCAATCTTATTGGACCAAAAGGAGGAAATGTTCTGGGTTGCCTTAATGCTCTTTGCATTCTGGTGTTAATTCTACTTTGTCAAGAGGACTGCCCTCCAACAAGCAGTTGATCACATACTCAGGTGATGTCATGTGAACATTTTGCCCAGTTTAACTTGTCAAAATCAGGCTAGAGCCTATGACTTGGCACTGGAAGTAAAGAGTGGAACAAGAGGTCTTGGAGAGTTGGGGAAGGTAGGAGGAGAGAAGAAGGAGAGGAAAGGTCAGAGGAGAAGGAAGAGAAGATGGAGCAGGACCATATAGCCAGGAGAACTTACAAGCAAGGGTTTCATAGCTGGGGGAAAAGTAAGTATAGTGATAGAGCTACCCAATCTAGACTTATAGCTTATAAATATAATAGCTGGATTGTGTGTTTTAATACAGATTTATAGGGGCTGATAATTCTCGCAACAGAGTACTAACAAATTTGAGTCTGAAGCAAGTAACTACGAACAAAGTTTATATACCTCAGATATACTTGTGATATTGTGGTCTCCAAACGTTTCAGGGAATTGCTGAATATGACATTTAAATGTTTAAGTGTTCTACAGTAAACTGTGACCATACCTAACACTAATTTTTTATGTCTCCAAGAAGACAATGGTGCCCTGCAGTGCAGAATCCAGCTGGACTGTGGTAACACTAACCATTGGAAAATATTCCTCAAGATTCTATTTCCAAGTTCTGCACAAACAGTGGACATCTTTGGGTTGACTAATGTGTTCTACCTAGGCACAATTGCTACTAAGCTGACAAACACCTCCCAGACATTAGCTTTGGACTATGAACTGCTCAGGACAATCAAATTACTGATTTCATATGAGACTTAAACACATATTTTGCAGAATTTTGAGCTCAAAAATACTTAGTTTTAAGATTTCCAAATACAACAAAGCTGGAAAGGTTGAAAAGCTTAGCAGAAACAGTTTTATTAAATATGATTTCACTGTGTTTGCATTAAAACCATGTCCTTTTTGTTCAGACCAAACAAAAATGGAGAAATGTTGAAGGAAATCTGATCACACTGTTAAACTCTAAATTCTGTAATTTACAGGAAAATTCCATTTCTAGTTGTGCTGTGGCTCAGTCCTAGCATGCGTTGTTAATTTAAGAGCTATCTCCTTCAATATTGTAAGCACTGTTAAATAAAGTCAACCATAGGTCAAGAGGGCAAGGAAGCAACAAATTGACAGGAACCAAACATAGGATTATTAAATAAAAAAACAGAGAGAGTAAGAGGGATACAGGAGGACAGATTGATAAACACGTAGGAAATAGGAGGAGGGATGTTCATTTTGAAGGAGGTTATTTAAGAAGGCATGAGGAAAAGAGGATTCCTTCTGGGATATATCAGCTGAGAAAGAATATCAGCAAGGTGCTTTCTCTGCCTCTCTTGGGTATCAGGCTTTCACCCCAGCAACTGGCTCCCAAGTGTTCATTAGTAAAATCAAACAATTGAGATGTTGTTAAAACAACAAACAGGTAAGGCCCGCAATAGAATTGACTGTGTAAGAGTCAATTCATTTCAAATCTTACAAGGTGATTCAAACTGAAATACTCCAAGAAAATTATCAGCTGAATCTGAAAAATAATTGGCTCTGGTAGAAAAGAGATGATTGCTTGGATCCAAAACTGGATTGTGTTATTTTGCCTCCTTTCATTCTCCCGTAGGAATTCTTACGTATGGAAAAGATAATATCTTAGAATGGATATTTCAAACACATAAACAGAGCAAAACTTTACAAATATATACAAAAAGTTTTTTATTTGATTGTGAAAGGGAAAATAACACTTCATCAGCTGCCAGGCATCAACCCGTCAGAGACTGCCTTATACTAGTGCTGAAATTCTCTCGTTGTGAGTAATCAATGAGGACTGGCAAAGAGCTTGCAGTGATTTTTTTCGAAGAAATTAATTTAAAAAATACCATGAAATCAGACAAGTTTAGTTTATTTAAAAACAACAACAACAAACCAAACAACAACCAAAAAACCTAATTGGATTCTTCCTCAGGTAGTAAGATGAACACCAATTTCCAAAGGTCCTACCTTTTATACAGATGGCAATAAATCAGGAAAAGCAGGTTATAAGTCAGAAAACATAAGTGACATAATTCAGAGTCTACATGTTTAGTTCAGAAATCAGAATTCTCATGTTTATATCAGATTTTCCAAAACCTCTTAATATAGTTGCTCTCAATATGCAGAGAAACTTCTTTTGCTTATAAAAACTGTTCAAATTAGTTTAGTTGACTCAGAATAAAGATTGTTATTTACACAACTCTAACTAATCATCTGAAACAGAAATCTTCCAATCTCGTGCAGGTTTACCAGAACCATTGCCAATAAGAAATGAGGAGATAGATCAGTAATTAATAGCAAATGTATTAGAAACTCCAGGTTTTTATAAATGTTATCGTGGAATTAATAAAAGCTTAAGGAAAAGAGTTTCTATATCCTTGCCAAAAAGCCTGAAAAAGTATAAAAAATGTTCATATGTGTTTTTTGTTTGTTTATTTATTTTATAATCATACTCCGTTTCCAGCCAGAAAAAAAAAAACCAAAAAACTCTAAGGTTGCCAAAGAAATGTAATTTGGCAAATGCATGTGTTTCATTTTGCAGAGTTTGGAAAAATTAAAGTATGTACATCAACCTTAAGAGAAAACAACCTCATTCCCAAGGAGGGTGTGGATTTTGGTTGTTTGATGGGTAATGGAGTTTTGTCATCTGTTAAGGGGACTTGGTCAATATTTGTTAATGGTGTTGGTCAGAAAGAAAACAAAATAAAAGAGGTTAGGTTTGGGGAACTCTTTCTTCTCCTTTCTTCTATTCTTCTTTCTCTTCTATCTTGTGCTAGAGCGAAAATGGTGAAGAAAGGATGAAAAGAAAAAGGGGGATTTATAAAGAACAGGATGAAAGTGTCGATTGTTGAATCTGTTTACACTAAAGAGCATCAACAGGCCAAATAAATTCCATTGGTATAGAATTAATATATCCATACCAATTTAAGGTTATTTACATTACAACATACTGTATTATGTTTCAATCATGTTTTGGGTATCATACATAATCAGTTCACTTAAAAATATAACCTGAAGTTCCATGCCTTGAAAGTTACTATTTCAAACTGTTTAGGATAATTATGAAATGCCAATTCAATCATCCATTCAACCAAACCTGTAGTCCTGTTAGGTACTAGTTTAGTTAATTACAAAGGGTAAACAAAGTTTTTAAATTTTAACAGATAAATAGGTGGAAACAAGCAACCTCTGCCTTTTCAGAACCTCCCTCTGTAGTCTGCTTCAAATATGGCAAGGCTAGCCACTAGTAAAAAATTCCTGTTGCTGAAACTACACACAGCATACCATCTAATGTTTGGACAAACAAGACACCGGAAGTTGATTGATTAACTTTGCAGGGACAAAGTATGTCAATCCTTTTATATTTTTGCTTCTCAAGAATCCTGTCAGGTACTCTAGGCTTCTGGCTGAAGATGGATGCCCCAATGTTGCAGATGAATGTTGGGTGACTGTCCAGGCAGCTAGCAGTCTCTGTCCTTTCCACAGTTTTGGAAGCTGCTTGCTCTACATTTCCTGTTTTCTGAGGTATATTTTATCCTTGTCAGGTCTCTGATAAGGATGAAGACTAGGTAATTATAATCTTGCACTTAACGTTAAGTGATTTAGGATGGAAGAAAATGTTTTAAGATTTAAAAGGATATATTTTAGATTGGCAATGCAAGTTATGGTAGAAAGTAATTCAGGTATGGAACTTTGGATTCAACAAGATAGTTTAGAGAGTGGAGTACTTTCACCAAGGTTGCCAAACACAAACTGAATAGACATTGTGAATGTAGTTCTTACCTGACAGTTTGTAAAATTTATCTTCTTATATAAAATTTATTGATTTTAAAGAAAAAGCCATTCATTGGTGTGGGGCAGTGATCTGTAACAGGTAGTCTGGTACCTGGGTGAGCACAGACAAACTCAAGAGACCCAGCGGAATCTGCAAGGCACCAGAAAAGTTATGCCAAGGCTCCCAGGAGGCTTCTGTCTCCAGTCACAGTCATGTACCACCCCTCTTCAGGTAGAGGCATGGCCACACAGCCCCAAGCCATCCCCATGTTAATGAGACACCTAGAGGCTTAACCATGCCCCTTCCCAGTCACTATATCTGCCACCCCTCTCTTAGAGGGGCGGGGGTACAATTCCATTCATGCCACTCTACACATGATGAAAATAAATGTCTTAGACTTATGGACTGTCTCTTCATCTGGACTCACAATGGGAAGCTAGGGATCTGGCCCTCAATTAAGGAGCTGCGTATAATCTCTCATCGAGGGAATCCCAGCACTCCCAGGCAGTACCCATTCACCCAAGCCTAAGCAGCTAGCTCAGCACCAAAGCTGCAGAGACCCTGTCTGAGCCAGTCATGTTCCCTCACATTGGACTAAAATGGACAGATATTGAGATAGAATTTCCTACCCTGGATAAAGGTTTACCTTGTATTTTTCATATATTGATTTCTCTACCAGGGGAGAGCTGACTGCTGCATGGACTTCAGTATGGTTATTCTTATGGCTCATTACATGTCTCCATCTTTTGTAAACATATCTCTTGCCTTATGATTGTTTCAAAAAAGAACTGATGGCCAATAGCTGAGGCTAGAGAGGAAAGATGGCACTTTGGGGGAGAGATAGGCTCTGTGGGAAAAATCAGTTGCCAGGTTGTTTCTCTGGCATCACACTGAGGTGGAAGGAACAGGTGCCAGGACGGAGTGAAAAGTAAAAGGCCATGTGGCAGATGTGGACTAGAATTCAGCTTAAGTTAAATGAGGTAGCAGTGAGGTAGCCAGTTAAGCCCCAAGATAAAATAAATATTAATAAGTTTCTGTGTCACTATTCTGAAATTTGCTGGTCATAGAGAGTACAATAATACCACTTTCTGATATCTTCTTCAATTTATTTTTTTCAATGATGTGGTGTTTTGTCAAACAAGTCTTACATTTCACAGATAGAATTTACTCAAGATATTTTATATTATTTGTGGCTATTATTATTATTATTATTTGTGAAGGGTGTTGTTCCCCTGAGTTTTTCTCAGTCCATTTGTAGTTTGTATCCCTCTGCAAATGATGATACCTTGATCTTTCCAATTTGGAACCTCTCATTCCCTTCAGTTTTTTAATTACTCTTGCTACAACTTCAAATATGTATTGAACACATACACAGGAAGTGGAGAACCGTGCCTCATTCCTGATTTTACTGAAATTCCTTGAGTTTCTCTCCATTTAATTTGATGTTGGCTGTACTGGCTGGTTTTGTGTGTCGACTTGATATAAGCTGGAGTTATCACAGAGAAAGGAACCTCCCTTGAGGAAATGCTTCCATGAGAGCCAGCTGTAAGACATTTTCTCAATTAGTGATCAAGGGGGGAGGGCCCCTTGTGGATGGTGCCATCTCTGTGCTGGTAGTCCTGGGTTAAATAAGAAAGCCAGCTGAGCAAGCCAGGGGAAGCAATCCAGAAAGCAGCACCCTCCATGACCTCTGCATCAGCTCCTGCCTCCAGGTTCCTGCCCTGTGTGAGTTCTTGTCCTGACTTCCTTTGATGATGAACAGCAATGTGGAAGTGTAAGCTGAATAAACCCTTTCCTACCTGACTTGCTTCTTGGCCATGATATTTTGTGCAGGAATACAAACCCTGACTAAAGGCTTGATGTAAATCACCTGTATTATATTTAGCTATGTGCACTGTATCTCTACTCTTTCCAAGATTTTTGTGATTAATGCGTGTTGAATTATGTCAAAGGCTTTTTTGGTGTCTAATGAGATGATCATGTGGTTTTATTTTAAGTTTGTTTATATGGCACATTACACTGATTGATTTTTTTTTTTTTTAATGTGGAACCATCCCTTCATGTCTGGGAGGAAGCCTACTTGATCATGTTGTGTAACATCTTTCATGTGTTCTTAGATTGGGTTTAAAGAACTTTATTGAGTATTTTTGCATGTATTGTTTATATGGGAAATTTTTAATTCTCTTTCTTCATTATATCTATGTGTGGTTTGAGTATCAGGGTTACCATGGCTTCATAAAATGAATTTTGAAATTTCTTTAAAAGTTTTCGTTAAGGAGAGAGTTGTTTAGTTTCCCTTTAGTCTTTAGTGATTCTGTTGTTTCTGAAATTCAGGTCTAATCCATGGAGGTCTGAACGAAGCAGTGGGTTATTTCAATTTTTTTATACCTGGCGAGTCAATTTGGGAGAAAGTTCCATGAGAGGTGAAAAGAATGTATATTCTTTTGTTTTGGGGTGAAATGTTCTGTAGATATATATCAGGTTTATTTGGTTTAATGTTTATCAGTGATGTTATCATTATTGTTGTGTTATTTTGTTTAGCCTTTGGCTGGATAACCTGTCCATTAGTGAGAGTGGGGTACTGAATTAACTCTCCAGTGATTAATATGTTAGTGCCAATGTGGAATTAACCTTGATAATGTTCTCTTACTGTCCCGCGCTACAGTCTCGCCAGCAAGAACGACGCGGCACACATAGGATCCTTCTGCAGTAAAGCTTTAATGCCTCTTGAGAGGGAGAGCATAAGCTTGCCACGAATGGAGACTCAGAACAACAGAACACTCGCCCTTTATATGGGTCACAGCGCTTGCCTGGGACATGGAGCTTCCCCATTGGCTCCCGCACACCAGGCCAGATGCCGCCACGAGAGAGGCTGAGATTCTGAAGTGGAAAATTACCAGGTGCATGCGCACTAGCCTGTTTACAACTTGTCCTCGGCCGAATGTAGGCGCCATCTTGTAATGGCGGATGTGGGTGCTCAGGCGGCTCCCAACATCTTACAGACATGGGTCCTTGCATTTATGACACAAACGTTAAGAATTAAAACATCATCTCTGTAGATTTTTCCTTTGATGAGTTTGAAGTGTTCCTTCCTCTTTGGTTTCTTTTTTGATTAATTTGAGTTTCAATGTTATTTTGTTACAAGTTAGAGTTGTATACCAGCTTCCATCTGAGGTCCGTTTGCCTGGAAAATACTTTTATATACCTTTACTCTGAGGTGATAGCTATCTTTGATGTCGAGATATGTTTCTTGTAGGCAGCAGGATAGACATAGTTTTTTCCCTTGCAGAAATTCAGTTAGTCTGTGTCCTTTTATTGAAAATGTAGCCTATATCTTAAACCCCCCGACCCCGAGGAATTGCTTCTTATCTTTAGTGATTTGATTATTATGTGACAAGGAGACAGTGGTAGTTTGAACATCCTTGGTTCATGGGAAGTGAGAATGATAGGAAGTTTGTCCTTATTTGAGGTATAGTCTTGCTAGAGGAATCATGACAAGATGTGGAGCCTCCCATTCTGCCGTCTGCAGATATAAATGTAGAACTCTCAATTCTGCAAGGACCATGTCTGCCTGCACACTGCCATGCTTTCTACATGATAATGAACTGACCCTCTGAAAATGTAATCCAGCACCAATTAAATGTTTTCTTTTATAAGAGTTTATCCCTGACTACCTTACAAATAACAGAGGCTCAAACTCAGGTTATTTCCTTTGGCTTTGACAATTACTGGGGTTCAACCCCTAGTTTACTCTTCTAACTGCCCTCCTGGCTACCTTCCTAGTGGTGTATCCCAGATACTTGCTGTTTCTTCTGGCCACGTGCTCATGGTTCATCTGCCCCAGGGCAGCTTCATTCTCTTTCCCCATTTCTCCTCCTTTCCCTGTTCTCTCTTCCTTTTCTCTCTTCTCTACCCTCTACCAGGTAACTCAAAACCCACCTACCACTCAAATCCCTCCAGTAATTGGCTGTAGCCAATTTGATTTAACTAACAGTTTTCAATCAAGAAACAAGGTTTGCACAATAGAATCTTGTAAATGTGAGAAGTTCACGGTAGGCTTGTACCTTTGGGTACAGAATTTAGCATTACAATACATAGCAATAGACCAAACACACACACATATTGGAAAATGAGCTAATCTCCAAAATGCTGTCCTTGTGATTGCTGACAATGCCCTTCACTACAGCATTCAGGAGGAGGACACACCAGTCATGACCTTGTTCTAAACAGACTTGCCAATCAGGTGTCCAGATGAATGTATTGCTTGTTGACTCTAGTCTCTCTAATTTGAGGAAGCTGTTCTGCATCCATAGGTAAACACACTCCCTGGAGAAGAAGAATTGAATAGGGACTTTGCACAGTCTGTTCTGTGAATCAGATTGCTTTTGAATCATTATGCCTTAGGGATGTATGAAGTCTTTTCTGTAATGAGGTTTGTAACTTTGACTCAAGCATGACCTTCATGGGAATAAACCTTCCCAAGAAGAGATTGGAATTCTCAATACTCCATGTGTTCAGTGTAACTTCTTCAATACAGCAACCTCATTTGACAGTGAAATGAAGGTATATGGGATACTTTTTGTTAGCATTCTGTCTAAACTCCACCCCTACAATTACCTGGCAATAGCCAAGTAGGCCTGACCCACTATAAAAAGGGCTGCTTACCCCTTCTTCTCTCTCTTGCCTCTTGCTTCTCTCTTGCTCTTCTTCTCCCCTTTCCATTCCTGCCACCCACGTGGTCATGGCTGGCCTCTACTTCTTTACTGTCTCCTGCTCTCTGCCTTTCTCTGCCTCTACTACTCTGTTAACTCCCGTCCCCATGTGGTGAATAAACTCTATTCTGTACTATACCTTCATGTGGCTGGTTCCTCAGGGGGAAGGGATGCCTCAGCATGGATCTGCTGAGACATCCCCTTCCCCCATACCTCACCACACATCCAGAGAATATATCTTATATCTCTTTATCTTTTTATAAACACATGACCTTTGTATTTGAAGAGGAACTATCTCAGTGTTCTGCTTAGGAGAAGTGAGGGAAGTTCCAGGCAGATACCACTGGTGTTTAAATATTTTCAAATATGAACGATGACATGATCAGTGGAGATACAGGAAAATCAATAAGGACCATCAAACTTAAGGCAGAGGGAAATCCTATAGTGCACCATGGACCAAGAGTCAGTACACACACCACTGTGGTCCCAGGAGTTCTGCTCCTGCTCTTGGGAGACATACAGAGGAGGAAGGCCAGTTCTCAGAAAACACCTGGAGGTGACTAGCTTGGATTTCCAATTCTTCTGTCTTAAGCACCTGGGATGGTTTCAATAGCATCTTAACCAGATAATGCTCAGCCCTACAGTAACTTCCTGCTTCCATATTTTATGTAAACCATGAAAGCATGAATTTTCCATTTGGTAGTAGGATTCTATAATTAGATCTGAGCTTTAAAATCACAATGTTTTAGCAGAGATAACAAGAAAATGTGATCAACATTACTCGGATCACAGGCTAATATCTTGTTCTGTGACCAAGAACTTTAAAAAAAAAAAAAAAAAAAAAAGGTCCAATTTCCCCGGGGCTGCCCATGTGCTGCAGCCTGTTTGTTTCCAACTACACCTGCTCACCCTCTGGCTGGAATCAAGGCAATGCAATCCGTGACTTCCCGGAAGTCCTTCCAACTGACTTGTGGGAAATGTAGTCCCGGCCAGTATGACGTCATCAGAAAGGGACTTAGCCGTCAAACTTCTGGATTTTTTTCTTCAAAGTTTACTCCTCAAATTTATGCAGCTGTCCTGTTGAACGCTGCATTTGGATCTCTGACATGGAGGTTGGTGTAGGGAACAGCGCTATCTTGCAGATCTGAGGGACTTTGGAGGGTGGCGTGTAGGACGCGGAGAGAGCTGACTTGGACTTGTGAGATAGTGGAAACTGCTGACCGGTAGGCGCTGTCCTGACCTAGTCTGGGCCACTGACCCTGGGAGCAGGTTTGAAGGGGAGAAGGCTGGAAAAAACAGGATAGCAAGGGCAGGCTGGGTCTGCTGACTGCCTGTGTCTGAGGGCAGGCTGGGTCTGCTGACTGCCTGCGTCTGAGGTGCTGATGGGAGCTCACTCGTCTTTGCTGGGGAAACGTGCTCTGCCTAGCTGAGCCATGCTCACGTGGCTGTAGTCAGATTCTCGGGACATACAGAACACGGGGACTTCTAGCGCCCTCTATACCTTATGTCCTAGAGACTACTCCTGGTTTGAGCTCTAACAGCTTCCTAATGTTCCTAGTGTCCAAGGAGTGAGAGTCCTGTGAGAGGGATTGTTGTGTGGGATGTTAGTTCCTTTTTCTTTAGAATGAATTGTTAGACTTATGGGTGCCTCGGCTTGAATAGGAATTTCTAACAGACACTTTTGTGACCTGAATCATCACAATACATGGATATCTAGCCACAGAATAGTCTTGACATTGGTATAACCTGTGTTTCCACAGTCCAAATAATTAGGATATTACACTGAAGATTAAAATCGCTCGACAGTAATACCTCAACTGTCTTGTCTGAGTATGTGGCCTGTCTAAACTTTGGACTCCTTTTCACATGTGAGAGATGACTTGGTGTGATGAGAGCAAGATTGCTGGGTGCGGCTGGAATGTCTGAAAGGAAAGGGAAATGACTGCCAATCTGCGAGGTTCAGTGCATTGTTCTTTGTAATTGCCAGGATCTGTACAGTGTTCACTTTTCTGGTGATTTTCTTCTGACTGTTCATATTATCTGCAGTGTCTGAACTCTTTTAAATTTTCAGTGGCACTCAATGTGACATTCAGGTTTACAGATGCACCATTTATAGTTTTAGAAAATATTCCCAAAGTTTTTCAACTGTGATTGAGAGGCTGTAAGATAAATTTGGAAAGCCCTGGCGTATTTGAGGTCTGATGATTTACATTTAGTAGGTTCCTGTCCATGCAGATGCACAGTTCTCCTCTTGAAGGGTTAAGAAAATAGTTTAGTTCAGAGCCACATGAGAGGCCATGAACTGAGAACACAGATTTAGTTTAATCCAAATTCCATGTTCCAACATAGAATCAGTTTCGTGGTTTTACATAACAAATGTCATTACCCAAGGCAATTTTAAAAACACATTGGTGTATGTCTGATAGAGGCATGTAATATGAGATATGGGAGATATTCTATTCACCTAAGATACCATCTGATGAGATTTTAGCTTTTGACTGATAGAAGTTCATGTTCTGCCAAGTCAGTGGATTCTGAGAGGTTTTTATCTATTGTCACAAACTGTGCTGTCCACTACAGAGTGAGGCAAAGACTGACCGTCCCTGCAGGTAAAACCAGCCCAAAGTAAGGCAGCTACCCCTGAACTTGCAAAATTCCAGACTCTGCCCCTCAATGAACTTCCACATGAGCCGCCAGTCTCTGCGCACAGACTCCTTCCAAGAGTTTTTCATTCACAGACAGACACAGGGTTTTTTGTTTGTTTTGTTTTTGTTGTTTTTACAGGATTTTCCTCCACAGCCCCTCCTCCTATCTCAGGTGATCTTGGGCCACTCATTGGTTGGCTATTCCCTCAGTCTCTGTTCCATCCTTGTCCATGCACTTTTTGTAGGCAGGGCAAATTTTCAGTCAAAGGTTTTGTGGTTGGTTTGGCATCCTCATCTCTCAACTCTAGCATGGCTAGGGAGGTGACCACTTCAGACTCCATATTCCCTCATGCTAGGAGTCTTAGCTAGAGTCACCCTTGTAGGCTCCCATCTCAGGTCTCCAGCATGTCATAGAGATGCCCCTCTTTCCCAACCCGGCCCACCAGCAAATGTTATTCACTCTTCTGGCCCTCTCTCCCAGGCTTTCCCTGACCCCTGGCCCTCACATCCCTCCCAATCCCCTTCCCCTCCCACCTTCATCCCTCCATCCACTTCTGATGGCTATTTTATTTCCATTCTGAGTGAGGATCAAGCATCCTCCCTTGGGCCCTCCTTTCTATTTAGCTTCTTTGGGTCTGTGGATTGTATCATTGGTATCCTGTACTTTGTGGCTAATATCCACTTATAAGTGAGTATATACTATGCATATCTTCTTGGTTCTGGGTTACCTCACTCAGGAAGATGAAGTGGAAGTTTCTAGGTTCTGTTTCTAAAAGTTTCTAAAAATCTGTTGTGTCATGTAATGTTTTTCTGGAAGCTGTCTTGTGAGAGGGCATGTGATGTTTTGCTGAGAGCAGATGCTTGAGAAGGTGGGTAATGGTTAGAAAGAAGATTAATAGAACCCCACAAACAGTGAGAGGGTGCTCTTGTGTTGATATGACTGGCAAAGCTCTGCTGCTCTTCACTACATAGAGAGAAATGCACCAAAAGAACTTGTGTGGTCTTCTGGCTGCTGCTACTGTTTCAAATGAATTCCGTGGTTCCTTGTGCTTTCTGGTGGATCTTGCCACCTGTCCTGATTCATGCTTGGGGTTTGTAATTGGACCGGACTGCTGATATCCTGACAACAAAGAGTGGAATTGTCCCGAGGAACTCCTTCTAAACAGGGCCATAACTCCTGTTTCCTATTCCTCTTTTCTGTCCTCTACCACTGGTATGTGAGCTAGAAGGAAGGTTGAAACGTTAAGGACCTCTACTTAAAGTTTTGAAAAATCTAAGTTTTCCAGGTCCATCAATTTGCCTGCAAATTTCACGATATCCTTGTTTTTAATAGCTGAGTAATATTCTACCGTGTAAATGAACAATAATTTCTTTATCCATTTGCCCCTTGAGGGATATCTGTGCTGTTTCCAGTTTCTGGCTGTTATGAATAAAGCTGCTACAACTGTAGTTGAGCAAGTGACTTGTGGAATGGTAGAACATCTTTCGGGTATACACGCAAGAGTGATATCCCTGAGATTTGAGGTAGAACTATTCCCAATATTCTGAAAAACCACCACATTAATTTCCGTAGTGATTATATAACTGTGTATGCCCACCAGCAAGCAAGGAGTGTTCCCCTTGCCCTCCATCCTTGCCTTCATGTGCTGTGGCTTGAGTTTTTGTTCTTAGCCATTATGCTGGGTGTAAGGTAGAATCTCAGAGTCACTTTGATTTGCATTTCCCTGATGACCAAAAAAACTTTTTAAAGTGTTTCTCAGCCATGAGAGATTCCTCTGACGAGAATTCTCTGCTTAGCTCTCTACCCCATTTTTTAACTGGGTTATTTAGTTTGCCTGTGTTTAACTTCTTGAGTTCTGTATATAATTGGATATCAGCTCTCTGTGGGATGTAGGGTTGATGAAAATCTTTTCCCATTCTGGAGGCTGCCATTATGATGACAATATAATAGATGCCTTTGCCTCTACAGGTTTTCAGTCTCATGAAATCCCATTCATTCATTGTTTATCTTAGTGCCTGAGTTATTGGTGTTCTGTTCAGAAAGTTGTTCCTGTACCAATGTGTTCAAAGCTACTCCCCACTATCTCTTCTATGAGATTTAGTGTATCTAGCTTTTTAAATATATATATATATTTTATTTGTATGAGTACACTGCAGCTGTCTTTAGATACACACTAGAAGACTGCATCGGATCCCATTACACATGGTTGTGAGCCACCATGTGGTTTCTTGGAATTGAACTCAGGATCTCTGGAAGAGCAGTCAGTGCTCTTAACTGCTGAACCATCTCTCCAACCTGTATATCTGGTTTTATGTTGAGGTTTTTGATCCTCTAGGACTTGAGTTTTGTTTAGAGTGATGAATATGAATCTATTTGCATTCTTTTAAATACAGACATCCAGTTAGATTTGCACCATTTGTTGATGGTGCTTTCACTTTTCCATTGGATGGGTTTGGCTTCTTTGTGTCAAAAATTAAGTGTCCATAGGTGTGTGGGTTATTCCAGGGTCTTCTGTTTGATTCTGTTGATCAACCTGTGTTTTTCTATACCAATACTATGCAGGGTTTTTATTACTGTAGCTCTGTAGTTCAGCTTGAAATCAGGGATGGTGATACCACTAGGAGTTCTTTTATTGTACAGGATTGTTTTAGCTATCCTGGGTTTTTCTTGTTGTTGTTGTTGTTATTTTGTAATGAACTTGAGAATTGTTCTTTCAAGGTTTGTAAAGAATTGTGTAGGAATTTTGATGGGAAGTGCATTGCATCTGTAGATTGCTTTTGATAAGATGGCCATTTTCACTGTGATAATCCTGCTTACCCATGTGCATGAGAAATCTTTCTATCATGATATCTTCTTCACTTTCGTTCTTCAGAAACTTGACAGTCTTCTCATACAGGGCTTTCACTTGATTTGTTAGAGTTACACCAAGATGTTTTATATTATTTGCGGATATTGTAAAGTGTATTATTTCCTTGATTTCTTTCTTAGCCAGCTTATGGTTTGTATGAAAGAGGGCTACTGATTTTTTTATTTTTTGATTTGATTTTGTATCCAGCCACTTTGTCGAAGGTGTTTAACAGCTCTAGGAGTTCTCTGGTAGAGTTTTTGGGGTCACCGGTGCATACTATCATATTATCTGTATAGAGCCATACTTTGACTTTTTCTTTTCCAAATTGTATCCCCTTGACCTCTTTTAGTTTTCTTATTGCTCTGGCTAGAACTTCAAGTAGTATATTATAGAGACATGGAGAGAGTGGACAGCCTTGTCCCTGATTTTAGTGGAATCGCTTTAAGTTTCTCTCCATTTAAGTTGATGTTAACGTAAGATTGGCTTGCTGTATATTGCTTTTATTATGTTTAGGTATGCACCTCGGATCCCTGATCTTTCCAAGACTTTTAACATGAAGGGTTTTGGATTTTTTCTAAGGGTTTTTCAGCATCTAAGGAGATTGTCATGTAACTCTTGGTTGTCTCATTTTGTTTATATGATGGATTAAGTTGGCAGATTTTCATATATTGAACCACCACTGAATTCCTGGGATGAAGACTACTTGTTCATGGTGGATGAGGTTTTTGATGTGCTCTTGGATTTGGTTTGTGATTATTTTATTGAGTATTTTTGCATCCATATTCATGAGGAAAAGTGGTTGAAATACTCTTTCTTTGTTGAGTCTTTGTGTGGTTTAGGAATCAGAGTGACCACTGCTGGGTTTACCTAGAGGGGCTATGGGCTGGTAGGGAGCTGGGGTTGAAGTTCCAAGGTTACTTTTCAGGTCCATATTTATGTTCTTCCATTTCCCTCACTATTGCCCCACAATTTTTCCCCATTTCCCCATGAGGTCATGTGTACTCCATTCCCTTTCTTAAACTCCCAAACAGCATCCCTACAAGGGCTGATGACTTCATGACCAGCAGAATAACAAGGCAGGGCAGGCAGGAAGGCAGTTTACCCAGCAAAACTCAGTAGTAGTTGTTTGTTCAAATGGGGAGAATCTGATGTCCACGTGTTTGTTTTAGGCACATTCAAGCATTAGCACAATTAGGTGTAAACTCTTCTGGTGATAATTACCTCAGTACTGTAAGCACAGCAAAACATACCTAAGTGTCCTAGAGGAACAAAGTTATCAAAATACATATCGTAAGTGACTAAGTAGACTAGTAATGAGCTCTAAGCTCTGTATGGAAAACGGGTTTTACATTCCTTCCCTTGAAGAACAACCTTCTAGTTTGACCTTCTCTAGCACTTTCCCCTGAAAGCACATTAGAGTGTGTGCAAGGCTTTTCTACCCCTCTTGAGATGACCATGTGTTTATTGTCTATAAGGCTGCCATTTATTGCATGTATTCACTTACATATGGTGAACTATCCCTGCATTTAAGGGTTAAAGCCAACTTGGTCATGGTGGATAATGATTTTGACATGTGTCTGGATTCTCTTTGCAAGCTTTTGTTGTTGTTGTTGTTGTTGTTTTTCCTTTGTGGCCTTCTTGAAGATCACATTTATGTCATTGCCTGGTGGTTTTTCTCCCTCTATACCTGTCATTTGAAATTTGGTTTTTGCAGAGTGTCTAACATTTCCTGTATATTTCCTTTCATTGTCTTTAATGGCATTGAGATGTTTCTTCAAACCTTTAAAAAATGTTTGTAGTCTTTGGTGAAGTTTGTGACTGTACTTCTAAAGTTTGGGTCCTAGTGTTCATCTAGACAATGTGTATTGGCAAATATTTCTAAAAATCTTGTAGGATACTGAGTGGAAATGCCAGCGTGATCTTTGCTATTGTTTTTCTATGAGATCTGGTCATATGAGTTTTAGGAAAAAATACAGGCATGATGTACCAGTCAGCCTACATGCTGGGAAAATAATTGTTTTGTTTGTTTTGTGTGTCTGACTTAATAACAGCTTCCTTTATTCTTTTCTGTTATGAAACAGCTCTATATTCTGGAACCCAAATACATTATTTTTCTTTATATTTCCCCTTCCTATGATTTGAGGTCATCTTAATGTGGTTTCAAATGAACGTCTTTCATTTGAATGAATTTGAATGACATCATAAAAGTAAAAGAATTAGGGAATTGTGGTACACAGTTTCTCTCTCTTATGCTCCTCAATTCACAGCTTAATTTGTGATATTATTCATGATGTTACAGGGTGCAATATGGTCATTTGTGAAAATATGGATGATGTTAGATTTGTGTGCACAGATCAAAGAGAAGAAAGACAGGAAAGAGGTTGAGAACAACAGATGAGGCTGCTTATCAGTACACAGAGATGGGCAGCGACTCTCCTGGAAACATGGGATGGGGGTTGTGTGAAGAGAGAAACCTGGCTTGGACCTTTCAGAGACACAGGTGAGGGGCTTGGGAATGAGGTAGTGGGTGCTGCTGGAGGAGCCCCATCCAGGTCTGCAGTCTCTCGATTCTGGTATTATCTGCTTAGGCTAGACAAATTTTCATGCTATCCTAAAAAACAGTCTTCTGTGGGTTGTAGCAGACAAATAAGGTTGAGGAAAGTTAGCTGTATTCACATAGGAATCCTGTTCATTCCTGTTTCAGGCATAAATAGACAAGTCCCACATGCTGTGTGACCATGCTTCTTGTGCTTTCTGACTGACTTACGTGTACCAGGAACTTGTCTGGCTGAGATCACTGGCACTGATCCACTCTGCTTGTAGTAAAGCAGGATTACCTTCATGTCTGAGAGATTGCCTGATCCTCTGTAACTGGAGCTGTAGACAGTTGTGAGTGGCCATGTGGCATGTAATAATGAATGCCATGTCCTTTGGAAATGTAGCCAATGCTCTTAACCACTGAGCCATCTCTCCGGCCCCAGCACACTGTACTGTAGTTACCCTTGTTCTCCATTTTATAGTTCTTAGTAGCGTTATACCATTGGAGTTTCTTGGACCTTATGTCAACCATTTCCCTGAAAGATGAATCCTGTGTTACCGCCAGCATCACATCAATAGTATTTTAGGGATATTACTTACCTATATCAGAAGTGCTTCCCGCACTGCTATCACTTAGTGCCATATTTATCACTTCTATAGAGAAGGCAATGAGGTGGGAACCTAGGTATGGGAAGACATAATGTAGGAGGTGGGGAAGGATGACTGAGGGTAAGGGTAACAGACAGGGCCAATGACCAAGCTTCACATCAGAAATGGTGAGTGGGGCACAGACAGGCCAAACAGGTGTTGCTGAGTCTCCCTGATATGGAAGTGACTGAGACAGGTCTCAAAACTGGAGCCAGTCTTAGGCTTTCTGATAAGGCCACAGAAACTTGAGCCATGCTTGGGTTTGTCCTCAAGGCCCTAACCAGGGCCTAAATGGGGCCCAACAGCACATGATGCCTTGTTGTATTTATGTCATTATTGATGGTGATAATTAGCCTGATGAGTAAGTTAATTGTGGTTATGTCTATACCAGTTTACCTTCCAAATGAATGAAACTCACACTATGATTTATTTGGCTTTTATTCAATTACTGGGGAATTACTCCTAATCTAATTTTCTAAAGCTAGACTGGCTACTTCCCCAGTTGTGCTTCCCAATTTCTGACTGATTGAGTTGTTCCTGAACTATTTCTGCACCATCAGTGTTTCCTGGGGGGTGGAGATCATTTTGCCCTGACATATGTTACTGATCCATCATGTCTAATGGAGACCTCATGTCCTCCCGTCTTCCCCTTCTTCTCCCTATTTCCCCTTCTCCTCATCGTGTTCCTCACCTTTGACCCCAGCCTGGTCACTGAAGCTCTGCCATCCTCTATTTCACCCCATAAGTGGCTGTGGCCAGTTTTATTTAACCAATAGTTTAAAATTGGGGAGCAAGTTTTCACAATAGATACTGGTGTACCTTAGAATCTGCTCGTCTTGTGGCTACCAGATCTTGTGGTAGCATTTGACCATATAGAAGCACCAGATCAACCCCCAACAATGTGTGGTATTTCCTCTTTTTTTTTTTTTTAATTTTCAGGAAATGCTGTCATTCAAGGATGTGGCCATTGATTTCTCTGAAGAGGAGTGGGAATGCCTTGGTCCTGCTCAGTGGAAATTGTACAGGGATGTGATGTTGGAGAATTATGACACCCTTGTGTTTCTGGGTGAGGATCGCTTCCATGAAGAACTTTCTTTTCTTTTTAATTCATCATTCCATTCATTTACATCTCAAATGATATGCCCCTTCCCGGTTACTCTTCCACAACCCATCCCGTCCTCTCCTCCCTCCCCTTTGCCTCTATAAGGTTGCTCCCCTACCCACCAACCCAGTCTGAACCCACATCTCCAGCATCCCTGTATGCTGGGGCATCAAACCTCCACAGGACCAAGGGCCTCTCCTCCCATTGATGTCAGATAAGGCCATTCTCTGCTATGTATATATCTGGAGCCATGGATGCCTCCATGTACACTCCTTGGTTGGTGGTCTAGTCTCTGGGAGCACTGGGTGGTCTGGCCAGCTGATACTGTTCTTCCTATGGACTTGCAATCCATCTCTGCTCCTTCAGTCCTTCCCCCATTTCCCCCACCAGGATCCCCAAGCTCAGTGTGATGGTTGGCTATGAACATCTGAATTGGTCAGGTGCTGTCAGAACCTTCCAGGGGTTCTGGTATCAGAGCCACACCTGGTTCCTGTCAGCAAGGGACTCTTGGCAACAGCAACAGTGTCGGGGTTTGGTGTCTGCATCCAGGAGGGATCCCCAGGTGTGCCCATACCTGGATGGCCCTTCCGTCAGTCTCTGCTCTATTTTTTGTCCCTGTCTTTACTTTGGACAGGAACATTTCTGAGTTAAAAAATTGGAGATGGGTGGATTGCCTAATGCATCGATAGGGGGCCATGCCTACCTACTGGAGGTGGTCTCTACAGGTTCTGTCTCCCCTTCACTGTGCATTTCTACTAATGTCATCCCTGTTGGGTCCTGCAAGCCTCCAGTGGCTGGCTACCCCCAGTTCCTCATGCCCCACTGCTACATATTTCCTTGAAGAACTCTTAATTAATTGTCAGTATGAAAGTTGCTCACTTTATACAGTACCTCATGGGAGCTTGTGCTTCCAACAGTGAGGTTCGTGGCAGCTACATTTTAGGAAAATGAAAATTATTTATATTCCTTAGAACTGTTTCTTCTGGGGTTGGTTCCTCCTCCACCCACCCCTCTTAAATGTTTCGTTTTTATTAGAACGTAAGTAGTATACCTTACAGAGACTGTCACACACTTTGGTTTTGAATGTTGTCCTTGTAACTAAGGTGTGTGAAGTTCAGGACCCACAACTACTAAGTTTCTCCTAAGGGTTCTGGTGTGCCCAACAGAAAACGTGAAAAACGCACTCTCTATAGTCTGTTATTGTATCTTCTCATCTTATACAAACAGTCCTGGATAGGACATTTTATTTCTCAGGAGAATACTCTCACAATGTTCTTTCCTTTTCTCACAAACAGGTCTTGCTTCCTCTAAACCATATCTGGTCACATTTCTAGAGCAAATACAATATCCTTCAGATGTGAAGAGAGGAGCGGCTACCACTGTACACCCAGGTGTGTCAGGAGGAGGGTGTCAGAGAACAGACTGGGGAATTATAAGATGTAATATAAAGCCGTTGAGATCCAATATTGTGGTAATCATCCTTTAAAGCTATAATTTTCTCTCTTTTTCTGGGAAAGGACGTTATCTAACATTAAGGATGAGTTGTGTCTAATAAGCTGTGTTTTCTTCTACCATGAGATTAACTTGTGTTCTCCATGCAGCCAAAGATCTGCTATTTCTAAGTAATCTTTACCTTGAATGTGTGTGTGTGTGTGTGTGTGTGTGTGTGTGAGAGATAGATGTACATGCATTTTTAAAAGTGAAGATTTGTCTCTATTCCTGGCTAGCTCCAAAATGAATGAGACAGAAACGATAACATTTATTTGATAAGATTCACAAGACAATGACTGAGTAGTTAATGATCAATTCTAATCTTCTTAATTAATCTGGCTTCCAGAAAAAAATAATCAGGATACTTGCATTCTTTTTATTGATCTGGCTCTCTGGGATTCAGGTGTCTTTATATGATGGCTCTCTGGACCCCTTCCTTGTAGTGAATCCTTTCCTTCCCTCCCACCCTCTCATTTCTCCCTCTCTCTGTCTCTTCTTTCTTGGGCTGGCAGATGTCCAAATCTTTGCTCTCTATAGTTGGTCAATTGGCTGACAAATTTTAGTGACAAGTTATATACTAACATGGGAACGGTCTTTCACAAACTTGATAAGGGAAATTCATAGAGTAAGCATCACAGTACCATCTGTGGATGACAAGTAGATATGAGGCAGAAAAATCAGTGTTTGAATAATACCAAGATAATCTTTACATACTGCATAAACATATCATGCCTACAGATATGCATAAACTTCTTTCTTGAACCCTTGAGATTTATTATTCATAACTTTGAAAACTAAACTTATGATAATACATATATGTATATCATATACAATATATAAAATACAGACATACTGTTTATTTGAGGATTTTCAAAGTTAGATTATTTTGTACTTTGCTTTTACCTAGTCATAAAATTTCTGTAGTTGTGTAAGGGGCTGATTTGTGTTTACATAATGGGTTTTCTTTGTTAATTTGATGTTTTCCTTTCATATTTGACTTTGATTAATATTCCTTTGTTTCCATTTCTATGTTGTCATGGTCTTCTTTTTTCAGTAGAAGGCTACAAGATTTTCGCTTCTGTGTTTTAAACTAGGCTTCATTGAATACAGGTATAAAAAATTGAATTTAGCTTACCATTTATAAAGACAAATGCAAGTATGACAAAATGTTGGGTTTTAAACAGAAGCTCATAAATTTACAGAATTTTGCTCTACTTTCATTAATTTCTCAATCCTTCCTCCCCAGGAGGAAAATGCTATACATGCAAAGAATGTGGAAAAGTATTTGAGTGGACCAAAGTGTGTAAAAATCACCAGATAATTGATTTAGGAGTGAAGTCCTACAAGTGTGAAGAATGTGCTGAGTACTTCCATATTACATCATTACTGTCTGAAGAGAAAAGAATTCATACAGGAGAAAAACCTTACACATGTGAACTTTGTGGCAAGGCCGTCTACATTCCAGTATTACTATCTAAACACAAGATAATTCATACCAGAGAGAATGCCTACAAGTGTGAAGTACGTGGCAAGTCCTTCCAACATCCATCAAGTCTTTGCAGACATAAGAAAATTCATTCAGCAGACAAACCCTACAAGTGTGAAGTATGTGGAAATGCTTTCCACTCTCCCTCATTACTTTTGATACACAAGAGAATTCATACAGGAGAAAAACCTTACAAGTGTGCAGTATGTGGCAAGGCCTTCCACATTTCATCATTTCTTTCTAAACACAAAATAATTCATGGAGGAGAAAAACCCTACAAGTGTGATGTATGTGACAAGGCCTTCCATTATCCATCAAGACTTTCCAACCATAAGAAAATTCATTCAGGAGAGAAACCATACAAGTGTGAAGTATGTGGAAAGGCCTTCCGCATTCTATCACTACTTTTGGTACACAAAATAATTCATACAGGAGAAAATGCCTACAAGTGTGAAGTATGTGGCAAGGCCTTCCAACATCCATCAAAACTTTCCAGACATAAGAAAATTCATTCAGCAGACAAACCCTACAAGTGTGAAGTATGTAGAAAGGCCTTCCACTTTCCATCATTACTTTTGGTACACAAGAGAATTCATACAGGAGAAAAACCCTACAAGTGTGAAGTATGTGACAAGGCCTTCCATTATCCATCAATACTCTCTAAACACAAGCGAATTCATACAGGAGAGAAACCCTACAAGTGTGAAGTATGTGGCAAGGCCTTCCACATTTCATCATTTCTTTCTAAACACAGAATAATTCATAGAGGAGAAAAACCCTACAAGTGTGATGTATGTGGCAAGGCCTTCCATTATCCATCAAGACTTTCCAACCATAAGAAAATTCATTCAGGAGAGAAATCATACAAATGTGAAGTATGTGGAAAGGCCTTCCGAATTTTATCACTACTTTCTAAGCACAAGATAATTCATACAGAAGAGAATCCTTACAAGTGTGAAGTATGTGGCAAGGCTTTTGATTATCCCTCAAGACTTTCTACCCATGCAAAAATACATACAGGAGAGAAACCATACAATTGTGAACCATGTGGAAAGGCCTTCCATTCTTTGTCAACACTTTCTAAACACAAGAGAGTTCATACAGGAGATAATTACTATAACAGTGAAGTATGTGTCAAGTCCTTCAATCATCCTTCAAGACTTTCTAAATCTAAGAAAATTTGTACGGGAGAGAAGCCCTACAAGTGTGAAGTATGTGGCAAGTCCTTCCATGTTTCATCTGTACTTTCTAATCATAGGACGATTCATACAGGAGAAAAACTGTATAAGTGTGAGGTATGTGGGAAGGCCTTCTATTATCCATCAAGACTTTCAAACCATAAGAGAATTCATACAGGAGAGAAACCATACCAGTGTGAAGAATGTGGGAAGGCCTTCTGTTTTCCACCATCACTATCTAAACACATGAGAATTCACACAGGAGAGAAACCATACATGTGTAAAGAATGTGGGAAGGCCTTCCGCTTTCCATCATCACTGTCTGTACACAAGAAAATTCATACAGGAGAGAAACCCTACAAGTGTGAAGTATGTGGCCAGGCCTTCCATTATCCGTCATTACTTTCTAAGCACAAGAAAATTCATACAGGACAGAAACCCTACAAGTGTGAAGTATGTGGCCAGGCTTTCCATTATCCGTCATTACTTTCTAAACACAAGATAATTCATACAGGAGAAAAACCCTACAAGTGTGAAGTATGTGGCAAGGCCTTTCATTATTCATCATTACTTTCTAAACACAAGATAATTCATACAGGAAAAAAACCTTACAAGTGTGAAGTCTGTGGTAAGGCCTTCCATTATCCATCAAGGCTTTCTAGCCATACAAAAATGCATACAGGAGAGAAGCCATATAAGTGTGATGTATGTGGAAAGGCCTTCAGTTATCCTTCAAGACTTTCTAAACATCAGAAAATTCATACAAGAGGGAAACCATACAAGTGTGATGTATGTGGAAAGGCCTTCCACATTGCATCATTACTGTTAGTACACAAGGGAATTCATACTGGAGAAACCCTACAAGTGTGAAGTCTGTGGCAAGGCCTTCCATTTTCCATCACGACTTTCCAAGCATAAAACAATTCATGGTGTTGGAGAGATGTCTCAAGAGTTAAGGGCACTGGCTTATCTTCCAAAGATCCTGAGTTCAATTCCCAGGAAATATGTGTAGGCTCACAACCATCTATAATGGGATCTGATGCCCTCTTCTGCTGTGCAAGTGTACATGCAGATAGAGAAGTCACATACATAAAATAAATAAGTCTTTAAAAAATATCGATGGTATGTTGCCTGGTGCCAAAAGAAAAGAAAATTCATACTGGAATACTAGTCTGAAGTATGGGGAAAGGCCTTGAATTTCATCATCACTTTTGATACACAAAATTTATACAGGAGAAAAACCCTACAAGTGTGTAGTGTGTGTTACAAGGATTTCCATTGTCCAGCATTATTTTCTACACACAAGTCACTCAGGAGAGAAACCCTGCAAATATAAAGTATGTATCCTAGCCTACTATCCTCAACAAAAACATTAGGGATCATCAAAGAATTCTTCAGAGAAACCACACAAATATAAAGTATGTGCAAATACTTTAGAAATTTCATAGTATGTTCCAAACATGGGATAATTCCTACTGAAGAGAAATATTACAATTGTGGAGAATGTGGCAAAAACTCTTACCAGTCTTCTTGTCTTAAGCAACATTCAAGATTTCATCTATGAGAGAAACCACACAAGTGTGAAGAATGTTCCAAGGTCTTTTGTACTTACTAAGAACTTGTGAAACACCTCATAATTCATACGAGACTGAAATGCTACATGTGAAAAATGTTGTAAACACTTTAATAAACTTTCTTATATTTCTCACACAAGGTAGACCCTTTCAAGTCTTCCTGAAAGCATTTTTTCATTCAACATCCTATCCTCAAAAACAATTAAATTTCATTTATCTCTATCCTTATCTGCTTGTTGGAGGCCAGCAGCCTTTCTCCGCCTTCCTCCAGTAAATCTTCCTATCTCTTCACAACAGGGGATTCCAATATCCATGAACTGAGGCTGCCCCTATGTTTTAAGATTCTTTTTCATTGGAGCCACCATGTGGATCAATCTGCTTTGCTCACTGAGAAACCAATTCTTCCCACTTCCTAGACCTGTATCACTGTGTGTGTGTGATCAATCCAAGAATCCCTAAATTAATAAAATTAAAAATTAAATTAAATTCTCACCTTTCATGTTGGACACCATCTGTTGCGTGTAATTTTACACTCTACCAACTTTTACTCAGAGAGGTGACCATACTGCCAGCCTCCACCTGGCTTCCGTTGAATCCTTGGACAAAAGACACACACACACACACACACACACACACACACAGTTTTTTCTTTTTCAACTTGCCTTATGACACACTGTACTTAAATCACTTTCTATCATAAATTGCATTTATCAACCTAAAACCATATTTTTAGATCTTAAAGCATTTTCTTAAATTCTACACAAGTTAGTCTTAACTGTGAGACTACAATTATGTAGTCTACCACATCAGAGACCTGAGAAGGAAAAATATTTTCTGAATAAACAGGATGTGCAAATCAAGCAGATTCCAAAAGTATAGAAGTTTAGGAACTGGTGGTCATATGATAGTCACCCAAGCGTCTTCTACAGTGTTGTAAAAAATCAAGTCTCTAGGTGTGTGCAGGTTTATTTCTGAGTATTCAATTCTATTGTATTCATCGACCTGTCTCTGTATCAAAACCATGCACTTTTTAATCACAGTTCCTCTGTAGAGCAGCTTGAGGTCAGGAATTGTGATTCCTTCTGAAGTTATTGTCCAGGATTGTTTTGACTAACCTTGTTTTGTTTTGTTTTGTTTTGTTTTTTCCATATGAAATTGAAAATTGGGTATATGCCCTCCCCTGAGTGGTATAGCTGGGCATATAAAAATGTGTTGGAATTTTGATGGGATTGCTTTGAATCTGTAGATTGCTTTTGATAAGATGGCCATTTTCATCTTGTTAATCCTTGTTATCCATGAGCACGGGAGATCTTTACATCTTCTGATATCTTCTTCAATTGATATATTCAGGGACTTAAAATTCTTGTCCTACAGAAATTTCCCTTGCTTAATTAGATTTACATCAAGATGTTTTATATTTGTAGGTATTGTGAAGGATATTGTTTCCTTAATTTCTTTTTCAACCTGAATTGTGTAAAATAGTAAAAAAGCAATCCATGCTTCTCCCACAGTGCACCAGCAGGCAGGCTGGCCTGTTCACATCTTGGCAGATTCTCTGATCTGGAGCTCCGAAATCTCTTCACCTAGCTCACTAAGTTCCCATGGTAGGTCCCTGCCATTCCAGTTCCACACTTCCAAACTCCCATGGCTTCTTGGAGTGCACTTCTCATAAACCGATGCCTTGCTGCTGTACCTTTCTCTCTGGAACCCAGTTTAATCTCTTTGTGAAGAAAAATACCACATAAACTTAGTTCAGAATCAACAGGTAACTCAATCACTGGGTGCAACAACTAGCATTCTAAATATAACTCTTCTGGTGGCGAATGGTGGCCGATCTGCCATCTAAACCAGGGCCATCTTGTTAGCCACATTTTGTCCTCAAAGCTCCCCCTGTCCCAAAGGAAAACATCTTTTCTTGCCTCTCCTCCTCCCCTCTCCAGCCCAGAAGTCTTGCTTACTCCTGGACCAGTAATTGGTTCCTTAAAACCTTTATTCATTAAGGGAAAGTTTACAGGAAGTCACCTGAGTACATGATTCATTCCTCTTCCCAGAAAGCCCATCTTGAAGCAGAATTAGTATCAAAATACAAACAGCACCAGGGCTATCCACAACAAGCCTGTTTATCATTTGTATAAAGGAAGGCTACTGATTTCTTTGAGTTAATTTTATATACAGCCACTTTGCTGAAGTTGTTTCTCAGTTCTAGGACTTCTCTGGTAGAATTTTTAAGGTCAATTATGTGTACTATCATATTACTCACAATAGTGATACCTTGACTTCTTTCCAATTTGTATCCCCTTTATCTACTTTTGTTCTCTTAGGGCTCTAACAAGAACTTCAAGGACTATATTTAATAGGAAGAGAGTGTCAGCCTCGTCTTGTGTCTGATTTTAGTGGAATTGCTTCAAGTTTTTTTCCATTTAATTTGATGTTGGATAGTGGTTTGCTCTATATTGCTTTTGTTATATTTAGGTATGTACCTCAAATTCTTGCTCTCTCCAAGACTTATCAGATGAAGGGTTGTTGGATTTTATCAAAGGCTTTTTCATCATCTAATAAGGTGACCATGTGATTTTTTTTTTTTACCCCCTTTGGGTTTGTTTGTATTGAGATTCTTTGAGTTTGTGGATTACGTTGGTGGATTTTCATATATTGCACCATCCCTATGCCCCTGGGATGGAGCTTATTTGATCATGGTGAATGTTTTTGGTGTACTCTTGGATTCAGTTTGTGAGAATTTTATTGAGAATTTTTGTATGAATGTTCATAAGTAAAATTGGTCTTAAGTCCTTTTTCCTTGTTGAGTCTTTGTGTAGTTTATGTATCAGGGCTAATGTGGCATCACAGAATGATTTAGGTAGTGTTCCTTCTGATTCTTTTTTCTCAAATAGTTTGAGGATTATTTGGTATTCACTGTTTTTTGAAGGACTGGTAGAATTTTGCATTAAAACCATCTGGCCCTTGGCTTTTGTTTGTGTGTGTGTTTGTTTGTTGTTTTTTTGTTTTTTGATTGTTTTATTCGTTTTGGGTTGGGAGGTTTTTAGTGACTACTTTTATTTGTAACAGGTTATGAGACCATTTAGATACTTTACCTGATCTTGATTTAACTTAGGTATGTGGTACCTATCTAGAAAACTATCCATTTTGTCTGTAGTTCCTGTTCTCTTTCTTAGGCTTACCCTCTCCAGGGTTGTCTACATTTGTGTGGGGTTTTTTTTTGGTTTTTTTTTTTTGTTTTGTTTTTTGTTTTTTCTTTTTTTTTAACATTCTCTATTTCTATTTTTCGTTCTTGGAATGTTTTGTTCAACTCCTTCACCTGTTTGATTGTATTTTCCTGTATTTCTTTAAAAGATTTATTTCTTTCCGTTTTAAGGGCATCTACCTATTTTTCTGTGTTTTTCTTTCTTTCTGTTTTCTTTTTGAACTTTATGATGGTTTTCAAGAGAGTAGGGATCCCTTAGCCTCTCCTGTTATTATGGGGTCTGGGATAGAAACTGTGATGGAGATGCTCAGTGTTGGGGGCCAAGTTGGTACAGGGACTCTTCAGCTATCAAGAGCATCTTTCTTGCTCTCAGTGTCCTTGCTGGGGTGGGTGGTCCAGGGTTTCTTATTCCTTGGAGTCCATGTAGGCCATGGAGTCCTCCACCCTGTTTCTGTAGCCATATTCATTGTCATATCAGGAAATGAGCTTTACAAAATTTTCATAGAGAGCATGCCAGACACTGCATCAAAGGTGGAGGAGTTGCAGGAGAAAACCTGGTCATCAGTGTAGCCCAGGATGTGCTTTAGTAGGCCTTCTGATGCCTGCTTCACCACATTCTTGATGCCATCTTACTTGGCAGGTTTCTCCAGGCTCATGTCAGATCCACAATGCACATATTAGGGGTAGGAACACCAATGTCCATGTCAGTGAACATCCTGTTCAGCTCTGGAATGACCTTGTCCACAGCCTTGTCAGTACCAGTGGATGCAGTGGGAATGCCCACAGCCATCATACCACAGCTTTCCAGAGGGCCCATCCATAGTCTTCTGAGTGGCAGTGATGGCATGAACCATGGTCATGAGCCCTTCCTCAATGCCAAAGTTGTCATGGATGACCCGGCTAATGGGGCTAAGGTGTTGGTACAAGATGGATTGCTGAAAATCTTGATTGAGTTGTCATATTTCTCATAGTTCACATCCATCACAAACACTGGAGCATCCACAGAAGGGGCAGAGATGATGACCCTTTTGGCCCCACCCTTCAAGTGGGCCCCAGCCTTCTTCATGGTGGTGAAGACATTAGTAGACTCCACAACATACTCAGTATCAGCGTCACCCCATTTGCTGTTAGCAAGATCTCCTCCTGGAAGACGTTGGGCTTCCCATTGATGCAAGCTTGCCATTCTCACCCTTGGCTGTGTCATTGAACTTGCAACAAGTAGAGTCCTTCTGTAATATGTAGACCATGTAGTAGAGGTCCATGGAGGGGTCATTAATGGCAACAAACTCCACTTTGCCAGCTTCAGAGCAGAAGGCAGCCCTGGTAACCAGGTGCCCAATACAGTCAAATACAATAAAACCTTTACCATGTCTACAGGATTAAGGCGGAACTGTATGAGAAGATGCAGCCGTCTCTGGAACAGGGAGGAGCAGAGAGCCTTCTTTTGTTTCTTTAAGGGAATTATTTATATCCTCTTTAAGGGCCACCATCATTTTCATGAGATGGAATTTAAGGTCTGAGTCTTACACTTCAGGTGTCTTAGGGTATCCAGGGCTTGCTATAATAGGAGAGCTGACTCCTGATGGTGCCAAACTGCAATGCTTACTGTGGCTTATGTTCTTATGTTTTTCTTTTGCCATCTGGTTGCTTGGTGTTAGCTATCCTGGGTGTCCAGGATTGGAGAAGGCTTTGCAGGAACCATGGGGAGGTGTGTATCCCATGTTAGAGCAGGCCTTCTGTGAGGCAGGCAGTGCTGTATCTCTGGTTACAGCAGGCATTCTGTCCTACCTCTGGGACCAAATCTTGTAGGCCAGCAGAACTTAGCGATGCAGGAACAGGAAGCAAAAACATTCCTAGTGGGTTACTAGGTATCATAGTAAGTGGACTTATTCCCTTTTCTACCCCTTGATTACTGTACACATGATTCCTGGCTATGGGAGAAACTGTATCATATTCCAGATACTGACTTAAAGCATATACTGCCTTCTGAAGAACCCTGTTCTAACCCTCCATGGCTCATGCCACCTATTCGGTGCTATCACTGTGTCTTCTAAAGGACATTGCTTTTTTCTGTCAGGTGATCTTAGTTCAGGATGGTCTAGTACAAGGTAAGATCAGTGTATTCCATGATCATGGGCCCACTATGGCACTTCTTTGGGTATGAAATGAGTTTCTTCGTCAGAAAACATACTGTGTAGGATATGACAATGAATAAGTCACTTTGTAAATTCATGAATGGTGGTTTGGGCAGAAGAGTCATGTATAGGAAAAGCAAATCCATAGCCAGAATAAGTATCTACTACAGTAAGAACAAAGTGTTTTTTCCATGGAGGAAGCTGTCCAATGTATTCCTGGCTAGTCACCTCAGTGAATCATGCTACATCTGGGGCTCAGTTTTGGTGTCTTTTGTTGGCAGATGTTGCATCCAGCATGAGGTGCAGCCAATTCAGTCTTAGTGTCTTAGT
>JADRCH010006857.1:2475-58896 GCA_019843965.1 Rhynchomys soricoides
CCACCAACTCCTCATGTCCCCTAATATGCTTTTTAGTTGTATAGGTCCCCACCACACTATGTTGGCTTAGGTGGGTCTATATTCTGTGGACTCTGCCCTTCGGCGTTTTTTTCTAGGTTTTCTGAGAGCACACGTCTCCTCCTTTGTGTTAGAGACTCTGTTTGTACAGGCTCCACCCCTTCAGGAAACCTAACTATGATGGAAAGGAATAGTCTCCGCTTCAGTACGGTGGCCTTAGAGGATCTAAACACTTGGCCCCTCCCACAACCTATTGAAGTCCCCTAATATGGTTTGAAGTTGTATAGGTACCCACCCCTCTAAGGTGGCTTTGGTGGGTCTATATTCAGGGGACTCTGACCCTTCGGAGTTTTTTCCTAGGTTATCTGAGAGCACAAGGATCCTCCTTTGTGTGTTAGCCTTAGAGACTCTGTCTGTACAGGCTCCACCCCTGTCAGGAAACGTAACTATGTTGCGTGGGAAGAGTCTCCACCTCTATACGGTGGCCTTGGTGGTTCTAAACACCAGGCCCCTCCCACCACCTTCTGATGTCCCCTAAAAGAGTTTGCAGTTGTATAGGTCCCCACGTGGCTTTGTTGGGTCTATATTCAGAGGACTCTGCCCCTTCGGATAGTTTTTCTAGGTTTTCTGAGAGCACATGTCTCCTCCTTCGTGTGTTAGCCTTAGAGTCTGTGTCTTTAAAAGTTCCACCCCTGTCAGGAAGCCTAAGTATGTTGTACTGGGATAGTCTCTGCCTCTGTATGGTGGCCTTAGAGGGTCTATCAGCAGAGGCCCCTCCCATTAGCTCCTGAAATAGGCTAATTAGTTTTGTAAGGTATAGGTCCACGCTTCTGTATGGTGGATTTGGTTTGTCTATATTCACAGGACTTCTACACTTTCGACTATTTTACATTTGTTTGTGGGAACATAAATCTCTACCTTTGGCCGGTGGACTTAGAGGCTCTGTCTCTTCAGGCTCCTTCCCGTCAGGAAGCCTAACTGTGCTACATGGTAATAAGTTTGCGCCCTTTTATGGTGGCCTTATTGGGTCTTTCCACAGAGTCTCCTCCCACCAGATCTTGTAATTACCATATATGGTTTGTATGGCCATAGATGCTGTGTCTCTTTAAGCAGTGCCCCTGTTAGGAAGCCTTACTATGCTGTGTGGGAAAAGGCTCTGCCTCTGCCTCTCTATGGTGGCCTTAGAGGGTCTATCCTGGGAGGCCCCTCCCACAAGCTCCTGAAATAGTCTAATATAGTTGGTATGGCTTTAGGTTTTCACCCCTGTTTTGTGTGTTTTGTGAGTTTATATCCACTGTACACTGCCCCCATTCGAGTGTTTTCTAGGGTTTGTGAGAGCACAAGGCTAGACTTTGGGAGGTGGCCTTAGAGGCTCTGTAGGTACATCCCCGACCCGAATAGGAAACCTAACTATGTTGTACAGGAAAAGTCTCTGCCTCTGTAAGTTGGCCTTAGAGGTTCTAACCACAAGGCCCCTCCCACCACCTCCTGATGTTGCCTAATATGTTTTTTAGTTGTAAATGTCCCTACCACTCTGTGCTGGCTTTGGTGGGTCTATATTCAGTGGACTCTGTCCTTTGGAGTGTTTTTCTAGGTTTTCTGAGAGCACAAGGCTCCTCCTTTGTGTGTTAGAGACTCTGTGTGTACTGGCTCCACCGCTGTCTGGAAACCTAACTATGTTGGAAAGGAATAGTTTCTGCTTTTGTATGGTGGCCTCAGAGGTTCTAAACAGTAGGCCCCTCCCACACCCTATTGATGTCCACTAATATAGTTTGTAGTTGTATAGGTCCCCATCCCTCTATGTTGGCTTAGGTGGGTCTATATTCAGTGGACTCTGCCTCTTCGGAGTTTTTTCTAGGTTTTCTGAGAGTACTATGCTCCTCGTCTGTGTTTTGCCTTAGAGACTCTGTACAGGCTCCACCCCTGTCAGGAAACCTAACTATGTCCGACGGAATAGTCTCCGCCTTTGTACGGTGGCCTTAGAGGTTCTCTACACTAGGCCCCTCCTACAACCTCCTGTTATCGCCTTATATGGTTTTTTGTTGTCTAGGGCCCTCCCCTCTATGTTGGCTTTGGTGGGTCTATATTCATTGGACTCTGCCCCTTTCGAGTGTTCTTCTAGGTTTTCTGAGAGCACAAGGCTAAACCTTTGGATGGTGGCTTTAGAGGCTCTGTCTCTGCAGGGCCCGCCTTTGTCAGGAAACCTAACTTTGTTGGATCGGTAAAGTCTCCGCCCCTGTCCCGTGGATTTAGTGGGTGGGTCTTTCCTCAGAATCTTACCCGGCCGCCATTTTATAGCAGGGTATTAATGAGTTTGGCTTGTTTTTTGTTTCCCTTCCTGTACAGTGGCCTCTGTTAGTCCTTCTGGAACACGCCACTGCTCCTTTCTGAAGAATAATTGGGATTGTAAGATCAGAAGTTCCTGCTTGGTGGCCCTAGTTGGTTTATCCACACAGGTCCTGCCCACCGTATCTGCTGGAATCCTAATTAGGTGAGTATCAGTCTAGTTTTCTGCCCATGTGTGTTGGCCTTTATTGTCTACCTGCCCAGCCCCCCCGGACCCCATTGGTCTGCTGTCCTTTTTGGGTATCTATAGGCACAGCTTTTTATCCCTGAACCCTATTTACTGGCCTTCGTGGGTCTATCTGCACTGGCTCCCCCTTTTGAGAAGACTAATTGGGTTTTTCAAATCATATATTTCTGCCCCTGTATGGTGATCTTAGTTGGTCTGTCTCTATAGTCTCTGCTCTATCTGAAGGCCTAACTGTTGCACGGGCAAAGTCTCCACCTCTGTATGGTGGCCTTAGTGGGTCTCTCCACAGAGGCCCCTCCCACCAGCTCCTGAAATAGTCTAATAGGGTTTCTACAGGCATAGGTCCCTACCACTGTATGTTGGCTTTGGTTGGTCTATATTCTCATGACTCTCGCCCCCTGTAAGGTGACCTTAGTGGGTCTGTCTCTATAAGCCCTGTCCCTTTCTGGAGGCTTAACTGGGTTGTATGGGCAAAAGTTTCTGCCCTTAGTGGGTCGATCTGCATAAGCTTCCCCAATCCACATGTCTGACTGTATAATTTGATGAATACAGACATAGTTCTCTTTCCTTGTTTGGTGGCCTTAGTGGGTCTCTGCAAAGGACTCTTCACCTTTTGAAAGGGCTAATTGTGTTTTTCATAGCATAAGTCACCTCCCATGTTTGGTGGCCTTAGTGGGTTAATCTCTATAAGCCCTGCCCCTGTGTGGAGGCCTAACTGGGTTGTATGGGTACAAGCCTTAGCCCGTGAATGGTGGCCTTAGTGGGTTTGACTGCACAGGACTCCGTTCCCTTTAGAGGTTAATTGGGTTTGTTAGAGCACAAGCCTGTGCCCCTGTATAGTGGTCTATGTGGGTCCATCTGCAGTGTTCTCTCCAGTGTCTGTGTGGAGCCCTATGTGGGTTTGTATAGGCACAGATCTCTATCTCTGCATGGTGGCCTTAGAGGTTCTATCTCTACTGGCCTCTGTTCTTGTATGGTATCCTTAATAGCTCCATAGGTGTCTTCACCTTTCTAGCAGGATAATGGGGTTTGTCAGTGCACAAGTCTATGTCCCTGTATGGTGGCCTTAGTTGGTCTGTCTCTAGAGGTCTCCACACTTGTATGGCAGCCTAAGTAAGTCTATCTGCACAGGCTTTGTTGACCATATGGGAGTCTTAGTGGGTCTGTCTGCATATGTTTCCACTGGTGTGTGGCAGTCTTAAGTGGGTCTGTCTCTACAGGCTTCTGTCTGTGTCTGGCAGCCTAAGTGGCTTTGTATGGGCACAGGTTTCTGCCTCTTCATGGAGCTTAAATGAGTCTTTCTGCACAGGCCTATACTCTTGCATGGCAGTTTAAGTGGGTTTATGTCGATACAGGCCTCTGCCCCTGTGTGGTGGCTTACATTTGTCTGTCTGCTTAGCCTTTCCTAATAAAAGACCTAACCTACTCTTGGAAGCCTGAAACTAGACTTTTATTCAGTGGCCTAACAAGTTTTAATTTCCTCCACAGAGTTTGCAGAAAAGAAGTTGATCTACAAGTACAGGAGTCCTGGTATGTTCCTAGAAAGATGTTCTGGAAAGCTGCAAAAACAGGTCTTCACTAAATCCAAGGTATTCTTTACCTGGTAGTACAGTGGTGCTTACAGGTTGTCATTCTTATCCTTCCAGATTCCTGCCTGTCAGCTCTTCTGCTTCAGCTCTGAGCCCAGTCATCATGCCTAGGGGTCAAAAGAGTAAGAGCCGCTCCCGTGCAAAACGACAGCAGGCACGCAGGGAGGTCCCAGCAGTCCAGCCCACTGCAGAGAAAGCAGGGTCTTCTCCTATTGACCAGAGTGTTGGCTCCAGCTTCCCTGGTAGTTCTCAGGGTGTGAAAACCCCTGAATCTTTTGGTGCAGGTGTGTCTTGCACAGGCTCTGGTATAGGTGTTAGGAATGCTGCTGTTCTTGCTGATAAGAAAAGTTCAGATGGCACCCAGACAGGAAGTTTCATTCTGCACACACTTAAAGATCCTATCATGCGGAAGGCTAGTGTGCTGATAGAATTCTTGCTAGATAAGTTTAAGATGAAAGAGACAGTTACAAGGAGTGAAATGCTGGCAGTAGTCAACAAGAAGTATAAGGAACAGTTCCCTGAGATCCTCCGGAGAACTTCTGCACGCCTAGAATTAGTCTTTGGTCTTGAGTTGAAGGAGATAGACCCCAACACTCATTCCTATGTGCTGGTGGGCAAACTGGGTCTTTCCACTGAGGGAATTTTGAGTAGTAATTGGGGGTTGCCTAGGACCGGTCTCCTGATGTCCATCTTAGGTGTGATCTTCATGAAGGGTAACCATGCCACTGAGCAAGAGGTCTGGCAATTTCTGAATGGAGTTGGGGTATATGCTGGTAAGAAGCATTTGATCTTTGGTGAGCCTGAGGAGTTTATAAGAGATTTAGTGCAGGAAAATTACCTGGAGTACCGCCAGCTACCTGACAGTGACCCCCCAAGCTATGAGTTCCTGTGGGGACCCAGAGCCCATGCTGAAACCACCAAGATGAAAGTCCTGGAAGTTTTAGCTAAGGTTAGTGGTACAGTCCCTACTGCCTTCCCTAATCTCTACCAGTTAGCTCTTAGAGATCAGGCAGGGGTTCAAAGGAGAGTTCAAGGCAAGGGTGTTCATTCCAAGGCCCTATCCTAAAAGTCCTCTAACATGTAGTTGAGTCTGTTCTGTTGTGTTTTGAAAACAGTCAGGCTCCTAGTCAGTAGAAAGTCATAGCTAGCATACCAGAACCAAGATATACCCATTTTTGGCCTATTATATATTAGTAGAATGGTGGCTATTGTTACTTTTCAAATGTTTGTTTAACTAAACGGTGCTTTGTGCCATGCTTTCTGATAAATGCATAAAGAGGTAACTGTCACTTGTCAGTATAAGACTTGTTTTGTTACTTTGCAACAAACTGGAAAACCTTATTTTGTTTTTACTAAAACATGTAACATTACATTGGAGAAGGGATTATTATGGCAATGTGATATCATACAGTGGTAAAACAACAGTGAAGTGGGAAAGTTTCTATTTCTACTTTTGAAAATTTTATATATGAGTGTGATTGTTAGTTGTATACTTTTTTTGTATAATGCTAAGTGAAATAAAGTTGGATTTGATGACTTTACTCAAATTTGTTAGAAAGTGTATTATAAAGCTCTATTACTTTATTATTTTCTTCAAGTATTAAGCATTTGTTCTCTGGAAGTTTCTCCAGTAGCACTGGATCTAGTATGAAAGAACATAATGTAGTCACTGACAATGAGTTATCTGAGTCTAGCAGCAGCTACATATAAGAAAGAGGGTATGCCGGGCAGTGTTGGCATATGCCTTTAATCCCAGCACTCGGGAGGCAGAGGCAGGAGGATTTCTGAGTTCCAGGCCAGCCTCGTCCACAGAGTGAGTTCCAGGACAGCCAGGGCTACACAGAGAAACCCTGTCTTGAAAACCAAAAAAAAAAAAAAAAAAAAAAAAGAGGGTGATGTACTGTGTAAAATACATGTAGCATATAGACAATATAAGAAGCAGGACATTTTCATGAAAGCTAAGTATAAATCATGGAATATGTTAGAATAGGCAATTCAAATGATATACATGAACTAAAATGCTGTTCACCAATATTGCTATGATGTACTAATTATGTATTATTTATAGTGCATATGGGTTTGTTCTCTGTTAGTAGACAAATTAATGTTTTGAGTCAAGGGCTAGCACTCTAAATGATATCTATCCAAATTATTCTTTTTAGTATTTTTACCACCCAAACATTGTGCTCTCCTTTAGAGTTCCATAAACTGTAAGACAAAATATTTGGCAGTTGCAATTTCATCAATGGGAAGTAATTTGAGTGAGGTTGTATGGTGACCTGAATGAGCCTGCAGGAATGGTAAGGACCACACTTATGATACATAAGAGGGCAGAGAGTAGGCTTGAATCAAGAAACAAATCTTAAATTTCCTTTTGGAACTTGAGAGTGTTACAAAGAAATGTCCACCTAGGGCAAGAATGGACAGTCAGCTCTTTGCCACAGACCAGATGAATATTACACAAACTGTACATATGATGTCTAGAAATTTTTGAAAAAATATAAGTGATACTTAAGAAGAGGTACTAAGCTGAGCAGTGGTGGTGCACACCTTTAATCCCTGTACTGGAGAGGTGGAGACAGGTGGATTTCTGAGTTCGAGGCCAGCCTGGTCTACAGAGTGAGTTCCAAGACAGCCAGGGCTACACAGAGAAACCCTGTCTCGATAAAACCAAAAAAAAAAAAAAAAAAAAAAGAAGAGTACTTATTCATAGTATACACAGATATAGCCAGAATCTTGTTCATTAATAGAGAATTTTAATAAGTCACCACCTTCAATCTAAATTATTTTAGTAGGGCTCAGTGGCTAAGAACATTGGCTGCTGTTCGATTCCCAGTATCCATGTGGTGGTTCACAACCATCTGTAACTCTAGTTCTAGAAAATCCATTGCTTTCTGGCCTCCATGGACACTGCATTCACAGGATGCACAGATACATGTGCAGGCAAAACACTGATTAAAAAAATAAAAATAAGCTTAATGATAACTACCATGTCTTTAAAGACATAGTCTCACCTTATACTGTGCCATGTGAACTTTATCAGATTTAAAATGCAGTTTAATAACTAGAGTTTCTGAAGTCAACAAGAATAGTACAGAGAACAGTTAGAATAATCACTTGATGAATTCCTCAGAACTAAACAGCACTGTACTACTCTAAGCCAGAGGCAGGCCTTGCCTCAGAACTAAACAGCACTGTACTACTCTAAGCCAGAGGCAGGCCTTGTGTCACTGACTCATTTTTACTCATCACTTCAAAAATACATTTCTGGCACTAAATGTATGACTTTTAAACTAAAATATTGCTTTTGCAATACAGAGTCAAAGGAAATAGCAATGAACTTTTTTTTTTTTAAAAGCAAAGTATTATTAAATTGACAAACTGATGCAGGAGGACTGGGAGCTTGAGGACAGCCTGCAAGACCTCCTAGGATACAGAGCAAGACATATCACAAAGGATTACTTGAGAATATTTGCCTAAAACTCAATACAAATAAACCTCAGAAGATAAGAGATTCACAAATCATAGCTTTAAACTTTCCTATAGAAAGTAACTTTACATAGAAATTACATAAGAGGCCATGCCTGTATGGTAAAGGTAGGTATAGATTTCTGTTCTTTGTGTGAAACAGCAGAACACCTGTCCTGGGATCTCGATTTACTATTTCAGCTTGGCTATGATTATCATTCCTGGAGCATATTACCTAGAAGTCTTTTAAAAGAGAAATGCTGCTCAACAAAACGAATTGCTGAGATCCCAGCCTGAGGTCTGCCCTTGTAAGGCTGATAATTCATCTCTCAATGCCCACTGTCCCCAGGTACAGGAGAGCTTTGCTCTGCACATGTGCCCTGAGAGTAAGAGCCTTTCTACATGTGGCATATTTCCATTAAGCATTGTGTGATCTTACTCATATATCTAATGTAAACCACTTGGAATCCAAGTTGAGAGAATGCTGAAATTTAGAGGCTCATGAGGTGAAGGGAATGGAAGAGTTGGGGAAAAGTTGGTCACTGGGTAGTAAGCTACAGCAGGAAGTAAGAAACATCACACTCTTCCACCATTTGATGACTACTAATGACAATAATCTGTAATTTCAAAATGCTAGGAGAAAAGATTAGTATTGTCACTTCAAAGAAGCTATGTTTTAGGAAAGATTTTTAGTGAATGTTTTTAACATCACACAGTAAGTACATGTAGTAAAATATCACATGGTACCTTTTAAATATGTACATATTTTTTTAGTTAAATATAAAGAGGAAAATCTCAGCTTCCAAACATTTAAGATTAGGGCCTGGAGAGAAGACTGAATGTAAACATGGGAGAGAACCCTAAGAAGCTTGAATTTGATGTCACTTCTGGTAACGTACAAAGAGCTTAGCCCATTTGATATTGGTTGACTTCTCTGGAGTCTCAAGGAAAAAGAAAACTTGGCCTTGGGCTTTGAGATAAGACAGTAGGGAGAAGTTTTCACTGTCTTTCCAGGAACAAATGCAGCATGATGAGTGATAGACCAAGGATCACCAATCCCAGAAACTAAGGTGGTACACAACCTGACTGCCATGTGCACTGGAACAAGTTGGGCAAGGCTGCCAGTCAGGCTTTTGCTAGAAAAGTTACAGTAATACAAAGGCCTTGGCAAGAGATGAGGGCAGTTAAAAAGTAGGACATAAGTCCTATCAAGTTGGCCTAAATCAACATTCCAGTATAGATGACAGAGAAATTCACAAGGTCTCACCCCTAGCTGAGGAGATACTGATAACTGATGACTACTGAGGAAGCAAACTCAGTTTTCTTCATGGTTGTATACCCTGGTAGGTTGCCCATGCTCCACTGGATGGCTCTGTTGAAGAAAAAAGAAATAAAAACTAAGAGATGTCACTGCTCCTAGGTATGATGGAGGAGTTTAATATAGGGATGTGGGAGAGCATAGCTAGAAGCTGAGATATCTGGAAGAGTCCAGAGCAAACATGACCAGACTGAGCTGTGCCATATGAGGAGTGGGGGTAGGGTTGGGAAGGGAAAGGAGAGAGGGGGGAACAAGGTACAGCAGCCAGGAGCCCCAAAGGTTACACAAAAAGCCTCTAACCAAAAGGTTATATATGGAAGATCAGCCCATCCCCCTGCACTGGAGATTTCAGGGTAGGGGGTGAGGTATGCTGGGTAGGAGGGCCTTGTAGCAGGTAGGACTGAGGAATGCAGGGAGAACCTGGCTGTCAGGTCAACTTTGATGTTTTTCCTTGTTTGAAACATAACACTTATACCCATGCATATCTAGACAAAACTAACTAGATTAAGTGGGCTATTAAAAAAAAGAGAGAGGGGGGAGAAAACCAGGTAGGCTGCCTGAAGACTTTATCCCCTCTCTGTTCCCCAAGACCTGATCCTCCAGTGACATCCCTAACACTGGAACAGAACACCAGCTGCAGCCTTCCCTCAGCCCTCCAAACATCTTTGGATCCCATAGGCCATCTCCTCATTCCACATTCCACACACTGGATGCTTTCACCCAGACCCCAACTCCAGCAGATGCACCCTGCTAAACCACAAGCTATTTCTCTCCTAAAAAACACTTAGGCTGCACTCATACCTTCTTCTCCCCCTTCCCTTCCCCTCCTGCTCCCTTCTCTCCCCTCCCCTCCCCATTCCCCTGCCCCCCTCTCTTCCTCTCTCTCTCTCTGTTCCCCTAGACCCAATTCCCCAGTCTCCTCTCTAGCATTCAAATGGAACACAAACTAAAGGCTTCTCTCAACCCTGCCCACATCTCCTGTGGATCCTACAAACCAACCTTCTTAATCATTTTCCCCAACTTGTTGCTGTGTTCCACACCCTAATCCTAGCAGTAACCCCCTGGTAACCCAAAGGGCAGCTTCTCCCAGGACAACAAATAGTAGGAAGGCAGACCCACACCTCTCCTGAGATCCACCCTTCCTTTCCTCAATTCATCCCATTTGTCCAAATTCCAAAACCAACAGGCATTCCCTATGAACACCAGCTAAAAGGCCAGGAAAACAGGCAGCACACAGCTTACTCACTCCCTTCAATTACAGAGGAAACAGAAACCAAGGAACAATGCAACCACCCAATGAAGACAAATCAAGAAATCAGAACCTAGAACTTAAATCATCCCAAAACCTGATGGCAAAACACCACCCTAAAAACACAACCATCAACATCCAGGTCAACATATCTCCATAACAACCCAGTTATCCCAACTTTGTAGGCCCTGAATATCCCAACATAGCTGAAGCGCAAGTGCACACACACAAACACACACATACACACACCAAACACCTCTTAAACTATATAAAGATGATAGAGATCCTTAAGAAATTAATAAATCCTTTAAGGAAACCCAGGAAAACAAACAATTAGAGGAAATGAATAAATCCCTTACAGAAAGACAAAAAAGTTGAAGTTTGTGGAGATATTTCTCATAGGGTTTCTAGTGTTGACATATAGACCTGTCCATTATTTCCAAGTCAGCGGGTATTTCATGTGCATGATGTGATAAAATGGCCCATAATCAAGAAAGACCATGCACCTCCAAGACAGAACCCTCCATTCACAGCTTTTGTTTACACCCTTTGAAAAAGAACATGGGAATGCTGATACAATTTCTCCTGGAGATTTGTGAAATGACAGAGTCTATTACATAAAGTATTTTAAAGGTCTTCAATTCTGGGCCAATTTTGAAGATCTTTGAAACAATCTCTTAGGACATAGATAACTAACACAATTTACCAGAGTGGCCAGTGTGATGCTGTTAAGATTAAACTGGATATCCTTCATAATAAAATTCTGAGTATACTGAAAAGAATTTGCTTTAGAACAATCCACTGATGATCTTACTAAACGTGACTCTTATGAAGGACAACAATGCACAAGAGATCTGAGAATCTCTGAATATATTATAGAAATTTGCTAGGAAAATCTTAAAGGTCAGATTTACAGAATTAGAAAATTTGTTACAAAGCCATAAAAATCCCAAGGATGTTGAAAGGTATCCATCACTGATCCTTCACACTATGAATTCTTGTGGGTCTCAAAAGACTATGCAGAAATCAGGATTATGAAAGTCGAACAGTAGAATTATCCAATGTCCATGATAGTACCAAACTGTATCACTTACTTTATCTTTGTTATTACAGAATATTTGACAACTGAAGGGAAAAATTTGGCTCACAATTCAAAGGGATACCCGTATGTCTTGGTAAGAAACCATATGGCTTGACTTACCATACTAGAAAAATTCCTGTCTGATCATTCCAAACCAAACTTCAAAAAGTAATATCTAACTTCCTAACATCATAAGGTTTCTGGTTCTGAGAACTCCCCAAGTAGTGTTCCATAAATCTTCACAATGTTTTAAGGCTTTGCCATAAGATATATTTTCCTTTTTTTCTTTTTAAATTTAATTTTATTGTATATTTTATTTATTTACATTTCAAATGTTATCCTCTTTCCCAGTTTCCCCTCCACAAACCCCCTATCCCATCCCCTCCCCCTGCTTCTATGAGGGTGCTCCCCCACCCACCCACCCACTCCTGCCTCCCAACCTTTGAATTCCCTTACACTGGGGCATACATCTAGCCTTCAGAGGACCAAAGGCCTTTCCTTCCATTGATGCCAGATAAGGCAATCCTTTGTTACATATGCAGCTAGAGCCATGGGTCCCTCCATGTGTACTCTTTGGTTGGTGGTTTAGTGCCTGGGAGCTCTGGGGTGTCTGGTTGGTTGATATTGTTGTTCTTCCTATGGGGTTGCAAACCTCTTCAGCTCCTTCAGTTCTTCCCCTGACTCCTCCATTGGGGTCCCTGTGCTTAGTCCAATGGTTGTCTGCAAGCATCTGCATCTGCATCTGTATTTGTCAGGCTCTGACAGAAGCTTCTTCTTGCAGTAGATGGTAATTAACAAAGATACCCATAATTGGACAATGTGCAGAAATGTTGGAGCAGCCATCCCTAATAGGATGTCTTTATCTCACTCTTTGCTTCAAGGCTCAGAAATCTATGCAGAAGAGGAACAGCACAATTTGACAGCTAGAGTTGGTGGACAATAGCCTTCAAGACAAAACAGGGAAGCTACATAGAACTCATAGAGACTGACAACATGCATAATACCTATAAGAGCTCAAACCAGAGAAAAATCCTAGCAATAAGAAAGGGAACCTGACCCCTAGACAAGCAAATATTTGCAATTATATCTATTTGGAGAAGGAAAATCAATTTTCTTCAATGGAATGACACTACAGGACAATCCCATAGTCTTTCAGGAAAAGTTAGCCAATGCAAATCAGATCCATATTTTTTTCTTTTAAGAGAGAGAACATGAAATTGAGTGGGTGGGTATATGAATCTAGGAAGAGTTTGAAGAGAGAAAAATATAATCATCATATACAAAATTCTCAAAGAATAAGTGGAAACATACAGATAACTATATAGAAAACCATTTTATTATTTGTGGTGGTTTAAATGGCATTGGTTCCCATAGGCTCATATGTTTGAATGCTTAGTCCCAAGTTAGTGGAACTGTTTGGAAAGGATTAGAAGTTTAAGAGTTGTGGTCTTTTCAAGATGTGTCACTGGGAGTGGGTTAAAGCCCACACTAAGTCCAGTCTCTCTCTTCTTTCTCCCGTCTGTCTCTCTCTCTTTCCCTCTCCCTCTCTTCATCTCTTCTCTCTTCCTCTTCGTCCTCCTCTGCCTCTTCCTCCCCCTCCTCTTCCTCTTCCTCTTCCTTCTCCTCTTCCTTCTCCTCCTCCTCCTCCTTTCTCTCTCTCTCTCTCTGTCTCTCTCTCTGTCTCTCTCTCTGTCTCTCTCTCTCTGTCTCTCTCTCTCTCTCTCTCTCTCTCTCTCTCCTTGCTTCCTCTGAATCAGGATGAAAAGCTCTCAGCTACTGCTCTAGCTCCATGCCTGTTTGCTTCCTGCCAGTATGATCATGAATGAACCCCATAAAACTATAAGGAAGCCCCCAATAAAATGTTTTCCTTAATAATAATTGACTTGGTCATGATGTTTGTTCATAGCAACTGAACCATAACTAAGACATCAATAAAAGGATTAAATATTTTAGACTTTAAAAAAATGAAAAATTAATTTTCTCCCCTCCTATTCAATGGCAGAGGTTTTGAATTCTTATTTGTGTTTCTTCTCACAACTGCAAAATATATTTAAAGTCATATAAAAAAGATATCAACTTTTGGTCCTTTTAGGCTGTTGTAAAAAAAAAAGTACAAGACCTGTAACTCTTTTGTTTTAAATGTAGGGATTCATTGTGTAGTCTTGGCTAGCCTGGAATTCAATGTGAAGACCAGGGTGACCTCAAACTTATGAAAATTCACCGTCTCTGTCCCATGAGTCCTGGAAATAAAGACGTACACCACTGCAGCAGGCTCAACACTCTATGTTAGGTTTTAAAGAAAGGAGGTTTATTTGGCATATCAGTCTCCAAATAGCCTGGTCAGCAGTCTATCCATGATATACTGACTGTATCACATCATGATATTGCAGCACAAGTGAACCGATACTATACCAATGGGGACCTGGCCAAGATTGGCCTTACTTTATAACAATGCAGTCTCGCAAGAATTCATTCAAACACAGACTTGATCCAGTTCCATGACAGCATTTTGTAATTTATGAGGGTTTAGCTGCCATGCCCAAACATATTGTACAGTCTTCATCTCTTAAATTCCAAACCTTCTACCCACCCACACTAGGAACCAAGCATTCAGCACAAACTCTAAATGTGGTTACCCCCATTCCACAAGTAGTGTCCCAGAGTGAATAAAAAAACAACTGGAACATCCAGTATTCACCTTTCTGCTTCAGGATGTCAAATCCAATGTGCCTAGTCACTTTGTGTTCCTTCTGTCATGCATTTCCTGCCATGATGAACTGTATCCTCAAACTTCAAGCCAAAATAAGTCTTTTTGTCTATCTGTCTAAGTTGTTTCTGTCAAGTACTTTTCTCGGCAATTAGAAACTAAAGTATAATTTATTATGATCGATAACAAATGGTAATAACAGCATGAAGTCTGGTCATATTTGATCTATAGTCATGAGGCACAGAAATAGTGCTAATGCTTAGCTGGCATGTTCTTTCACTAAAAATTTAATTTTAAGAACACAGTACAGTAGATTACAGGTGTGAACCACCATACCTGGCTTTCTACTGTCTTGAGTATATACTTTACTAGCACTGAAAAAACATGTTTTTTTTCATACTTTATTTACATTTCAAATGTTTCCCCCTTTCCAGATCTCCCCATTGGAACCTCTCCATTTCCTCCCCCCTCCCCCTGCCACTATGGGGGTATTCCCCCAACCACCCACCCACCCACTCTCGTCTTCCCTCCTTGGCATTCCCCTACACTGGGGGATCTAACACCTGCTGGCCCAAGGGCCTCTGCTCCCCCTGATGGATAACAAGACCCTCCTCTGCCACATATGTGGCCAGCACCATGGATCCCTCCATGTGTATTCTTTGGTTGGTGATCCAGTCTCCGGGAGCATCGAGGAGTCAGGCCAGTTGATACTGTTGCTTCCTCCATGGGGCTGCATCATGTTTTACAATAATGTTCATGTACTTAACACAAGTAGGTTTGGAACTGACCAGTATAATCCCTTACTCTGAGTTCTAAGTCTGTGGTAGCCATTCCATTCTCTGCTTGTAGTTCAGCTTTTCTTTAGGCTCTGCTTCTTAGATCATGTAGTATCTGTATTAACTCTACTAGCTTTTTAATTTTTGTCACAGGGTCTTGCTGTAGCTCAAACTGACCTCAAACTTGCAACCTTTTTGCCTCAGACTTTACTGCTGGAGTTATAGGCATGTGTCTCCATGCCTAGTTGGCATATATCAAGCTACATGATGTTCTGAAGGTGGAATTGTGTTATGGTCAGTTATTTTAAGACATTTAATTATTCTTTGGTCTCTGTGGATACTTAGTTTCCATACCTTGCTTGTCAGGAGTATTGCTGCATTGAATGTGAGTGTAGCTATCTCCTTAAATTCATGACCTTATGTTCTCAGATACAATCCCAAAAGTGAGTTTGTTATTGTAGTGGTAGATATATGTCAGTGTGTGTAACAACTGCCAATTTATATTTCCAATGATACACCTAGCCTTTCTATTGATTATCATTTTACTTTTTTCTTTTTATATGCCATTTCAAAATGAGAGGTATATCTTTGCTAAAATACTGATTTCAGTTATTTATCAATTTTAAAATCAAGATATGTGTTTTTTTCCTGTGAAGTTACCTGAGTTACTATGTTTTAGACAGACCCATTGTAATTTATATGGTTTACAGATATTATTTTCGTCTTGTGTACATGCTTTTTCAGATTTCTTTTTATTGCTTTATAGAATCTTTAGTTTGATATGGCCTTAATTCTTTTCTTTTCTTTTCTTTTTTTTCTTCTTTTTTTTGATTTTTCAAGACAGGGTTTCTCTGTATAGCCCTGGCTGTCCTGGAGGCCCTAATTCTTTATTTTTGCTTTTAATGCCCATGATTTTCATGTCAGCTCGAAAATTTTTTTGCTGGTGTGTCTGGAAGCATTCTTGGAGTATCATTGTGTTACAGTTTTAGATTTTACTTTCAGGGTTTTGTTTATTTGTGGTAACCTCAATATGTAGTCCAAGATAGCATAGAACTCACTGTGTAGCACAGGCTGGCCTTCAACTTGGAGCAGTATTTCTTCCCCAGGCCTCTTGAGTGCTGAGATTTTGGGTTTGAGATAGCCTATCCAACTTAACTATATTTCTTTTGCTATTATTTAATTATATTTCTTTTTTTATACCCCAAAGTTTATATATATGTGTATGTGTGTACTGTTTCTGTATACTGTTATTGTTTCTGTTTTGGTGCTAGGAATTAGGTTTATGGCTTCAAGAATGCTAGGCAGGTGCTCTACCATCAAGCTATAGTTGTTCTAAATTCATTGTTGAAATTATGTGGACTGTATAAGGGACTTTTTTGTTCCTTTTGCTTGTTTATGGGATAATCTCTTTATAGATCTGGCCAGCCTAGAACCTGCTATGTAGACCAGATTAGCTTGAAACTCACAGAGATCTAACTGTCTGCCTCCCAGAGTGCTGGGATTAAAGTTATGTGCCCCTATGCCTAGCAATGACTATATGTTTATTTGTAGACAATTTTTATGTTGTTTATATAAATATTATACTTTTTGATTTCTGCTTTAAAAAAAAGAATACAGCCCATGTGATAGTGCCACCAGCATTCAAGATGTGACTTCTCTATTCTCTATTATATATTCTTTTTCAAAAAACCTTCTCTTTGCAACAGACAGAAATTACCAGAGTAAAACACAACCAATCAAAATGGAGAGTTTTAAGGCCCAGTCCCAGAGGGTATAGCTCTAAATAGTACCACACCTAAGGCTCAGAGAACAAGGCAGAAGAGCAATTGGAAAGACTGTAAGGGCCAGAGGAACAGAGAGCTTGCTGTGAGCTTCTGTGTCCTAGTAATATCAGAAGCTATACTCATAAAGTCTCACCAGCATAACAACCCAAATGTTATGCTGTATGTTATACTTTATGAGTGTAGCCCAAACACCTGAACAAAGATGACACCAATACATGTGCCAAAGTGTAGAGAGGAAAGACCTTGAGCCTCCATCCTACACAAGAAACTATAGGTAACTGAGAAAAACTGGGAGAAGGAAAGGGGGTCTTTCCCATATTAATTAGATGTCCAGTGACAAATGATAAGCCCCGAAAACACACATATAAGTAACATGTGGACTGAGAAGGTTACATTCAGGAAAATATGTATATATAGAGATAAATTTATACATGCAGTGACAATTAGTGAAGAATAGGTTATGAACTTGAAAGAGAGCAGAGATGGGATTATGGGATGCTTTGGAAGGAGGGAAAGGATGGGAAAATCATGCAATGATATAATTTCAAAATAAGATTTAAAACAGCACCACAAACAGTCACTTTGAATCCTATTCAAACAATTCTCAAAAATAGATAACAATTACTTTATCCAATGTATAGCTGCTATTTCTGCTACTGGCCATATTTAAACATTGTAATTACTAAATGGTATATTATTACTAGTGATGCATATATTCTTACAGCCAAATAATTATAAAATATGCTGAAAACATAATTTCCAACTTTATACAAATTGCATTCAATTTATCAACCCTCCCAGTGCTGAATAAAAGTAGCATATGTTCAATAGTTTTATAAAGCTGATTCTCAGGGTATTTTCATTTAATCCATGAAAATATTATAAAGATGTTGTTAGTTTTGAAATTTCATGGCTTCAGCAATCTTTTTCCTTTTGCCATATTTAATATCCCAGTATGTATTTTATATCTGACATTGTTTGTATTGCCATGTATATATTTATGTATTTATTTCCTTCAAATCTATTTAATATTTCTCCCTTTTCTTCAGCATGTGGAGCCCAGTTATAAAAATATGTTTAAGTTTTCATTTATCATTTTCATCAGTTGAGATGTATTGATTTTGTTTTGGAGTTCTGGACATTACTCCTAAGGCCCACCACATGTTATGGCAGTCCTATATATATGCTCAGTTCCCACCATCGCTTTTACTGTCATTTTGAGACAAGTTTTTCTACGTTGTTCAAGCTGGCCTTGAAATAGCTCTGGAGTCCAGATATAATTGAATTTGTGAGATTCCTGAGTAGCTTGGAATACAGTTTTATGCCATTAGGCCCTGCTGATCTAGGGAATTAAAGTTTATATTGTAATTAACAAATAATAATCATGTATCCTTAGTAGGCTGTGATGTTTTATGCATAGTTTTACTTTTCCCTATTGAACATGTTTTTCTGCTTTCTTGCATGCTGGTAATTTGATTGAATGGCAGACACTATGAACTTAGTCTTGATCATGTTTATGCTGAGTTCAGTGCACCAAGCTGGGGCAATGATAAGAACAGCATTGTTTGTTTTCAGCCTCTCAGGAATCATTCTCTGTAGTTACCTAATGCTCAGAATATTGTATTTCATCCTGTGCATATAAGAACAATTTTACTATGTTTTACATACTATGTCTTCATTTTCTTACTAATAATCTAAGTTTATAACCTCAATAATGAAATGCAATTTTTTAAGAAAAGCAAAATGTTTATTATTTTCTCAGATGACTATTTTGCTCATATTATTTAAGAATATTTTCTTTTATTTCTGTTTTTCTTTTTACTAAAAATAGATTTTTTTCATACACTATATTCTAATTATAGTTTCTGTTCTCCCAACTCTTTCAACATTTTTACCATCAACCTCCCATCTGAAGCCAAAATCTTTCTGTCTCTCCTTAGACAACAAACAGGCATCAAAGGAATAATAAAAACAAACAAATGAACAAACAAATAGAAATAGGACAAAACAAACAGAAGAAAAAGACTCAAAGGAAAAACAGAAGAAACACATGTAAATGTAGAGACACTTGTGTTCACACACACAGGAATCCCATAAAAAACAAAATCAAAAGCCATGATATTTACACAAAGGACCTGTGTTACATAAGGTTACAAAACAGCCCATTTTTTTTTTTTTGCCAATGGACATACTTTATTAGTTCCTGAATTCTAGTTCTTCTTCTCTTGTACTCCTGTACGGTTTTGGTTCCACGTAGCCGTCCAGTCAGTGGGCACAATGAGATTCACTTAGTGCCCAGCAGGGGCATCTCTTCAGATAGTGGAGGGTTTGCCAACGTGCTAGTGGTTACTATCTCCCAACAGATGCTCCACAGGATTCATGGGCACACCCCACACACATGGCCAGCAGTTCCTCTTTGCCTTGTACTTGTGGTAGGCACGGCCAACCTTTAAGATAGGCTTGTCAATTCTGCTGCCACCAGCCACCATACCAGCAACAGCTCTGTTGGCAGAGGAAATGACCTTCTTGAACCCTGAAAGCACTTCATGTGGGTCTTCTTGGTCTCTGGGTTGTGGGATATGACTGTGGTGTGGTTCCTGGAAGCTTGTGCCAGGCACTGTGGGTGCTGCCTCAGTCTCTGTAAGTTCATACATGCATCAGCTGTTCTGTGTTTTAGATGGCCTTTTTTCCTTGGTGTCCTCCATCCCCTCTGTCGCTTACACTCAGCCTTGTCATTTAGAGTTCCCTGAACTCTGAAGTGAGGAACTTGGTTGAGACATCTCATTTCAGACTGAGTGTTTCAAGGTACCCAGTTATTTGGAATTGTCCTATCTGCTGCAGGAGAAAGTTTCTCTGATGACAGCTAAGCAAAGCACTGATGTATGAATATAGCAAAATGTCCTTAGGATTCATTTCATTGAGGTTTTGCTTTAGCAGAGCAATAGTATTTGGTTTTCCTGCTAAAGGCCAGCTTTGGCTTGGAGAGGGGTTCTGAGAAAGGGGTGTCTGGGAGCAGTGAAGGACTTGAAGTCAAATCTGGGGTCCAAGCTTATGACCTGTGTTCTGCCTTTTCAATATGCTTCTCTTTATGTCATCTTTCTCTCTGGAGATCTGTCTGTCTATATTCTGCTTGCTTGTTATTCTGTGAGATCTGTCCATGTCCTGCTTGCTTGTGTCAGTTCTCCAAGCAGTTCTCTCTTTCTATGCAAAACTATCTCTGGATAGCTCATGGATTTTCTGACCTAAATCAGAAAAGCTGCTATAAGAATTATTGGATCTTCTGACCAAGCCAGAAATCCCATTAGAAAAATTCTTGAAGAGCTGTTTTCATTCTGCAGAGATCTAGACAGCTCAGCTCTCTCTAGAGAAAACTTCTAAAGAACTGCTACCATTTTCTGCTATCTTATCATATGCAGACCAAAAGCCCAGTTTTTAATTTATATATCAATTCAGTTATTATTCCAGGTTCCCTTTTCATTATCTTATGAATCAGTATCACATGACCCCAGCCCTTTGATTCTTAGAAGACAGCAAGCATATATTTTTTCTTAACATTGCAAAAGAATTCAGAGATCTTTCTGCCTTTGTTAAGCATAGACAATAAACTAGTCAGATGGGACTCTGCCTTGAAATTACCATTTCTCCCATGTCTGGGCCTGGACTACCTGTGACCTGTGACCCAGGCTGACCTTGAACTCTGAAATCTTCTTGCCTTTGTATTTTTCTGATAAGCAGACTCATAGTGTAGCTAACTTTAGATTCATGAAACCCATCATAATTCATATTGCATCCTTATATTTTTGCATAGTTAATAAATTATAAATTTTCAACCTCATGTATTTAGAGCTGTTTCCCATAGCCTTAAGGAGTGTTCTGAAGATCCCAGTGCTTACCATTTTGCTGAGACATAGCCAAACCCTTAAGTTGTAGACTTATCCTCTTTCTAATTATCATGGAGTCATTAACAGGGAGAACATTCTTCAGAAGGAAAGAGTCCTCCACTCCTAGTACTAGTTCCTGAAAATATGTACATTATTATATAAACAAGTCTTACACCCACAGCAGCCATCAACCTTCATGGAGACTCACACCAGAGCCCTATCCCAGGGACAGGAACCTTGCCACTCTGTCCTCATGAAGGCCATGCCAGTCAAATAGGCCAGGACCTGGCCTATCTAGTATCAGGTTCTTGGCAACCAAAGCAGTGTCAAGGATAGGTTCCATCTCATTGAATGGGCCTTAAACTCAATTAGATATTGGTTAGTTACTCCCATAAGATTTATGCCACTATTGCATTATCACATCTTGCAAACATGTCTCCACTGTAGATCAAAGGGTTTGTGGCTTGTCAGGAGCCATCTAAGAGAGGGTAAGGCCAGCAGGTGACTTTGCTGGAAATGACCCATCATTTTTGCATGGTGTGAGAAGACTGAGCTCTGAGAGGCAAGATCCCAAGAGATTTCATCTCAGGGCAGCTGATAAGCCTCTTCCTATCACTGTTACATAGCCTGAGGATTCCTGGGCATTAACCACCCTATTGAGCAGAATTCCTGCAGATGAACATAAACATGAATTTTCATGAATTAATGCTGTTTATATGAGTTAAAGATTTTATCAAATTCCCAAATTGATTCAAATAATTTTAGGAAGAAATTTTTAAGAAATGGTTTTAATCGTTTTGCCAGAAGATATAATAAATTTAGAATTAAGAATAGAATGTGCACATTTCTTATAAAATACTAAGTAAAGTCTGCATAATAAGGAATACAATGAGCTTTCACAATTACACTAAAAAGAGAAATAGGCTTGGGAAAAAAATTGTGATCAAGGAAAACATTCATTTTAGGTCATATCCAAGGATGAAGCCACATGATAAAGCCAGGCAATCTGAAACTGTTGTTTTGAAATTATAATGAGCTTGCAGAATAAAACACTGGTTTGGACTTAGTATCAACACCTTTGTGTAACTCCCCTTTGGTGTAACATTGTATCTATGAGGTAATTTTCTAAGAAGTTTTGCCTCAGAAAAGGACAGATAAAAGAAATAAAGCTGTTGGCTTGGGGGGCCTTGGCCCTATCTATCCATCATATATATATATATGTGTGTGTGTGTGTGTGTGTATGTATATATATGTGTGTGTGTGTGTGTGTGTGTGTGTGTGTGTAGGTATATAGTTATATGTGTAAATATACATGAACACTTGTGGAATAGATGAGAAAGGTAGGCCCAACCAGAATGTGTGTGTATGAGTGTTTGTGAGTCTGTGAATATGGCCTGTGTAAAAGACTTAAACTGTTTTCCTTTTTTTTCTCTCTGGTTCACCAGGAGTTAATTAGTCCAAGCCTCTTGCCTCCTCAGCAGGAGGATCCTTGGCAAGAGAGAAAGGAACTCTAACAATTAATCCTTTGCTTAATTCTTTGATGCTGCCAGCAGGACTTAATCACAAAATGTTTATCTCTCTGTCTGTCTATACATATGTACACTTAAGAGTTAAAAGTTCAAAGTTTCTTGCTGAGCATTATTGCCAGACCCAGAAAATTAAGTTTTGTTCTGTCAGTAGTGCTGACCTCAGAAACCTCCTGTCACTATTTGCAGGTGCTTTCTGCTATCAGTATGACCCCAATTGCCAATGCTGTTCCTCCATTTTCTGCCTTCCTTGGGAAACCATATAAATAGAGGCTGGAAAGGTCACCAGCAATGGCTGGGTTGAGTCAAGCAACATTTAAAAGATTAGAATAAAAACTGATGCGAACACTGAGAGACATATATATATTCATATATGCATATGAATTCCTATAGCTCTATTAATGTATTACTAAAATAGTATAAATGAACAGAGTAAACTATTCAAAATGTTCTTGCTCTGTAGGTAAAACTGTATGCAATGACTTAGAATTGTTCTTTATGTTTTCAAATATTTTGCAACACCAATGAAATGCACATACATAAAACATAATAAGAAAATGTTATTAATATTCAGAATAGGATATTTGGAGGTATAATATTCAAAAGTTTATTAGGTAAATAAAAGAAAATCTCTAATGAAAGGGATTAGTGATCTTAGAAAGCATCCCTTTTATTGATGTGAGGACACCAGGAAAGACAGATGTCTATGAGTCAAGAAAGGTACCCTGTCACACACCAAATCTGGCAGTGACTCAAGTTTGTAATTACAAGTCTCCAGAACTATAAAAAATAATTTTTAATGTTTATAAGTAAGTCATCAGTTTACAATATTCTTTTACACTAGTCCAAATGAACTAATTAAGGATTTTGCATACATGTCCATATATATGTATACATTTACACATGTATGAAAATATTTATATTTTAAATAAGGAACTGGCTCATTCAATATGTAAATTGATAACTTCCTCCATATTTGGAAAATGCCATTAAACCAGAGACATAGGATTTCCGATTGAATACTTCTAGAGTTAAGGTTGACAGAATTGATGCCTACTTTTGGAAAGCTATTCTTTTTAAAAGAAAAATAATAATTTTTTAACTTATTCACTTAACACCCCACTGACTATCACTTCCCAGTCACCCCCAACATGATCCTTCCCCAACCCCACCCACTTCTCCTCTGAGAAGGGAGGCCCCTGGGTATCACCCCCTCCACCCTGGTACTTCAAGTCTCTGCAAGGCTAGGCATCTAGGCATGCAAAGCTATTCTTTGTGGTTTGTTCAGGCTGAGGTCCATTCACATTAGGGAGGACAATGTACTTCACTCAGTTATCCAAAATTATTCTTTTCTAAAGATATTTAATTAAAATATATTTTTGAAAATAAATTTGTTCATGCAATATATTTTCATTATAGTTTGCCCTCTCCTAATCCCTACAAATTTCTTCCCACCTCCCCTCCCTCCAACCCCATGCCTTTCTTTCTCTCACTCTTTAGGAAACAAACAGGCAGGCAAACAAAAAGTACAAACCATGAAAAGAAATCACAAGAATCACACACACACACACACAACCCATCAAACATAAAATTGGAAAACATAATATATAAGCAAAAGATCAGTAAGATTACAAAAATTCCTAAACAAGGTAATATGAAACAAAAAAGTCTACAAAAATCCCATTGAGTTGACTGTGTATGAGCATTTATTGCTGGCCATGTGGCCTACTCTTATGTATGGTTAATATTCCCAGTGTGAGTCTCCATTGTTGAAAACTAACTTTTCCTTTGCAAGTAGATGTTAATTGGAGATAACTTCTTGCTTAGGGATGGGAGTTCATGCCCACTTCACCCTCTCAGCCCTGAGATCCTATCTTGTTAGAACCTGTGCAAGTCTTGTGCTCACAGCCATAGTCTGTTTGAGTTCATGTATATGTCTGATTCTTTGGATGACCCATCCCTTCTGGCTCTCACATTTTTTTCTCCCTCTTCTTCCTTATAGTTCCTAAAGTTAGTCTTATTTAAATTTTGTGCCAGAAAGCATTCATAAACCCCAAAAGACCACCAAGGAGCAGATTCCAATGCAATCACACTAGGGTCGCTGTATTAAATCTCCAGCTTGGGTTCCATGACATAGCAGAACAGGAAGGTGGAGACCCAAGTCTAATTTTAGGAAGGTATTTATAAAGGCAAGAAGGGGGTATCTAGCCTGGTATACATCTGATTGGGGGACTATTATGGCCTTTAATATAATTGGCTGGTGCTAGGAGCCAAATCATAAAATTAACTTCTGTTTTCCTACTGATTCATGGTTGTTAGGAAGTGAAGTGTCAGGGGCAGGCTTGTAATCCAGAGGTGCAGATTTGTTGGGGAAATAACCTGGAAACTGGTGCTAGATTCTGGCTTGTTAGTTAACTCTACTTCAATCTTAAGTCATCTCTAAGATGAAATCTGAACCCAAAATATTTGGTCTTTCACAAACATCCAGAATAATACTTAACTAAATATTTGAATACATCATGGTCCAATCAACTCAGCACATAAAATTAATCATGGTAATAACAAAAATAATTACAACTTCTAGGATGTCATTTTGTAACACTAGGTAAACAGTTCTCAGTTTCTCTTCAACCTCTAGTTTTAAATGATTTTAAAACCTCTATTCTTAAATTGTGAAAAATTAAAACCTGAGCACTATGCTTTGCAAACTGGTACAACTTAAAAGACTGATTATCTTGTACAAAGGTTTCAAATTAAATATTAGAATAAAATCATATTTATATTTAAAATGTATTTTCCATGCCATGTGTGGCCTCTATATTTATGTGGAGTGTTTACAAGTAATGTTGGTAGTAACTGATACCTTAGTTAATTTCCAAAGTATAAAGACCTGTGATTGGATAATGATGGCTCTGACAAAATGGGTACATTAATCCACTGATTGTTTTAAAATTAGATGGCATTATTAGAGAGTAAAGGAAATTGGGAGGTGGGTCATAGCTATGTCCCTGTGGCTGTGGCCTTAAAGAGGATATTAGGTTACTGGACCTTTCCCCTCAGTCTCTTGGTGAGGGAAGCAGCTGCTTTGTCAAACATATTTTGCCATGCCTTCTCCTCCATAATGTTATGTTTTACCAAAGGCTCATTGTAATGGAAGCAGCTAATCATGGACTGAAATCATAAGTTCAAATAAATTATTCTTCAGCTATTTTATGAGAGTGATAAAACACCAACTAACAGAATTTATAATACTGATATTTCATCTAACACTCATTCATTCTTGTAGCCCCTACTATAATCAGGATGGCAAACTATACCCCACTGAATGTCTATACTTATGCATTTAAGTCACACTTTTCTTCTCCAAACCTTAACTTCTGACAATCCATATTTAGTCTTCATAGCTATAATTTTGTTATGTTATTACAGTGTTCTCCATTAATCAGGGCTCTGCTGAAGACTATTAAAGGAAGCTCTTTCCCTTTGTCCAAGGGAATGGAACTTACCTCTTGTCTGGGTGGACACCTAATATTACAAGCTACACAAAATATTTGTTAATTGTAATGGAGTTACTGACATTTGCTAGAGGAAGACTGAGTCACAGGATCCTCATCTGGCATTCCATCTATTATTACTTCCTGCCTTCCACAAGCTGTATGTGAGAAACACTAGAATATACATACAGGAGTAGAAACTAACTGAAGAGGGGTCCACTATGTAACTTCTATGATGTCGTTATTCATGATGGAATGTGACTTTGCAGCAATGAAGTTGTCTGTGAGTCATCAATAGTCCTTAAATGAACCCCTCTCCCTCAAAAGTGCCTTTATTGTTTGGCCAAATTGGACATTGCTGGAACCTTTGCTGTGATGTGTCATTGGTTTGCTATTATGAGTGAATAGACATTTCTTCATATCTGCCCAGGAAAAGTTAATACAACAGATGGGAATATTTGTTTACAAAGTTATGTGGTTTATTTCACTATGGTGAAACATCCAAGACAGAGTTACTTGATCATATGAGCAATGTGGGTTTAATTTTACAAAATCTTTTAGATTTGTTTGCACAGACTCTGGACAATTCCGTCTACCAATAGTCAATGTATGCACTCATACAGTGATAAAATAGCCTTGGGTATTCATAAACTATTGATACTTTACTATTTCCTTTTTGATCTTTGACAATTTCATACATGTATACAATGTATTGTGATCATATTCACCCACATTAACCCACTTTATCACACTCCTATTCCTGCTGATCTTGTTCTTCTTCCCAATGTGTTACCCTTCTATATTCATGTCACATTTTTCACAGGTTTTATGTAGTTAATCACAACTACTATCTGTTCATTATTGCAACAGCATGTCATATTCAGAATATAGAATTTCACATGTCTCCCCATTCACCATCTCTTAGAAGCTTTCTACCCTGTCTTTCATGGTGCTTCCTGTGCCTTATAATGGGGATGGTACATATACCTCATTTAGGGCCAAGCACTCAATAGTCACTTATTCTCAGTATTTTGAACAATTATGAGTCTCTGCATTAACTGTCACCCACTGCAAAAAGGCTGAGATCAGCTTTTGCCTGTGGGTATAAACATAAATATTTAGAAGGTAGTTTGACTACTTGTCTATCATCAGCAGTAAAGCTTTTCATGGAGACACTGACCTCCCCCATCATAAGCTTTATATATGATTTACACCATGAGATATGTACTCCCTCCATGAAGTAGACCTCAAATATGATCAGAATGCAATTGGTTACTCCAAAAATATTTGTGTAACTTTTGCATCATTGGACATATTTTGCAAGGTAGCCTAGAATTATAGCACACAGAGCCCAGAATTGAGTAGAACTATGGATGACTTTACTCCCCCAGCAGCTTACATACTGTCTGTCTTCTGGTTAGCCATCAAGAAGGAAGTTACCAGTTTGATTCCATCTTAATTTAATGTATATAGTACAATCAAATTGTGTGTTTTCTTCAGCAATTGAATCTTGCTATGTAGTCCAAAAAGCAGTGGCAGTAGCTTGCATTGTTTGTGAATTTTTAGAGCCTCTCTTACCAATAACTTGTAGGGAGGTATTCCATATCTGACACTTGATATTTTTGCTTATTAACTTACACTTCTGGGGAGCAGTATTATCCACCATACAGGGTACCTCCATTCAAATCCCATTAAACATACGTAGGTTTAAATTGGATTACAAAGTATTAGATTTCTGAATGGCTTATACTTTAAGTCTCAGTTTTACTGTGGAGTAAGAGGACATGCCCTCAAGTTAGGGTTACTCTATAGCTGGTGGGAGAACATATAAGAATGACAATATTATAAACTAAATGAATTAAAACTCTAACCTTATTTCTTCCTGTAGTGCCCTTGAACATTGCCTTTATAATACTCCAATACAAGAACCTGAGAAAATACATCAGATCATAGATTCAAAACAGGAAAGTATAAATGGATGAGGAAATGTTGGACTCGAAAGTTCACATGTCTGGGCAGCCCACCCCACAAAGACACAGAGACTGAGAACTATGCAAAAGGCAAGAGGTCTATTGAATCCAGTGCACTGGGGCCACCCTACCAACAGGGCAATGGTGACCCTGGGTTAGTGAGGTACACACTTTTTATATACTTTTCTGGGGCAGAGCCTGGCAACAGCATAAAAGGGTAGGCTTGCATTGGTAGTTAATTTTGACCTTTTATATGATTGGAGGCCCATGGTGGTAACATCAGCCTGTTACCACTCACCTGTGGCTTCAGCCTGTCATTGACAACAGAGAATTCTGTCCATTGTGTGAGGCCTGAGGCATATCTGCTCCTGGCCTTGTTTTTTCATTTTCTAACGGTTATCTTTGGCCCTTCTGACTATCTGGAATGTTTCCTGGTTCAGCTCATCAGCCGCCTTTTGTCTCTCAAGGCCTCACAGTACAATGTCTCCAGAGGTTACATGACTAAACACAAACTACTTATTTTTTAAACAGATAAGTAATAATAAGTTTTTATTATCACTGTATAGATTTAAAGAATGAAATAAATTAGAATTAACATTACTTTTCATGAAACACTTGTCCTTTTGTGAAATTATGTGTAAATGAAAAATCACTAACAAATATATTTCTTTTTTAAAAAGTATTTATTTCTTTTATGTATGTGAGTACACTGTCACTCAATTCAGACCAGAAGAGGGTGTCAGATCCCACTACAGATGATTGTGAGCCACCATATGGTTACTGGGAATTGAACTCATGACCTCTGGAAGAGCAGTCAGTGCCCCTAACCACTGAGCAATCTCTCCAGCCCCCATAAATATATTTCTTAATAACTGTAACCTGTTACGTATAAATACTTCTATATTTGTAGGTTAAGTGAACAAGAACCTGCAGTAGATAATGTGATGTTAACAATAACTTAAAAAGATCAAGCTTCATCTAAATTATTCAGCTCTGATCATTCTTGTGGGATGTCATTTTTTCTGGACAGGGGACACAAGGAGACAGACTCTGGTGAGTAAAGAAAGAAATAAATCAATGTGTGTAATTTTTCCCTCTGACAACCCTTAATCCACCTTGAACTTTTGTCTTTTGCTATGGGTTGCTACCTTACATATAGCCTGAGACCCTGACCTATTCTCACTCAAGGGTCCAGTTACTCAAAGGCTCAAGGAAACTATAAAGCCTTTCATAAATAAGCAATGAACATCCATATGACAGAAGACTGAGATGATCATAAACCTCAAAATATAAGAATGAACATTTAGTCCAGTAAGATATCCAGCAGTTGTCTTTAGATGTTACTGAAGCTGTACTACAACTGTCAAAAGAGGGATCATAGACGATTATTAAGAATGTTTGAATGTCCAGTTATCCCTCAGATGCTGTCTCCTGTGAGGACATGCTGTTCTCCGCACCTCCCAGCTCATCCCATCCACCAATCATTCTTCAGATACATGAATTGTCAAGAGCTTACTCTAAGACTAGCTGAGTATTACAGAAGCCCTACCTAGTAGTGAAATCTCAAGAAAATATCTTCAATTCAGGAAAGTAATTTTTGTTTATACCCCATATTATCATGATTTTTTTTTTTAAATCACTGAAGTTAATTCAAACTGAGTAACCATTTCTTTTCTAAAACACAAACAACCATGGAACTTCAAACTATATTCAACATCGCAAAAAGTGGATTCTTTCCATATATGTTAAGATATGAAGATTAAAACAAGATGGAATAAAATTCACACAAAAATGTATTTGATTTTTGAATATTTTAAAACACCTGTAAGGAAAGCATTAATTGATTAACAATTTTACACAATGTAGGAAATAAATGAGTGAATCCTTTTGGAAATCTGTGAGGAAAAGGGACAAGTCCTCATTCATTTCAGTCTCAGTTAGCTTGATTAATGTAGCTATCTTTGGCTCGCAACTACAGGAATTGATAGATAATGTGGGTTGCTGTCATTACTATGAAAGCCAAATATAAATATAGATTTAAATAATACCTACTAAATTCAAATTTGCTTTAATTTAATTTTTATCTTACCTTAAATTTTAAACTTAAAATTTAAACAGTGTCTATGAAACTACACAAAATTTCACAGTATGGTGCTTCCGTAGGTATTAAAGATATTTCATAAGCTTCAAAAATACGAACATAGGGAAAAGAGTTTTCTGTCCCAAGCATAAGGCTCCCTGTCTCTTACTGATAGTGCTTTGTATGCAGTTAATATAGCACATCACAGTCTTTGGTATGTGCTGAATGAGATACCAATATATGAAACACAGATCTACTTGAATGAATTATGGAATGTTAACTATTATTAGTAAATCTAACCACTTGACAAATAAGAAGTATTGCTTCTGTCTTGTGTATTTTGCAAAAATATACAAATTAAATATCCCATCACTAAGATACACATGCTGAAATTTATTAACAATGTATATACAAATTCTGTGATCCAGTAGAGAGTCTATGACATCTAAGAGTCTTGACCTTGACTTAAGGTATGTTGACAATAGTATGCCTTTCTGTGTAGTTTTCAGAAACTTGGAACTTACTAATGATGGAAATAAGAGTGATATCAGAAACTGCCACAATACAGGGTTCTGGTAAATCTCCTGAAACCACACTACATATATAGCAATTGCATTACTGAAGAGATCTGAGAATTTCTTAATGTGATGCAGACATAGTTTGAAACAATAAATTTTATCTATGAGAACTCTACAAACATCAGGATGAGAAATTTGATAGTACAGCAAAAGGTACTGGAAAAACTGGAATGTTCCCAATAGTGATTGTGTCAGTTCAGAATTACTGGGGAAATCAAGAGCTCATACTGAAACTACAATGAATAAAAGATTCAACATCATTTTATTAAAGTCTAAGACATGTTTTTCTATCTTTAAAATAAGAGCTCTTAATAAGAATATTAAAATGGTCCAAGCCTGGGTTGAAGCCAGGATTGGTGCTATTATTCTGGTTATCCATGTTTCAGAACCCTGTGCAACATATCCCACTGTTAGTGAAATTGCAGGAAGGTTGCTTACATTCTGGTTGCTCAGTGTAATCAACTTTACAAGTTACAGAGTGCTAGTATTGATCACAATGGAACCCAATGCACTATCATTTTTATCTGTGCTTTAATAAACAATCTGAAGAATTCCCTTTTGCTCCCCTTCTTCCATTCCCCCATTTCATTATTTATTTCCTCTCTCCTGTTTATTTCTTCTTCCTTTTATGTCATTCTCTTTTGGTTAAAGGCTTTATTGTTATTAAATTTATATGTATATGTATGTGTGTATGTCTAGTTGAGTGTAGGGTCCATATAGTACAGAAAAGAGTATAAAATCTTGGACAGTGCATATCGCTCTTCAGGATTTTTTTCAACTGGAGGTACTACTTCTATTCATTAGAACTCAGTACACATAAGTACTTTCAAAGGGCTGCACTATCATAATGGGGGTTGGATTTCATAGTGTAAATTTAAAGGTGAAAAATCATTTAGTCAGTTGCAATGTTTATTGGCTATAGCTTTCTCTAATCATTAACTGATTGTTTTTGGAAATTACTATATGATCCTTAGTGAGGCTAGAATTTCATACAGAAGCACTGGGAAATTTGTGGACTGCCATGGGAGCTCAGAGGAATCATTTACAGAAATTGTCAAAAGTTGGGAGTTTACAAAAGAAAATTAAATGCAGGTTAACTACTCTGGTTTCCCAAGACATGACTTTGTAGACACTTGTAAAGTTTCTATGTTGCTGATGTTTATATTTACACCACAATTTTTGAGGGAAGGCTATAATAGTAGTGAGCTAGCACCATAGCATCCAATAAAGTGTTTCAGAGTTGAGTAAATAAAACTGAGAATGCAACATGGCTCTTCATTGTTTGTGTTGAACCTCAGATACTTCAAGAGAAACATTTTACTTGAGGATGCAAATCTGAAGTTCCAGGTACTTGACACACAGCATATGACCACAGGAATTTAACAGCAATTCTGCTTACTCAAGTGCAGGTACTTGCTTCTTTTAATTAAGAAAGATAACAGAGAATATGGGACCTGAAATCCTTATGATGAAGCTAATAGACAAAATAATTAATTTTAGGGTTTGAAATTGTATCAAGGAACAGACTACCTTTAATCACAAAAATATGGGATATGCTGTTGTCTAGTACCATTTTTGTGATTCCAATAATGTCTATATGTATCTGTGATGGCTAATTATGGTTATCAACTTTACACATCTGGGAAGAGAAAACATCAACTGACAAATTGTGTCAATGAGAATAGCACGTGGTTATAATGGGAGGAGGGCATTTTCTCAATTGATAAGTGATATGTCAGGGCCCAGACAACTCTGGGTGATACTATCCCTAGGCATATGGTCCTGAGTTGTATAAAAATGTAAGCTATAGTATTAAGCTAGTAAATAGCACTCCTTCATGGTATCTTCTTCAGTTCCTGCCTCTAGGTTCCTATCTTGATTTTTTGCCTTGACTTCCCCTGATGATAGACTGTATCTAATAAGCTTAAATAAATTCTTTCCTTCTCATGTTTTTTTAAAACTATAGTGTTTTATCACAACAATAAAGCAAAGTAGAACAGTATCCAAGTATGCATATGGCTGACTATCATTGTTCATCAAAACACCAGATCTACTGTTTTCTAGCAATATCTTTGCATGTATCTGTGATGGTTTAATCATGATTATGAACTTGACACACCTGTGAAGAGAAAATATCAATGAGAAATTGTTTCTAATAGACTAGCCTATGGGAAAGTCTGGGGGAACATTTTCTTGACAAACATTATACTACTGATCTTATGTTATTAATATATACTGATTATGGAATAGGCTACTCCATTTTTCTCTGATCTATAAACAAAGGTATAACTTATCTAGTAGATACATTTATTACAAATGCACCAAGAGTACCATTATTAGGTGGTGGCCATTTTGATGATGAAATCCAAAGCTTTAGCTGATGTAGTAATATGAATATGGATTGGAAGAATTTTGAGAGATGAATATAGTTTTGTATATGGTAAAGACATAGGTGATGAGACCTAGAAGACAGATAATAGCAGGTGATATCTCATGACTTCCCAAAGATGTTAACCTTTTGCTGGTCATGCCTTATGTCTTTCTATCTTAACTGTGGATAGGGATGCTGGTTAGTTTTGAAGGAAAATACTATGGGAAATTTGATGAGATGTTACTCTGATAACTAAGTATGTAAAAAATAAGATGAAATTCCTCTGATAATCCACATTATATAACAAACCAACAACCTATCAATTAATTCTCGATGCCTTGTTTCACCTTGGAAGAATGATGCCATGTTTTTTAATTATTTATTGAAATGAAGACAAGGAATGTAATTTTGGAATCTATTTAGAAACTTAGGAAGTTTTATGAGTAAATCAGAAACAAAAGCTAAGGAGAGGGCTAAAATGGTTACGTGCTTGTTATGGAAGCATAATATTTTTATTCAGAACTCCAGTACTCACATGAATAAACAGGCATAGAGGTGTATTTGTATATTCCTAGTGCTGGAGAGGCAGAGACAAGGAGAAAGGGGAGAGAGGGGTAGAGGGAAGGAGGAAGAGAGAGAGAGAGAGAGAGAGAGAGAGAGAGAGAGCGAGCGCACTTAGAGAGTTCTTGATTTATCCTAGTACACTTATCCAATAGACAAAAGGTAATACATTTTGGCAATAAAAACCTTGAACTTGAACAAAGAGTTATTCCAGGTTCTAATACAACATGGAATCCAACAATAAAATAGTTGACCAAGTTTAAAATCAGCTATTTACATAGATCATTAAGAGAATGGAGGAATCTGAAACCTAAACAAACATATTGGAAGTTAGGAGAACCACAACTCGCTAGAGCAGAAACTAGAGAAAGAAGCCATACCTGGAGAGAGTGTTGGGATAATAAATATTTAAACTGTGTTTGGAAAAATGCCAGGATCTCATTGTAGACTATGCTGAAAGTTAAATAACCCCCTTAGTATACAGTATAAAGGGTAACCCATGGTTTTATTACTTTTACCTTCAGGAATCTAACAGGTTGTCACAATGTAGATTGACTATTGGATAAAGATGCCTTTGATTTCAGAGAGAGAGAGAAAGAGAGAGAGGGAGAGAGAGAGAGAGAGCCATAAAAAGAATAAATCTACTCATTGCAGAGTAACATATTTTGAGAGAAAAGACTGCCTAAAGAAAAAAACACGTACCTGGTACAAATTTCATCAGGGACCTAAAAAATCTGGAACAAAGAAAATACCATGTACAGACTTCTCTAGCTTTCTAAGCAGTGAAAGTGTAATGCTAAATTACATGCCCTCTTGACTTTCTTTTTCATCTGAAGTGTAAAATACTTGAAAAGTCCTTGTGAAGTGGGCAATTGGCAGAGACTCACTAAGACACTGAGATCTAATCATAGGATTACAGAATGTGTTCCCTCACCTCACAGCTTGCCACCACACCAAGAGGGCTCCTAAGTAATAACAGAGAATTAAAATGTACAGAACTGAACATCTCATAAAACTAGACAAAAACAAAAACAAAAACAACAAAACAAACAAACAACCAAAAACAACCAGACACCAGAGACAGTTTCACTATCAAAAATTTCTCACCACTCTAAACACAGTCTGAAACCTCCTTAGAAAAGCATAAAACTTCACACTAAATACATAAATAAATTATTTCCTTGTAACTACTATAGTTTATCAGGATGTAACAAAACATTACAGGTTATATTAAAGGAAAAAAATCAGTTTAAAAAACAGAACAAGCTGGGCAGTGGTGGCGCACACCTTTAATCCCAGCACTTGGGAGGCAGAGGCAGGTGGATTTCTGAGTTCGATGCCAGCCTGGTCTACAGAGTGAGTTCCAGGACAGTCAGGGCTTCATAGAGAAACCTTGTCTCGAAAAACCAAAAAATAAATAAATAAATAAAAAATAAAATCAGAACAAATATTAGTGGTATATTCAGATATAGAAAATATTTTAGATCTATTAACCAGTCTACTACTTAAAATTGGTATGATTAATATGGTAAAAACTATAATGCAAAAGTGAAAATATGCAAACATAGATAGGTAATGGCACAGAGATGAGATAAAATCAAGCTAAACATATAAAATGCTAAAAAAATCATATCGACCAAAATGTATTTTTACATGCAGCAAAATTTTTCACAGAAAGACTCAGATAATTTGAAATCAGAAATTATTCCTTGCAAGAAATGCTGGAAGTATTTCTTAAGAGAGAAGAAAAAGGTAACCAGAAATTCAGATCTCCATAGAGAAAAGAAATGTGTCACAGAATAAATAGAGGTTAAAGAAAGCTTTCACTTCATATTTATAAGTGATCTTGCAGGTAATTTGTTAAGAATAGAAGCTCTAATATATTCAGTGTTTATATTTTATGAACATAGGAAATGTATGATGACAGTATGGAAAAGAAAAAAAGAAATGTTAAAAATACCCTGCTATAAAATCTTGCAGAAACTGTAAAGTGGTAGAGCATTGATAGTGGACTTAAGTTCAAATTTAGAGTAAGAATCAAAGTGAGCCCTGAGAGCACATATATAGTATATGATATAATATATAATATATTATATATATTAATATAATATATATAATATAATATATACATAATTTGATAATATTCATATATATACATATATTTACATATATATATACAAGTAGCATTATGGGTCCTCAACAAGTTGTGTGTGTGTGTGTGTGTATATATATATATATATATATATATACACAATCAATGTGTGTGTGTGTGTTTATAAACCAACAATCAAATCATAAGAGGTCATGAGTTTGAGAGGAAATATTTGGAGGAAAAATATGGCAGGGGAGAATTATATAATTATATTTTAATAATATCATATTTTAATTTTCAAAAATATTAAAATATATAATTGCTATTCTAAAGGGGATGGAAATCATACCAAATTAATGTAAGTAAAGGCATAAAAGTTGTGAATACAAAATAAAAGCAATGAAAAATATATTGATATGATAACTAGTATAATATATACTAATATATGCATCACAGCAATGATTTTAAAAGTCAGTGTTCTTAATATACCAAATAAAAATTGGAAACTGTCAGAGATGACTAAAATAAGCATCAATAAGTTGTATGCATACATGAAATCTATATTGTGTGGATACTAATAAATTTGTTTTAGATTTATTATTATTGTTATTATTATTATTATCATTATTTTATTGTATATTTTATTTATTTACATTTGAAATGTTATCCCCTTTCCCAGTTTTCAATATTTTATGTGTATGTGAGTGCATGGTTGCCAGAAGAGGGAATTTGATCCTCTGGGGCTGAGCCATTCAACATGGTGCTGGAAACCAAACTCGGGTCTTCTGCAAAAGCTGTAAGAACTCTTAAAGCCATATGTGCTCTTAACCACAGAGACATCTCTCTTGTGCCCAAACATTACATTTAAAAGAAGAGGAAATGGTACACTCTTTCAAGATAAAGAAAAAGAGATCTGATGGAAAAATATTTTTTCAAGAAGAAGCAGATTTAACATCAAGAAAAATTATCAGGGTTAAGGAGGCAAAACATATTGATAAAATTATTAATTCCTCAAGGGAAGATAACATCCTTATTATAGATACATTGAACTACACAGGGTTAAAATGAATCATATAAGGCAACTATTGGTCAAAATATGAACTCTTACTTTATTACTCATGTAAAGAATTGATGGGTCCAAAATTACAAAATAGTTGAACAGAAAATTACCATAACCTGAATGGACTTTTATAAAATCTTTAACATCAAAAATATTAAAAACACATTTTTAATCTCATATGGAATATATATCAACAGAGATATGCAACACTCTAAACATTTCACAGACACTGTCAAATTTGAAGGTATTTGAAAGTATGCTAGGAAAACCTAAGAGAAAGTAAAACTGGGTAAAAATGTATTGTAAGTAAAAAGCATATGGAGATTAATGAATACATTTCTGAAGAACCCATAGGCAAACAAGGAGTCCAGAGAAAAATGAAAATAAAAACACTTTGAAGTAAATTAAATAAGAACAAAGCTCACAGAAATATTTGAGTTTCAGTGAAGGCTTGAAGGAAATGTATAGCACTGAATATACAAACTACCCAAGAGACAGCTAATCTACTCACCTAACTTCAATTTTAGGGAATTAGAAAGAGAAAAAGTAAACCCAAAGTAGAAGACAATAGAGATCACAAAAACTAAAATCATTGTTAGAGAAAAATATTAAAGCCAAGTGAAATTGCTTAACAGTTAAGAAAATTAATAAACTTCCAATCTTATTATGAAAGAATATAAATGAATAACTAAAACAATAAATAAAATAAGGCAATTAATGAAATAAAAATAATATAAAAGTATAAAATGAGTATGTAAAATATAATCATCAATAATTCTCCCATGTAATTTAAAAGTATGATAGGAAAATATTTAAAAAAAACTCTATGTCTGCAAATTTGGTGACATAAACCAATTATTTGAAAATCACCTAGATGAATATATGGAGTGACAGAAAATCAGAATTTGTCCACATCTATAAAACTTCTCTTTCATTTTCATATAGATATAGAGATATAGATAGATAGATAGATAGATAGATATAGAAAATTCTAAATGTGGAAAATCAAATAAGATCAGTTTTCTCCAAATAAGCACATGCTTAATATATATATCACTGGGAACTGGAAATTGATATGAAATATCATGAATCACATATTAGAATGGATGATTTGTAATACATTGGAAGGAACAAATGATGGATAACTGGTGGGACAAGGGAACTCTCCATTATAGTATGAAGATATTCAAGATTACACAGCCTCATTGAAGGAAAGTTTGGAAGTACTTCATAAAATCAAGTATCTCAATATCTACATTCAGCATTTGCACACCTTGGTTACTTTACAGATAATATGAAAACTATACCCTCACAAAACTTATATAAAAGTTCATAGCAACTTTAAAATAACCATCAAAATACACATGAATCCAAGATGTCCCTCAAGAGATGAGTGGATAAATGATTTGGAACATCTATAAATAAAATAACACTTAGTTATAAAAATTAGTTACTAAGTCAAAGAAAGATATGGAAGAATGTTAAATGAATCTATGTTTATAACATTATGAAAAAGGCAAAATCATGCAAAGTGCTTAAAATTAAAAGTCAAAAATATGAAAACTGCTTTAAATACCAAGCCATTCAGAGGTGCTCAGGTGTCTGGAGTAATGAGTAAGTGGAACAGAGAGGTTTTGAAGGAGATGTTTTTTGTTTTTTTGTTTTTTTGTTTTTTTTTTAAGAACCTACAACTATCATTTTATTAAACTAGCATAATACTTAGATAAATTATAAACATTTATCCTTATACCCACAGATATGTATAGTACTCACCACAGTCAAGAACTCTTACGTTTGCAACAGATGGGACCACTGTACAAAACCAATCCAAATGCAGAGTTTTTGAAGCCCAGAATCACACATCTACAATACAACTCCTTCATCTAAGACTTAGGAGATGAAAAGTCTGTAAGAGCTAGAGAAACAGGGAGTTTGATGTGAGATTGTGTCTCCTTGAAATGTCAGTAGCTACATCCATAAAGTCTCACCAGTATGGTTGCCTACACATGAACAGAACAAGGATACCAACTATTGAAGTGTTAACACGGAAGGAAGAAAGATCAGGAGACCTCAACCAAACCTAGATATAGGCAACTATGAAATGCTGAGAGCAAGAGAAATAGTCTTCCCCAGGGAAGAGCACACCAATTAGTTATCTAAGCCAAATGTTTACCCCTGAATGCATACACATACAAGTAACATTATACAGACTTAGCGGTTCTATTCAAATGTGTAGGTTGTATATACTCACATATATAGCAACAATAGAAGAAAAAGAGGCCATGACTTTGAAAGAGAGAAATTGGAGGGGGTGTACATCTGAGATACTTCAGGGAGGAAGGAGAGGAGAAAATGATGTAATTATACTACAATCTCAAAACATAAAAATATATAAAGACATATGTATTTTTCAATTCAGTGCATCAATTTTGTATAATATTACACTTGTGACTAGACATAAAACATTTTAAGAGACTAAAGAATAATTAATGAAGAGTGACTTTTAATAGGCATCATCATTTAATCATTAACACGTGTCACATTGATGGATGATGTCCATCTCAAGAGAAACTCTATGTTAGGTGTGTTAAAAGTTATGGAGTCTTTGAACATTTCACCCAGTTTTCCTGCAAACTTAAAACTGTTTTAGAAATAATCTAAAATTTATAAATAACCATTGTCTTATTTGTATAGATCCTATTTTCCTAGAAAAAACATTAATATTTATTATTGCCCTGTTTTTTTCTCATGTGAAACTCTTCCATTGCTTCAAAACCAAAAGTACTAACAGTTATATTTGTTATTCTTTTATCATGAATAAGTGAGATAAAATACATCAAATCACCCCATGGAATCTGAAGCTTCTGTTAAATAATTGTTTCTGCCCTTGCAGCATAAATTTTATACTCTCTAGTATTTATATGCATAAGCAAATTCACATAATATGTACAATATATTTATATGTTCAAAATATTGTATAGCATTATGAAAAATGTACTCAATTTCAAAAACACTTAAACACAATACATACAGTTCAATTGGCACTCTTGATATAAATAGTCCAAGAAGAACTCACAAAAATATTTATGGTATTAGTCATATTTACAGGCAGAATTTGTGTCATATACCATAAATACTAGCATTTGGGTCATTTCTGTATATGGATCTAGAACTCAAAGCTGTCATGATCAATTTAGCTACTCTGGGGTTAGGATGAGTCATACAGTGAGATCTTATCAATCAAAACTGAGAGATTAAATTGAAACAGTCAACATATGTTTAAAATAATCCAAATAACCAAAGAACATAATAACAAACACTATTTTAAAATAAATCCCATAGAGAAATAGAAATCTTTAACTACATAATAGAAACTTAAACTGTATTCTATACCCAGGCAGCATCAAAGTCCTATTGACAAACCAGCTTAAAGGCCCACTCCATCAGCTTTGATCAAATGAAAGAATCATTGACTCATGTAAACTCTTCCAAATAATGCATATAGAAAGGAAATTACTCCACAAATGTTAAAAGCTACTGTTTTAGGGCGAGAGGCCACATGCACATACTCCAATAAAATAACAGGCTAGGGAGGTCATAGAGAAAAGCTACCTTCTACCAATTCATAGATCTCCAGTATAGTTGTGTATTAATGAAAATTATATGACTCCAAAGAATAGAATGATGAAAGCACATTACTGTGCCATGGAGATCGCTGCTATTTAAAAATGGTATGAAATACATGTGAACATGAAATACATGAAAAAGGCTTTCAAAATCCCAAAACCCACTCATGAAAACTTATAGCAAATTTTTAATATTAGAAAATTCCCATTTCAAAATCATAGAATAAGTATATTAAAAGTATAATATTATAGATATCTTTAATAGAGTCCAGAGTTCACTGATACATAACATTGGCTTTACTACTGACAATTAGAGAAAAATATGTAAGTAGCACTCACATAGGGTGAAAATAATAAAAGTAAAGGATAAGAATGATAAAGACAGCTAATAATGGTAATAATATTATCTCTCAATTGCTCTTATAAAAATGTGATTGAGTCACCACCTGATTCTAGCCACCATTGCCAAAACCCAGCTTTTTTATGAAGCTGTGTTAGGAAATTTAAATGTCCAAATACAAAGACTGAAATTGGATGCTAATCTCTCTGAATATTAACTAGAAACTGGGTCAAATACCATAAATCTTGACCCTGAAATATAGATACTGCTAGAGGAAAACCCAGCGAAAGCATTTCAATAAATAGCTGGCAGCAATGACATTCTGAATCAGATTCTATAACACCTGGAAATAGCAATAAGAATACACAAATGAAAATCATATGAAATGAAAAATTGGTGCAGAAAAAAAAGAATATTCAGAGTGAAAATATCACCAAATAACAGAAAATCCTTGCCAAGACTTCATAAATATGCAATTACTATGCTGGTTATAAAAAATACTGAAAGAAAATATACAACAAATAAGAAAGCAATACAGTTGGCAATTGTTTTTTGTAATTTAGAATTTTGATAAGAGACAAAAAGAATTTTAAAAAGGAAATGGGACTATTAGGTATGTGGAAAATATGGGTAAGATTATCCAGGACATGAGAAGGAAACAAAGGGAAAGAATGTAATCAAAATACATTAAATGCATGCTTGAGCACATAACAAAGAAACCAAAAACATTACGCAATTAGTATATGGCAATAAGAGTAATATGAAAGCATATTTAATTTGTGAAGAAAACATTGAATTATGTAACTTATTATTATTCTGAAAGTAGATGTACAAAAGTTCACTGTAGGAACATCAAGGACTAGAATATGTAACAGACAATAGCAGCAGTATAAAATATAGAAAACCAAAAAGAAATGCATAAGTTCTTTCTAAGACAATTACAATAACTTATAGACTTATAAAATGAGTCACCATAGATTTCTGCATGCAGTTTATTTTATACAGAATGTATTATAAAGAACAATTAATCTTTTAAAGTAAAAATGTGTATACAATATCCTTTGATAATATTCTTTCCCTTCCTATAACTCTTGTCTGAACCCTCCTACCGACCCAACTTCATATTCTTTTCCTATCTTCCTCCCCCTCTCAAAAACAACAAACTAAATGTCTTAGTTACTGTTCTATTGGTGAAGAAACACTATGACTCCATTACCAAAGCAATACTTATAAAATGGAGCATTTAACTGGGGGATTGCTTCCATATTCAAATATCATATTCCTGATTCACAAGTAAGCAGATAAGAGGAGAGAGATTGGGTCTGATATGGCCTTTTGAAACCTTATAGCCCATTTCTAGTAACACATCTCCTCCAACAAGACCACACCTACTCCAAAAGTGCCATATCTCCTAATTCTTCCCAAATAGTTACATCAAGCATTCACATATATTAGCCTATGTGGGTCATTCTATTCAAACTACCATAATAAAGAAAAGGAAACCAACAAGAAAAAAATAGAGGTAGTGAATGACTTCAAGGAAACAGCATCTCTCAGACACAACAAGACTGATGCAGATGTGAACTCACAGAGACTGTGAAAGCACAAAAAGACCTGCACAGGTTCAAACCAAACAGAATCCCATAACTGATAAAGGGAGTTGAGCAAGTCTCATGCCTAAGCAAGAAGCTATTTGGAATTGATACCTGCTGAGAAAAGAAAAATGAGTATGTCAAACATTTTCCAGGTCAGGCCCTATGCCCAAGAGTAGGGAGATGATACAACTGATTTAAATTATTCATATATATATGGTCTTACTATGAAGACGACAACTAAACTTAGTATTCTGTTGTCATAACTGAAATCAACAGTAGAGTAATTAAAGAAGCAAAGAAAAAGCAATTTAAACATAAGAATAAAATACTCTAAATCTGTATAAAACTAGAACTTGAATATGCATATGTCTTGAAGTAGAAGATATGCAGTAGTCTGCAAGAGGAACAGATGATGGGATTGGCTAGAGGACAAGTACTAAATTACACCTCTGCTTCTTCTGCTGTGCCTTGTAACACCACATTTTTGCTTCCTTGTTAAATGTATTTGAAGTAGCAACTACATGTGTTCTATCATTGGACATATAGAGGGGACTACTAGGAAATTTCCAATAAATGGTAACACACAAGGACAATTATGCTTTACAAAAGAAGTTACAGAGATCCTAGGTCAAGTCTGTCTCAGACCTAGAAGGCTCTTTTAAGGCTGTCATTATTCTAAGATACAGGAGAGCCTTGTTCTGCCTATTTCACTTAAGTAATAGGTAACTCTAGATCTGTTAACTATCATGCAAATTTGGATCTTTAATTCATTGCACTATTATAGGACCCTGTTCCCAAATCTTCCTTTTTAAAAGAAGTATATGGAAGAGTATTAAAGAACTAACAATTAGCCATAACTTATTTCAACAGAGTGATGTTTAACAATATTTCCACTTATGTCAGTAATATTGGAATTTTCCCTCCCTACTTGAAATATGAGTAGCAAAACTAAATATAAAAACTTTGTATCAAAGAAGATAAGGTTGTTCTCTCTTAAAAATTAGGGGGAGGGTGGAGAACCCTCAAAATAGTGAAGTAGAGAACTTCAAAAGTTTATGAAATTTAAGACTGGCCTTTCTTTCCCATTTTCCCATCACCAAACTCCTCATGATAAAATTAAATTTAAAATTTGCCACCACTGATTAATTTGTAATTTTCCAAATGTGCTAACCTTTGAAAATTTACATTTTACTTAAACTTTACTGTAATTATAGGAATATGCCACCATGTTGAGGACAATAATTTCTATTTAATTGGCTTTGTGGACTATATATGTCATCATCACCTTCCTTGTGACTTTTGTATTTAAAACACAGCAATAAATGTACTAAAAAATGATTTAACAACTTCATATCAAAACACTAAGTTATCTAGTAAAACAAAAATTTAAAAATAAGAGATAGAAATAAGGTAAATGAGAAGTATAGAGAATAAAGGAGGTGAGAACAAGTGATATATTTAATGTCTCTTAAGTCACAATAGGAAGATTATATAGATTAATAATGAAGGGGATGACCTTCACTATGACTATACCTTTTAAAAAACAATTAAAAATTGTTTAATACTGCATATGTTGGATGGTGTTGTGTCAACTTGACATAAGCTGTAGTTGTCTGAAAGGAGAGAGCCTCAGTTGAGAAATGTCTCCAAAAAATTAGGTTTTTAGATAAGCCTACAGGGAATTTTTCTAATTAGTTATTGATGGGGAGGGCTCGACCTATTGTGGATGGTGCCACCACTGTGCTGGTTCTCTAAGAAAGCTGGCTGAGCAAGCCATAGGGAACAAGTCAGTAAGCAGCACCTATTCCATGGCCTCTGCACCAGCTCCTGTCTCCATGTTCCTGCCCTGTTTGAGTTCCTGTCCTGACTTCTTCAATGATGAACAATGATGCGGAAGATTAAGCCAAATAATAAACTATTTCCTTTCCAAATTGCATTTGGTCATAGTGTTTCAACACAGCAATAGTAACCCTAAGACACATTATAGCATCTTTTCGGGTTGACTTCTTAATTTTCAGTAGTTTATTTTCTTCTACACCTCTCTCTGTCTCTCTCTGTTTCTCTGTCTCAGTCTCTGTCTCTCTCCTGTTTCTGTCTCACTCTGTCTCTGTCTGTGTCTGTCTGTCTGTCTGTCTCTTTCTCTCTCTCTCTCTCTCTCTCTCTCTCTCTCTCTCTCTGTGTGTGTGTGTGTGTGTGTGTAGGACAGAGGACAGTTTTGAGGGCATTCCCCAAGCATAGTCTAACTTTCTGTCTTTGAGAAAGACTTCTTAGTGGTCTGGAACTTGACAAGTAGATAAGACTAGTTGGCTAGCAGACCCTTAAGATCTATCTGTTTCTTTCCTCAGAACTGAGATTGCAAGTATGTCCTGCCATGAATATCTTTTAAACATGTTTTGTGGAGATGGAACTCAGGTCTTCATTTTATGAACTGATATATCTCCTCATATCACGAATACCCTATTTCTAAGGACAAATAAGCATTACTTCTACAATTCTGAAAGTCTCACATTGTATGTTTGTCTTATTTTCTTTTCCTTTTATTAAAATGAAGACAGGTATGTTTGTTATAATAACTTATATGTATCGCTCTTTTTAAATGAGTGCTTATTAATTACCAATATTAACCTTTCCAATCGTTTCAATATCAGCAGTTGCTGCTCTTTAACAAGATGTGAAAGATACATGTTTGATACTTATAAAAAATTTTTAGACCATATTATCTTTGTGATTCAGAAGCAGAACATTACAGAGGAATTACACAAGAGGTTAACTGTCTCATTGTATGGAAAGAAAATATTAGACACATAAATGTAAAACTTGCTTAAATATTTTTGTTACTGTTTTTTAATATGTTTTAGTGTAAAAAGTTTCCTGGATTTATGTAGTTTATTTAAGAATATTTCTCTTATATTTTTGGTTGTGAGCCTAGCCTTTAACAGCTGAGCCATCTCTTGATGCACTAGGGAGGGGAGATGACAGGGGGAACCCTATCAGAGCTGGGAGGGGGGAAGAACTCTGTAAGGCTCTGTGAGGGGGAACAGGGGAAGCAACATTTGGGCTGTAAATAAATAATTAATTAATAGAAAAAAGAAACTCACAAGTTAATTTAACCATGGCTATATCACAAATCTTAGAATATTTTTTCCAATAACAAAATGTTAATGATTATTTCTACTGGGTTGCAAGAGCTCATATGTTAGAAAAAAAAAACCACATGATTATTTTATTATAAATGACCTTTGACAAACCCCAACACCCTGTCGTGATAAAAGACTTGGAGGAATTAGGGATAATAGGGACATAGCTAAACATAATAAAGGCAGTTTATAGCAATCATGTAAGAAATATGAACTTAAATGGAGAGAAATTCAAAGCAATTCCACTAAAATCAGGAACAAGACAACATTGGCTGTCCAGACCATGCAGTGCTCCCAGAGATTAGACCACCAACCAAGGCGTGTACAAGGAAGGATCCATAGCTCCAGATACGTATGTAGCAGAGGATGGCCTTGTCTGACAGCAGTGGGAGGGGATGACCTTGGTCCTGTGGAGGTTTGATGCCCCAGTGTAGGGCGATGCTGCAGTGGTGGGGCAGAAGAGGGTGGGTGGGTAGATGGGGGAGCATCCTCAGAGAAGCAAAGGGGAGGAGGGAGAGGGAGAATGGGATAGGGGGTTTGTGAAGGGGTAACTGGGAAGTGGAACATCATTTGAGATGTAAACAAATGGAATGATTAATAAATAGAATTTTTTTTAAAAAAGGTTAAAAAAAACCGCACAGAATAACTAATACAATCCCAAGTAACAAAAGTACTTCCAGAGTTATCACCATCCCTCATCTTAAGATTAAATTACAAAGCTATCATAATGAAAACAATATGGCCTTGGCATATAAACAAACAGGTTGATCAATGGAATCAAATTGAAGATGCAAAGATAAATCCACACACCCATGGATATCCAGAAACACACATTGGAAAAAAGACAGAATCTTAAACAAATGGTGCTGGTCTGCATGTAGAAGAATACAAAGTGTTCCATCCCTATCACCTTGCACAAATTCAAGATGAAACAGATCAAAGAACTCAACACATACCCAGGTACATTAAACCTGATAGACAAGAAAGTGGAGAATAGCATTGAACTCATTAGCACAAGAGAAAACTTTCTGAACAAAACACTGATATATTATTCTCCATTTTATAATGATCACTCTATCTACCATGAATGAATTCATTCAAAATGACTTCAAAAAGAAAGTGGCTTTTACTGCATATCTAACTTTAAAAAAATGCCAGCTTTCACCATAAAACTAGCTATTGACATAAAACCTGTACACATTAAAAATTCTAAAAAAAAGAGGGACCAAAACAGAGAAATATGGAAAACAATACATAATTTGATTGCATCTTATTTTATACATTTTTAAATTGTGGCCTGAAAACATGCTTAAATATCATTTATGAATAGAGTAGGAAATAAATCAGCACAAACTTTGGAAATCATCTTTGGCAGAGAAAAAAAAGGGGAAGAAATCCAGATTCATTTCAGATTCACTTTGACAAATTGTTGCAGTCATTTATAGTGATTGACAAAATATGGGTGTGTTTCTTATTACTATGAAATGCACAAACTACCTGTAAACTTAAAGGATTGAAGGATATATATGACAATACAGTTCGTCTGTAGTTTAAATTTCTTTAAAGCTTGAGGTTTGAAAAGCCCATTCCATTCTCAGTCTCTCTCTCTCTCTCTCTGTCTCTCTCTGTCTCTCTCTGTGTCTCTGTCTCTGTGTCTCTGTGTCTCTCTCTCTCTCTCTCTCTCTCTCTCTTTCTCTGTGTATGTTTCTCTCTCTCTTCCTTGTTGTGCTTCAAGTTGTAAGCCCTCAGTTGCTTCTACAGCACCATGCCTGCCTGTGTGCTGCTGTGGTGCTCCCTGTCATGATTATCATAGATTCAGTCTCTGAAACCATAAGCCCCAATAATCTCTATCTTCTATAAGTTGCCCTGATCATGGTGACTTATCACAGCAACAAATCATAAACTAAGATGCTTCTCAAAGCTTTGTCAGCCTACTTTCTTATACACCTTAGGGCCACCAGTCCAAAGGTGGCACAACCGAAAATAGGCTGGACTCTCTCACAACAATGACTAAGAAAACGTACCACAGGCATATCCACAAAACAATCTTCTGGGGGCATTTTTTCAGTTGTGGTTCCTTCTTCCCAATGACTCTTATATAACATTGGCATAAAACTAACCAGCACAAATAGTATCAGAACATAATACATTTATCACTCAATTAAGTATACAGCCTTTATAATGTATTATTTAAGAGTAAGATCTAGTATTTTGAAAAACAAATTCGCAAATATTTGGTTTTTTATATATTTAAAAATGTAGTGAACATGTTTTGTTTAAATTTAAACAAACACAGCAGAAATATTACTTTGTTCAGGAAATGGAGATTTAAAAAAGATGATCAAATCTTATGTTTAATTTTTTTTCAGTATACTGCTTTATAAAAATCTATAGTTTCATATTAAACTTTACATAGCTTATTCAATAATTTAGGAGAAATTAAATCTGAATAAATTAGATTAAATGAATTGTTTAAAATTAAAAAAAAAGTTATTTCTTACACTTTAGGAAGATGACAGGTACAAGATCAAAGGTCCACAGACCTCACATGTCTTTTGAAATCACTGTTCCAAGTTTGTAGAAGGAACTGTTCTCAGATCATCCTTGTAGATCAGGAGGGACATAAAAAACTACATTTTCTTATGTTCTCTTTTTTAAAAATAATTTTATTGATGAGAACTAGGTACATATGACATGAGTGCTTTCAAAGGCTCCCAAATTGATTCCATTACATCAGGGGTTGGAGTTTTCAGCATTAGCAATGTTTACTGGTTCCATTTTTACTCTAATCATTGTGATTTTTTTTTGAAAAAAAAGTTTCCCTGGTGATAATAGAAACAACTGAAAGGTGGTCTATGACTTTCTATAAATTCTGTTGCAAATATGCATTACCTTCTTCTAAAATTGACAGAATGCAGAAGGGATAGAGCTCAAACCCCAGTCATTGGAGCCAGTAAGAACAATGCTAATAATAAGCCTTGAAATTTTATCAAGGATATGACAACATTTGCTCATTAATATTCCAGAATCTTTAGCCATAAGTGTAACTATCTTCCTTTATCAAAGAAGCTTCTTTCTACATGAGATAGATAACAACAAGTCACCATAGTTCAAAACACAAAGAACAACTGAATATGAAGTGCTTAGCCCCAGTGTATCCATCCATCTACAACACAACTCTTACTGTTAAGACTCAGAGAATGTCACAGAAGAGCCAGAGGACCAAGAGAGAGTGTCTTCTATGTATGGTAGGGAAGGTACACTCATGAAATATTAACAATGTGGTTGCCGAAACATGCTTTGAAAAATGACAATAGTAATTGACTTGCTAACATACACAGGGGTAATCCCATATGGCATTGCCCTTATATAAAATGCTACAGGAAAGTAATTGCTGCTTAGAAAGGGAGGCCAGTCTTTTCAGGGATTATATGCCTGATTATCCAATCCTAAGTAATCAGCCATAAACACAAATACACACACACACACATATGCAAACACATGAATAACACTAAATTAATTCAGTAGGTTGTACTTATAAATGTATACTTATATGCATATATATGTATATAAATATATAAAAGTAAGGATTAAAAATAGGGCTGTAAATTTGAGGAGTGGTGGAAACTAGGTTGAATTGGATGGAACTAAGGGAGGGGGAAATTATAGAAATGCAACACTCAAATATAAAATTCTCAAACAAATAAAAATTTAAGAATAAATGTGCTTTCATTATGTTTTATAGGTCCAATTATATCTGTATTCATAGTGCCACATTTATAACGATTGTCCCAGGCCAGGTAATTCTAGTTTATTTCAAAGAATCATGCACAAAGACATAATTTTCCAGGTGGGTAGACTTAACTTCTCAAGAGTTCCATCATCCGGTTGGAGTGACTAAGATGACAAGAATGGAATACTTTCTAGATATTGCAAAGGAATGTGCTGAAAAAACTTTTGGAATGGAAATTATCTTTTGAAATATATAGGTCTAGAAGCACATAAAGTTCTGAAAGACAAAATATGATTGAAAATATGGTTCCTCAAAGATGCTGACCTCCTGGTGGTGGTGATCATGACATGTAACCTTATGCCCCAAGGCAGTTGGTTTCATTATAATGAACAAGTTATGAAAATTAGGTGGTCTGTCATTTGATACTAACATGCTGTATGTCAAATGCAAGATGCCAGTTTCTAAACAACATATATTATGTAAAATATTATGTTGCCTCAAATTAATTCCTGCAGTCATGCTTATTCTAAGGTATAAAGCTACCAGGTTATAAATAGTCTATGGAGAAGAAATGTGGCATATAATTACAGGCTGTATTTAAAAACTGATGTTTTCTGAAAAAAATAAGAAAAACAATCTAGTAGACAAAAATAAATCAGTTCTCCCAACAGAGTGAACTTACAAGTAAATTTTATGAAGCCTTTTCATTTCTAGTTTAATACATATTAGTAGGTAAACATTGTCATACCAAATTTCACAAGAAAATATGCTAATAAACTCACAGTCAGTATTTTTTCTTAGATTAATAAATAAGCAAGATCACGGGGCAAACAATGGATCACAACATTTGGACAAATATACAAGAAGACACAAAGAACCTTAAGCCTCCATAACAGATGCTAGGAAAGAAAAGCCACTATCATTTTCAATATCAGGATAACTTCTTAGTCATAGTTAGACACTAGCCTGAGAACTAAGAACTTCAGTGTTGTCCAGTATTTAATGGTCCATAAATTTTTCTTAACATTACACTTATGAATTCTGATAATTTTTTAACAATATAGATTCAGAATTAGATAAATTTGTCTTTGTACTGAAAGTAGATAGATTACTAAAGCTATTCTGATATATGTGGTATCTGTTCTTCAACATAAAACCTGCTGAAAAAGAAACTGTTCATCAGACCCTGAATGTCCTATATTTCAGCAGAGCCTAAATGACTCCAAGGAAGTAGATTATGAAACTTCAGACCCTTCTTACAAGCAGAGATGTGAAATACAGCATTGCACACCCTCTTGACTTTCTTCTTTTAAAGTGGGAAAAAGTGTGAGAAGCCCTTAAGCAGTATCCAAGTGGCAGAGGCTCACTGAGATTCTGAATCCCCATTATGGGGTTATACAATGCTTCTGCTCACCTCACACTTTTCTAACACATCAAGGGTGGTCCTCAATTAAACAGAAACAGAACTATGGAAAGAACTGCATGTCTAAGAAATAGGGAGCATAAACTAAGAACATCAGCAAAGGCTTAAGCCTCTGTCATCTACAGTTTCAGCAAACAGTCTTTTACAAAGGAAGATTACAATACTGCACACTAATCACCCAATTAACTTAGTTACTACTATTACTTTATATACAATATAACAAAGCATACTGGGAGACAAAAGCAACAAGCTAAGCACTAATATCAAACTCATATATAAAATAATTTGGACTTATAAGTGAAAGAAATAAAGTACCTATGATGAATATGCTAAGGGCCATAAAAGTAGATAATAAGTAAAACTAAATGGGTAATATAAGCAGGAATATGAAAGAATAAAGTAAAAAATATAGCACATTAAAAAGAAACAAGAAACAAGGATTCAATCTACAGACCCATGTCCAGCAAAACTTTATTTCTAAAGAACAAAAGACTCACTGAAAATAAACAAAATCAAAAGATGATTTTTTTTCATCAATGTCCTTGGACTAATGCAAAAGGTTTCTTTTTATTAAAAAGAATTGTGTAAGTCAAAACCTCAGATTTACACAAAGGTCTAGTGTTACAGAATGAATGAAGGTAACACAAGATCTTTTGCTCTCTATTCTCAGTAGATTTATAAGACAAAACCTTGTTCAAATATGCTTATACTTTGAGAAAAGTAAAATGTATGAAAGTGATTATTAAACACTGGAGAGAAAAAATAAAACCTTAAAAGTCAGTGGTGACCTAAATATGCCAACTGAGATTTGAGAGGTAACAGAAAAGATTAGACAAAACAAACTTAAATTGTATGTTGGTTACAAGAATTTATCTTAAATATGAAGATAAAAGTAGATTGAAAGTAAAGGAATGGGAAAGGATACCACTCAAAGACATAGCACCAGTCTTGCTAGTATTATACCAGTAGGCATATGAAGGACCTTAGCAAATCCTAGAACAAAGAAAATTATTGTAAACAAGGGGCATAATATAATGATACAGGGGTTATTTCCCCAAGATGCTATAGCAATTCTTATTGCTTTTATACTGAAAAAGAAAATATTAACTAAAATGAGTCGTGGCAAAGAATTCATGCTTATATTTGAAAATTATAACACGTTTCTATGAGTATTTGGTAGATTCAAATGGCAGATAACCAACATGTGAAGCTGAATATTACCATCAATTAGCAAGATATGTATGACTATTATAGAATGCACAAAAGAGTAAGCAGTACCTTTTCGAGCTAACATGGAAAACACATGTTCACATACCACATTGTATCTTTAACAAAATCAAATTTAAAGGAATAGAAATTATAAAATATGTGGACTATAATAGAAGTGAACTAGAAATTGATAATAAAATATTTTCATGAAAATGATCTAATACTTGGAAAATAAATAACATACTTCTAAAAAATACATAGGTCGAAATAATGTTAATGAAACGTTTTAAAAATCAGATTAAAATGCATGGAATAAAAATTCATGCATTGAAGTATTTGAGTTACAATAAAAGTAGTAATTGAAGGGAAATTTATACCACCAGACACAAGGCATGTACATTTCTTCCTACATTAGGAAATTAGTTTTGCTGTTGTTGATGATAATTGTTTTTACATTCTGCCTTCAGTTTCCCCTCCTTCCTCTCACTGAAGTCTCACACATACATACCTATCTCTACCCATCCACTACTTCTTCATTTCTCTTCAGAAAAGAGCAAGTCTCCCATGGATATCAACCAGCTATGGCATATATACCTTAGAAAATTAGAAATAAACAAATATAAATTAATTTCCAAGTAAAAGCACAAAATGTTATACATTAAGTTATAAATGAATGAAATTGAATATATTGATAGGAAAAATAAATAAAATCAAAACCCATTGTTTTAATGAATGATGAACTTGAAATATATTCAGCCACATTAAGAATGGAGAAGATATAAGTCCATAATCTAAAAGTCCAAGTAGTCTGTCAATAGGGATTACATGTATTTATTAGAAAAGCTCCAGTGGTTTCTAAATGAGCCTAAGTGTAGCCATTGTCCTTAGTTATTCCTATAACTACATGGTAAGAACCTAATGTTGAAGACATCATATGCTTTGGCTGCAGGATATAAAAAGGCCATAATTTGAAAGAGCACAGGAAGGATTTACAAGAGGGTTTGGAGAAAGGAAAGGGAAGGAGGATGTGAAGTAGTTATATTATAATCTCAAAAAATAAATAATAAAATAAAAAATTTTTCTCAAGCTGACCAAGAAATATCATCACCACTGGCTAGTTTTAATTGTGAGAGAAGGTGCTATGCAGGCTGCTTATGGAGAAAATACACCAAAAGCCTAACAAGGGCTGGACCCTACATGGTGCAATACTAACCTGTCAGGCAAAATAAACCTACTGATACAATAGTAGCAAAACTGTTGCAGTGAGATAACTGACCACTTTCTGAATGGTTTTAAGTCTTCTCAGCAGGATGGAATTTCATGCCTGGTAACACAATCCTGGTCAAAAGCTCATGGGGGTGGGTCATAGGCCTATGTAGAACCTACCAGGTATGAAATTCCATCCTATCCAGCTGGAATATAGAATCACCTTTAGTATACATCTTTAATCCCAAATAATGTAGGTGAGATTAGTTTATAGAAGGAACCAACCATGTTTGGAAGTGACATCTAATTGAAGGGCAGACAAAATGATGCGTCAGAGATAGGATACTCCTAATTCACACAAAAACAGAAGAAAGAGAGGCCACTTAAGAGAGCAGCAACAGCAGGAGAGAGACAGAGACAGACAGACAGACAGAGAGAGAGAGAGAGAGAGAGAGAGAGAGAGAGAATATGCATAGTTTTACTTAGTTCAGGCAGTTTTACAAGGCAGGTTGGCAGGTTGCAGGTGAAGATAGAAGGAGCCAGAGAATGAGAAGGAGCCAAAAGATTAGAATACATTGCCAGAATTAGTTTGAGGCCAAGCAGAGCAATACAGTGAAAAGCTGAGAGAAGCCATATTGAATCAGTCAACGTGGAGAAGAGTTTTGTTCACAACAACTGAGGTGAACCAACCAGACTTCATAAAGAACAACTCTTGTAGTTTCCTGGTACAGTAGACAATGGTCTTTACAAATTTCATGTAAGAACAGAAAAGTAACATATTACTGAGGTTAAAATAATTTCTCACAAATTTTTAAAATTTATGCAAGTAAAGCAGCTAGCTTTCTGTAATATCTCTCTAGGCATTGCTATCTCCAATGCTAGGAAAACAAAGTACTGATTTTTATATACTTGTATATCATTTAATTTTCTAATCTTTATTTCCTATCCTAGCAATTTCATAGCCTTGTGTACTCTCCTAATATTATTTATTTATAGATCATATACAAGCCTTTCTCCTATAAAATAAACTGATCTATCATTTGCTTATTTTCTACAGATTCTTTCTTCTTTTCCTATCCATGCTTTTTCTTGTTGAGACCACTTTAACTCTCTATCCTTGATGTCCCCAAGTTCACCCTGGAAAATTAATCAAACAGTCATTTGCCCAGAGTGTACATGTATTGTTGTGCTAGGAAGTGTTCGTGAACCTCAAAAGACCACCAAGGAGTTGTTTCTGATATAATACCATTAGGATCTCTTTATTACAAGCTCGGGCTTATGCTCTCCTCCAAACTAACCCTGACACAGGAGGACAGGAAGGCTGAGCAGCCCTGAATCTTTAACAGGACAAGTTTTTATAGTAAAATAGGAGCAAGTGAGGGGGGTGAGGGAGGGGATGTCCAGTATGGCAAGCATATAATAGAATGACTATAAGCAAGACTGTATTCAATCACAAACAGTCTGAAAGTATATCTGAAACAATCAGACTAATCTTTGATTAACTGTTGTTAGGAAGTAGCTCAGGAGCAACTTTGGCTAAGGACAAGCCATGGGGTCCTTCCTGGTACAAGGTTATAAGCTTGGGTTCTGCTACAGGTCAAGTTTTCAGGCTCTTTTTCTGTTCTTTAGGATGGAGGCTGGTCCCAAGATGGAGTAGGTTTGGTTTCTCAGTATCTCCTCATAATTCCAAATTCAAGGCCAAGTATGGGAATGAACTATTTCTACAAAAGATCATGTAGGCTGTTATGGCTTCTATGGTTATATTGTGTATATCCTTCCTTATGGCCCTAAAAGGCCAAGTGGAAGACCAGTTTCTAATCCTCCACAGCTTAATGACTACCCCCATTCCTTATTCCTGAGAACTTAATCTGTTTCATTTATTATGAAGGGATTAACTCTCTGAGTAATGGGGAAAGTATATTCCCCAGAGAGAGAGATTAAATGTAAAATAGAAGAGACAGCAGATCAGTTTCAGGCCAAAAGCAACCATCAGCACATGTGAAGATCAAAAGCCTGGTGATGATCCAGGGGTAGCACTGTGTCACACATCTCCTTATGCAGCCATGCTAGATCCAGAATAAGGTGTTGTCCCTACATTGCTGGTTGTCATGGTGCTATCAGTGGTGCCCTGGTCATGTGTTACAGAACAAGTAGAGCTTGGCAGGGAGCTGCCCCAAGCCTGCTGTTCTGAATTCTGAATTTCCCCAGGGTTTGAGCCTGCTCAACCTTACCAGTTTTTCTGTCAAGTGGCATGGTCTACTTGCCACACAAACTAGAAGGGGTGAGCTCATTCAGCATTAAGCCTTGGAGATGGCAATTGCATCTGGTGAATAAAAGTAACATTTACACCTATATACTGGGCAGCTTCCAAACTTCTTCAGAGAAGGTTCTTGTTGCAGTAGAGAAGAGTCACTGCAGAGACACACAACTGGACAAGGTGCTAATGGTAAGAAATGCTCATCCCTAAATGTGACAGCTTAATAAACCCTACACCAAGAATCAGGAAACATAATGAAAAAGAAATCAGAAAGATTCAAAATGCTGGATGATGGGGAGGAGTGCTGTGAAGTACTGTCTTATAAACATGAGTCAGGTATCTCAATTTGAACTTACAGCAGTTATGGTAATCTGTACAATGTATGTACAAGATCAAGCCTGACAAAATTCCAGCATAGTTACAGAAAGCACTCTTTAGGCCCTACCTCTTATCTAGAGGATATATTGATAGTTGACAGTGGAGTAGGTAACATTATTTTTGAGTGTGTGGTCACTGGTAGGTTCTAGTGGATGTTCTCATACCTATTAACACATAGAAAACACTAATTATATTTAATGACCTATCAAAAGAAGTTTAAAGAACTAAAACACAAAGTTGGGATGGAGCCTTGTTGAGAAGGAGATTTGTTGAGAGGGAGAGATTTGTTGAGAGGGAGAGATTTGTTGAGAGGGAGAGATTTGTTGAGAGGGAGATTGGTTGGGAGGGAGATAAGGAGAATTGAATCAGAGAAATAGGGGAGAGGATATGATAATATTTTATTATACATGTACAAGAGTATGAAAAATAAGGAAAACTTACACTTAAAATGATGATTCTACAGTTAATGAAAGCATAATAATAATTATTATAAACTACTAAGAAAAATTTTATGCCTTCAACATTCCATGACACAGATTGAAGAAACTCATTTCATTTCTTAAAAGACATCTAGATGGTTATATGGGCATATAGCACATCCCAATAGCTCTATAAGAGATAAATTTAAACAATAGCATCTATGCTTCAGTTATTAATTCTATTAAATATTAAAGAGAATGATATATGTTCTATACAAATAAGCACATGAAATCATGTTTAATGCCATGTATCATTAGAGCTTATTGCTTAAAACAACGGTATACTACGAAACACCTATTAGAATGAACTAACTCTAAAACCCTAAGAAAATAAAATATAAAAAAGAATGCCATCATTTTGAACCTATAGAGATTCAAAATTGTACAGCTTCTTTGGCTACCAGGGTCTAATAAAACTAAAATATTCTCATATTCTTCAGCAATTAAATTCTTTCATGTTTTCATGGGTAATAAGAAAACTATCGCTGGGCAGTGGTAGCACTGGTCTACAGAGTGAGTTCCAGGACAGCCAGGGCTACACAGAGAAACCCTATCTCGAAAAACCAAAAAAAAAAAAAAAAAAAGAAAGAAAGAAAGAAAGAAAACTATTTCCACACAAACTATACATGCAAATTTGTAATTGTCAAACCACAGAAGAAACTTTCAAAAGTCCCTTGAGACAGCTTACAGAGACAAAATATTACTTACAATTTCATATCATATGCAATGTAGCAGTACTCAATTGAAAAATAATAGTAAAATCACATGTAACTCTAGTTTCTGGGGACACCAATACTATCTTCTGGCCTCCTCAAATACCCAAAACACATGCTATACAGGGACATAATGCATGTGTATATATATATATATATATATATATATATATATATATATATATATAT